>JAUMJM010000020.1:1207500-1780000 GCA_033558235.1 Neomorphus geoffroyi
CTGCCTGGAGCTCAGCTTGTTAATACTGCTGCCAACAATTCTGTGCTGGCAGCAAACGCAGTCAATGTTTCTGCTCTCTGGAAAACCAGTTTTTTTAATAGACATGGTAGAATACCTTGTACTGTAACAGAAGCATCCGTTTTCTCCTCACTTGGAGCTGTACTTGGGCCTGCCTCTTCTTTGTGATTCAATGTGGCTAAAAATTCATGGACAGCTTTTTCCACCTGAGGTCTGAATGTGTGGTTGATCTTTGGGTCCACAACCTGAGAAATAATTCTGTCAATCCCAGATTCCAACATTCCAGACCTGGAACAAAAGTTGCATGAATACTTCATAAGAAAAATGACTTCTCAAGAACATCTTAATAAAATATGACCATTCAGATGTGATGTAAGCACTCTTAAGAGCCTCCAAAGAAGAATTAACATCACTGCAGCTATGTATTTAGCCAGCTGTATGTATTTTAACAGCTCTCTCCATGCCTTATGAACTAAGAAAAAAAAATGCTAGAGAAACAAAGCAATCCAACCACATTGAATTAACACAGCAAACGGCCTGTTGTTAGGTCATTACTGGTTATGCCTACGAATATTATCTACCTGTAAAAGCAACATTTGTGGAAAAAATTAAGAAGCCTGATGTTATCAATTCCCATGGCATGAAACAGATGAACTACAGAAGGCATGAGGGACAAACAACTACTAATCAGTCATCACCACCCTAAGTTACCTTCTGTGCAACAGTGTGACACCCGAGAGTCCTGCAGCTTTATGCAACACCCTTAACATTCAGGAAAATCAAATAAATGGTAACAGAGAGCTTTCCATCTACAGATTCTCTGTAGACCCCTGTAATCTTTTGTGGTACATATTCGGCCTCCTCTTTTCTTATTTAAAGAGACCTAAACAGCCTCCAAACAACAACAGCTCCCCTCTCTCCGAGAAAAAGAGCTTCCCTGCACCAGTTATCAGTGGTATCACTACAGTGTGACTAAGTTTGCTCCTAAACCCCTTATTCAACCCAATTTAGTGACCAAACTCATGACATTATGAAGAAATTTCCTAACGTTTTCTTATGACTCTAAGATATGAGAAAGGAAACTAGAGAAACTCCAACGAAATACAGTAACAACACATAAGTGTTTAACATCATTTTGACGTAACAGCAGTTCTGAAAAACCTCTTCTCTGTCTAACTAGATTTACATCCAGTTTTTGTTTAGTGAAATTAGCCTTGTAGTCTGAGAAGTTAGTTTGTCCAATCCTTTCAATTTTCCGTAGCTCAAAACTTGATAATAGTGGCAATTTTCCTAATATCTCCCTTAAAAGAAACACAGGCATTAGCTAGGGTGTTACATCCCAAGTCAGAAACAAGTCTTCCACCCCCACATCAGTCAAAATAATATTTACCGTCTAATGCTAGCGCTGATGGCGAGCGGCTAGCTGAAATAATACTGTGTTTTAAACACTGAAAACCAAAAGCTTCTTCTGAAGTTTCTTTCAAGAAAGCACACACTTCACAACTGACCCAGAGCCTCTGTCACCTCTCAGTGTCCACAAGCATCTTCAAACGGAGAAACCCCCGAGCCACCACTTACTTGAGAACCTGCTGCCTAATGTTATTTCTCAGCTGGTTCTTGTTGAGATGAGGACTCCAGGTATGCGTGGCCAAGTGATTGGATACAAAGTTGTCAACGCGCTGTCTCAAATTCTGGTAGGCAGGCTGGAAAGCAACGGCACAGAGGTTGGACAGGAGGCTCGCAACGCCGCCCATCCTCACGGAGAGGGGCTGGAAGCACCGGGCGACCGCCCGGAGGCGCTTCCTGCTCCCCCGTGACGGTCACGGCCCGCGAGACGCGCTCGGGCCCCCACCAACAGCCCAGGACACCGCGCGCCGGTGCCAACGAGCCCCCGCCAACCGCCCCAGCACGGGCTCAGGCGGCCGCTCCCTCCACCCCCGGCCCCACCGGGCCGGGCCCCGCCGCCGCAGGGCCGGGGCGGCCCGGGGCGAAGCCGCGCGCACCTTGGTGTCCACGTCGGCCAGGCAGTCGCGGCGGAACTGGTCGAAGAGCCCCTGGCTCTTGAGGTGCTGCACGATCATGGAGACCAGCTCGGGCTCGGCGGCCCCGGCCCCCGGCGGCGGCGGCGGCTGCTGCGGGGGCGGCGGCGGCGGCGGGGGCTGTGGGTTGCTGGCCATGGGCGCTGCGGGGCGGCTGCCGGCGGCGCTCCCGGCCGGGCCCCGCGACGGCGCTGGTCACCGAGCGGCGGCCGCGGCGGCGCTGACCCCGGAAGCGAAAGGGAACGCGGGGAGGGAGCGGCGAGTGACGGGAAGTGAAGCGGGGCCGCCGCCGCCCACAGCGGCGCCATCGGCGCCAGGCGGGCACTGCCGGGGCCGCGCGCGGCGCTGCGGGCCCTTTAAGGAGACGGTGGGGGCGGGGCCGCTCGCGGCCGCACCGGGGGGGGGAGGGGAGGGGGGAAGCCCGAACCGACGGCGGCGGCGGCGGGGCGGGGGGGGGGGAGGGGGGCGCGCGTGCGGGAGAAATGAGGGGACGGCGGCCCTCGGCCCCCGCCCGGTTCGCCGGCGGCGCCCCCCGCGCTGCGGGGCCGCGCCCGGGCGCTGCGGGCAGCGCGGGGACGCCCGCGGCCCCGGCCGCCCGCCGCCCGGCTCCGCGCCGCTGCCGCGCTCCCCGGCAGCGCCCCCGCAACCCCGCCTCGCATCCCGCCCCTTCCTGCGCTCGCCGCCATCATGGTGGGGGCAGCGCCGCGCTTCCTCCCCGAGGCGCGGGGCGGGGCCGAGGCGCTGCGGCGGGAGGCGGGGCCACCGCGGGAGGTGGGGCCGAGGGTGGTGCGGGGGGCGTGGCGGGGGGGCAGTTGTGCAGGAGCCCGGGAGCCGCTGCTGCCGTTAGCGGAGCCTCTGCCCCCTCCCCCGTTCCCACCCCCGCTCCGCCCGCCTCTGCTTCAGGGGCCGCCGCTGCCGTCAGCCCAGGCAGAGCTGAAGGCCTTGAGGTGGCCTTGAGGTGCCTTGCGTTTCCTCAGGCGCTCTGGAGCTGTGAGAGGTCTGAGTGAGGCTGCTGGGGCGCGGCATTAAATAGAGAACCGTGGAATGGGTTGGCTAGAAGGGACCTCAAAGCCCACCCAGTCCCACCCCCTGCCGTGGGCAGGGACACCTCCTACTGGATCAGAGGCTCCAAGCCCCATCCAACCTGGCCTTGAGCATCTCCAGGGATGGGGCAGCCACAGCTCCCCTGGGCAACATAAGGGCCTCCCCACCTCCATTGTGAAGGATTTCTTCTTAATGTCTGATCTAATTCTTCCCCCTTCCAATTTAAAGCTCATCCTATCACTCCAGGCCCTTGGAAAAATTCCCTCCCCAGCTTTCCTGCAGCCCCATCAGGCACTGGGAGCTGCTCTAAGGTCTCCCCTGAGCCTTCTCCAGGCTGAACAACCCCAACTCTCCAGCCTGGCCTCATGGCAGAGGGGCTCCAGCCCTTTCATCATCTTCGTAGCCTCCTCTGGACCCGTTCCAACAGTTCCATCTCCTTCTCATGCTGGGGACTCCAGAACTGGACCCAGGGCTGCAGGTGGGGTCTCACCAGAGCGGAGCAGAGGGGCAGAACCCCCCCTCCCCTGCTGCTCCCACTCTGCCGATGCCGCCCAGGACACGGGGGGTTTCATGTCAAGGGCTCCTGTCGCTGGCTCACGTCAAGCTTCCCATCAATCAGCACCCCAAGTCCTTGTGCGCAGGGCTGCTCAGTCACATCGTCCCCCATCCTGTACTGAAATCACAGATTGCCCCGACCCAGGGTAGGACCTCGCCCTTGGCCTTGTTGAACCTTTATATTTCAATGCATTTCCACTTGCTTTTCTAATACAAGTGTTCTCGGGCTGTCTCTTCTTGGCACCTGATGTTAACACCTTTCTTCATGTCTCTCTCTGTTAGGGTCACAACTGTTAAATACGCTGTCCTGAAGTCTCTCCTCTAATTGCTTTTGTTATTCTTCTGAGTGCCTACCACGGTCTTCAAAGATAAATTCTGTGCAGACTGCAGGCTGGTATTTCCCAGGCTGACCTGCTACGACTGGAACAGGACCCCAGAGGCAACAAAAATCTGGTAAAAGAGAGGTTAATTTTGTTATCCTTGAGAAAATAACTGAGGCAGAGAGATGCCTTACTGGGTATCATTTGGCTCTTCAGTCGGTTCCTACCTTGATGGCTGAGCTCCTCTCCTAACCAGGATGGGTAGGGACTAAAAGAAGTATAAAAATGTAAAGAGTGACTGGCTTACAGCAGAAGCGACTTGGCAGCAATAGTTTTTTGGTGACCTGACTTTTGTGGTGTAATGAGAGAGAGAGATTGTTCAGCTATAAACATTTGGAATCACCCCCTGCAGTTAAAAATCACTTTGATTGTAAAGGCAAGAGTGTCAGGATCATTGCTGCAGGATGAAAAGCAGAAGTGGAAAGCTTGCCCCTTCTTTTCCTACTGTAAACTAAGTACTCCTGGGCTGTTTAGAACTCCTCAGAAGGAAACAAATCTGGCAAGCATTTAAAAGTACTGTGAGATGTCTCTGGATATGGAGTAATTTTAAAATCTGGCCTCTGTTTGTGTAGTGTCATGTTTTCTACAGGGACCTCTAGAACAGTTAAAGCACCAGAGTTTGAGAGAGGTGGGGAATCTGCTACAGCCCCTACTTGTAAGCCCAGCTGTGTTACATCTCAATACAGCGAATTTTCTTCACTGCTGGTGAAAGATCACGTAGGAGTCAGCAAGAAAGGGCAGAAGTGAGGGGTGTCATTCTAGTAAATGCATTTACTGATTTTAGAAACATTGTGTGACTTAGCATGATAGTGAACAAAAATTTCAGACTTTGCTGGGAAGCTAACTTTTTCAGAACTTTGTGTTAGGAAAAGGCACTGCTACTTCCTGGATTTTGATTTTGATTTTGATTTTGATTTTGATTTTGATTTTGATTTTGTTTCCACCCCCAACTCCATCCAAGGGTGGTGCAGAAAATAAGAAAAATACCAAATTCTCTATTTTAGCAGCATGAGCAAGAGACGTGCCTCAGAGAAAGTATGCCATTCATACACAAGGTATCACAGACAACCTGGAATATCTCTGACTTTTTGTCTCAGACTGTGTGAGTAATGTGCTGTGGAGGATACATACCAGGGTGCAGGGATCCATTAATGCTATTTAGGAATATAAAGGCTATCAGAGATCAGGGATGCCCAGTGGTCTGAAATTATTGCAACAAGCAGTCCATACTCTTAAATGATTCAACAGCTGAATGTAAAAAAATTGTAAAAAATTGTGCACCCACATTTCATGCAACTTGCTTAGTGTTGCTGTCTCATCATATATCTTATTTGTCAAATAAAATACTTTATCCTAAATGCCAGTTGAAAATGGCTTTTTTGTTGTCTGGGCCCAACTATACATTTTCCTATGGAAAGATGCTGTAAAGGAAACTGGAAACCTCCTGAAAATAAAAACATGAATTTGAATTAAATGAAAATCAGCCCTTTGTTGTTTCTTTGTTTTAGGGATGCTTTATAATTTTATTAGCTGAGCTATGGTTACGTGAAGTCTTGTATGTTAATAAAAAGATATACTATTTGTTGCTTGCACTATAGTATAGCTATACAAAGAATTAGGAATGTATAACTAAACGTTAAGCTATCTTGCTGTTTTCACAGAGCTTACGAATTTAATGTAATTGTTTCAATTGTTGCAGAAGAATTCAGTACTTGTTGATTTTGTACTCTGTATTTATCCTTCTACTTTACTGTAGTTATTCCTGTCATTTGATGTAGTTAATTAGTGATGCTTGACAGTGCTAGGAAGATGTTTTTATTTGTGAGAGAATGGGTTGAAAAAGATTTTTCAGGTCATTAACAGAAGCAGTTTGGGGTGACTACAAGGGATTGGGTTTTTTCAGTATTTGGTCTTTCTGAGTTGAGTAATCTCCTTGTTTACTTTTACAGTCCCAATTAATTTCCCTAACCTATATTTCTGATATCATTTGAATTTTTACACGCTTTGCATATCCCTGGATGCTTGGAACAATTCTTTTGTCAGGTAGTCCTAAGAGTACCTGTCCTTAACGTGTGCTTCACCTCATTCCTCAGGTTTCACTTATATAAACAGTTGAACTATATATAATGTTTGCTTGGCTTATGTATTGCACTGCGGATTTTCTGAATGTTGAATTATGTGTTGGATCTGCTTGAAGGCAGGGAGGCTCTGCAGAGGGATCTGGACAGGCTGGGGCGATGGGCTGAGACCAATGGGATGGGGTTCAACAAGGCCAAGGGCAGAGTCCTGCACTTGGGACACAACAACCCCGTGCAGCCCCAGGCTTGGGGAGGAGTGGCTGGAGAGCTGCCTGGCACAGAAGGACCTGGGGGTGTTGTCTGACAGCGGCTGAACAGGAGCCAGCAGTGGCCCAGGGGGCCCAGAGGGCCAATGGCATCGGGGCCTGTGTCAGACCCAGCGTGGGCAGCAGGAGCAGGGAGGGGATTGTGCCCCTGTGCCCAGCGCTGGGGAGGGCACCTCGAGTGCTGGGGTCAGTTTGGGGCCCTCACTCCAAGAAGGACATTGAGGGGCTGGAGCGCGTCCAGAGAAGGCAACGAGGCTGGGGAGGGGCTGGAGAACAAGTCCTGCCAGGAGAGACTGAGGGAGCTGGGGGTGTTCAGCCTGGGGAAGAGGAGGCTGAGGGGAGACCTCATCCCTGTCTGCAACTGCCTGAAAGGAGGCTGTGACGGGGTGGGGGCTGGGCTCTGCTCCCCAGGGACAGCGATGGGACAGAGGAAATGGCCACAAGTTGTGCCAGTGCAGGTTCAGACTGGACATGGGGAAGAATTTCTTCCCTGAAAGGGCTGTCAGGCACTGGCACAGCTGCCCAGGGAGGGGGTGGAGTCGCCATCCCTGGAGGGGTTTAAAAGACGGGTGGGTGAGTTCCTTAGGGACAGGGTTTCATAAGGGGACAGGTACGGCTGGACTCGGTGATCTCAGAGGTATCTTCCAACCTATGATTCTATGATTCTATACTTTTTCTCAAGCAATTTGGAATATTTCTGGTGTTAACATCTGTGATCCCTAATCACAGCATGAGAATTTTCACTTTGTACTCTGGGTTCTGACTGTAGTGCATTTTAGTTTATCTGGAACCTTTAGTGAAATGTTTTTGTTTTTTTAAAAAATCAAGTGACTGTTATTTGTTCATTTTTTCATATCCTGCAGCATGTAGCCCCTGCTGTGGGTATTTAAAAACTGGTAATAGGTACAGCTGCTTTTCCATTCTTTTTCAGGGAAACCGTCTCATTTTAAAGTATTTTTTACTTATATTTAATATGAATACTCTCAGCAAGTTTCTTTTTACTTAATAAAGTAGATAACATTTTTCTAAGTTCCAGCTGTAGTTCTTAAAGTTGAGGCAACATTTAAATTACTGGAAAAATCCTAATACAAGACATGGGGAGGTGTATATGATATCATGGGAACAAGAAGTTTATTTGGCTGAAGAGGAGATTGGAGAAGTACAAGAAAGTGCGACAAGTCACAAAATTCAGGAAAAGTACTTCTGGCTCAGAACGTACCTGCACTGTGTGTTGCGGGGGCCGGGGGAGGTGTTCAATTTTCTTTCTAGCTGCAGGCTTGCTTTTGGTCTGGCAGAATCGGACACGGGACTGTAAGGCTGGACAGACCCATTTCAGCCATTGGTGTGGCGGCAGCTTGGGATTTCAGGCCAGCATCTTTTTGTCTCCGGTTACTGCTGAGTCATTGGGGACATAAATGGAATAATTATGCCACCTCTGAAGCAGAAAATGTACTCCTAAATAGTAGTAAAATAGTAGGTTAAATTTGGAAATATTGTCACTATTGATAATGTAAGATAAAGTAAAGCACCTGCAATAGCTCTGTCTTTTTTGTCAATGTTTTACAAATCTTATTCTATGATTATCTACCACAAGCATCAAATTCAGTGGCCAACATTCCAGACTGATTTCATGGCTGTTGATAAAGTTAAAGTCTCTTGAAGTCAGTTCATACTAGAGCTGATAAAAGTGGTAACAGAACTTGGCAGGTTAGCTGAAGTTTTCTGATTTTTCAAGTAAAATTTTATGCAATATTTCCCTCTATCTCAAAAACTTTGTTTACGTGATGTATGCGATAATTAAACTTGTGAAGCATTTGAAATCCAGGTGACTGCTGGATTGAGAAGGTAAAACGATGGTAAGAAGGTAGAAGTCCTTTGCTTTGCATAGGAGTGAAGTACTAATCTGAACAAGGTTGGTTTTGAAAAGAGACGCCCTTTGTCCAAGATGAGCTCTGTCTGCTGCCCTGTCTGTAGATAAAGTGGTGCTGGCAGCGTTAAGCCTGCGAGGGTGGTTGTTGCCAAATGAGGGCATACAGAGAGGGGAGCTGTTTAGAAGCAATTGGGGTTTTCTAGAAAAAAGTAAAGCCTTTTCACCAGGACTGACCAAAATGCCTGAGCAGATTCTTGAGTAGTAGAAGGTCTAAGGGTGCCCAACTCCAGCTCGAGGTCTGCCCCAGATGGACCGCTCACTCTTCCTGTGTGTCTGTGCCTTGCACCATCTCTGTTACCACTGTCGCTCCATTCTCTGAGGCTTATTTTCTTTTGCTGCGTAGCTTATGTATTGTTTATTGTGGTACAAAAAAAGGCAGAACCATCAGAGGTAAATTGATTTGTTGTGTAATCGTGCATCATTTCACATTTGCTTCTCCCTGTGCATAAAACCGGGTATTATATGGTCGCCTCTAGTTAAAGAAAATGTCAGATTTTCTGATGCTTGCTGATATAGGATTTTTTCCAAAAAAGGAAAAATTATTATGCCTGGGAGCAATAGCAGAAATCACAGTTTAGTCCACTCTGTTTTGAAACTGCAGAGAAAAGATGCCAGCACAGCTGAGGTTTTATGTTTTGTCAATACCAGCAAAAGTGGCTTCAGCTGAGCTGCGGCGTGGAATGCTCCCGTCGCAAGACTGAAGTGTTGCCAAGACTCAAACTGTACCTTCAGCTGAGATGTGATCAGGGCAATGTTCTTATCCTTACAGGGCAGTAGTTGCAGTGCCTGAAATGGTCTTGGACTTCCAAGACCAGTGGATATGATTTTGTAATAAATAAAGAACCTTTGGGTAAACTGTTGTTTAATAAAGCATGCGTGCACGCTCTTTTTTACAACCGTGTTTTTTCAAGTGTCACCAGTGTTGTTTGTTCAGGTACATCTATGCATACTTATATTTGTTTTCTATTTGGTGCTGGCAAGCATCACTTCTGTAAAAGATGATGTTTGGTGGCTTAAGTGTATTATCCAGTGGAACAAGAAGTGTATTTTGCTTCAGGAGGAGGCTGCCTGTCCTAGGTGTTGTCCACAGGCAGGTCGTCGGCAAGTGAAAGACTTGGCAGAAATGAAAACAATGACTGCACAACACATGCTTTTGTTTAAAATTAGCCTGTCATGCCCTTGTGCTGACACCTGTTACACTTTTTGGCCACTTCTAAAGAGGTTCCGTGAGCAAAACTGGAACTGCTGTGGGATCCTGGGTCTGCGTGGAGCTGGGCAGGGTGCTGCTTGTCAGGGACACATTAGTTCGGTGCAGGTGGCACGTGGTGGCTCCTCAAAGTGGCGAGGCAAAGAAATGGAAGTGTTCTTTAAAAACAGGAAAGTCTTTGTGTTCAGTGGCTAATACTTTTGGTTGTCTTTGCTGGGAAGAATGACTGGTTAAAGTTTGGAATAAAACCCCAACTGGTAAAGTTTTCTAAGTCACGTTTCAACAGACTGCATTGTCTAATACTTTTTCAATGATGTGTGGAGAAGTGAACTCACTTTTATTTACCGAGCTTTTACATGTAAAAGCGATTTAAAAGTTACGCTTCTGAGTATGACTTTGTCTGAAAGGTTAAGATCATTTTTTCCAGTTTCAGAACTTCAATGTGACACCAAGTTTACAGATGATACTTTTAAAGTACATTATTTTGAAGTTACAGCAACGCCTCTTTCCCCTTGTTCTCGTTTTACGTCTCTGTCAAGGCCAAAGAATGAGTTCCTGGGTGACATTTGAGAGCAAAAAAAGATTACTGTCACAAATAGCTTTAATCCGCAGGTTTCTTTGATTTTTATTTTTTTTCTGTAACCAAAAAGAAATCTTCAGTGACAGATGGAACCTTGACCTGCCCACGAGAGGAAAGGCCATCTGTGTGGCCACGGCTGCATGGTTGGTGTGGCTCTTCGTGCTGCACTTTTCCACGGTAATGAAGGAAGGGAGAGAGGCACTAAAGCCTTCTCACCTCTTCACACGCAATCGATGACTAATTGATGCAATATGCTTGGGATTGTTATTGGCATCTAAGGGATTGGACGTGTAATTCCCACTAATGTGATTGATGATCTCAGCATATCGTTTTTGTTTTTTCTTTTTTGAAATGTAGGTTCCTGCCTGCTGGAGAAATACCACTGTTTTTTCTCCATTCAGATGAAAAATGTTAGAATGAATGACTGTACTCCCTTTAATAGACTTTTTACTTTACTGTTAGTTTTTGACTGGAAAATACATGTTTTTGCTTTTTGTGTACGGAGAGATGGAGAAAAACTTAATGGAAGCTTGTTCTCCAGAGAGAGCACAAGAGATTATACACTCTTTCACTTTTGCCTAAATGTAATTTTAATGGTAAGGTAAAATGGTACAAAAGCAGAGCGAGTGGATACACGAAAGCACAACACCTTTTGCATCAGCATTCTTTCCTGACTGCGGCAAGGTGAAATCAAGGTGGAGGCATTGCTTAAATGGGGTGCAGGAAGCCTAAAGTAGAGCTGGTGGACTGAATTTTGCTTTAATTTATACGTAGTGCAGTTTCATTGAAGTCAGCAGGGAGACGGATCAAAGCAGGACTTTGCTGCTAAATAATAGGGTGCTCAAAATTGCTCAGGCCATCGTTTTTACAACTTTGGTTGTAATCCTCAAGTCAAAATTAGAGTTATTTTACCTAGTGCAAACCCCGCATTTTTCATGGAAAGAGTTTAAAATGTTTCAAAAAATAAAATTTAAAAAGGGAAAACAATTCATTTGGGCTTTTGGCTTGTTCTTTGTGTTGGGGATGCCACACACTCAAAGGAAAAGGGACATGAGTCACCTTCCAACAGCATTCCTTTAGGAAAGGTGTGGTGGAGGGAGGGAGATGGGTAGTTTTTTGTGTTGACCTACTTCCCGTGCTTGGTTGCCTGTACAGCTGGGCAATTACGGAGCTCTGTCTGAAGTCATTGGTGAGGCAGGAGCATGCGGAGAAAGGGCTGATGAGGGAGGCACAGGTGGAACACCTTGCCCTGCCCAGTCCAGCTGTGAATTGAGGATGCGGGGAGGGTGCAGCCAAGAGAGTTCTCCCACTCCCAGTCTACAGCAGACCCCAGCAGGTACCCCAGCAGCACACCTGGCATCCTCACCTGGCTGTAGAGGAGAGACCACCTGAGCTGTAAATCCATGTGGCATGCCTACCTGGGAGCCTGGAGATCCCCCCCACCCAGAGAAGCACTCCAGACTCCAGCAGCTCTCAGTACTCATTTGGAAGAATGACATGGGGGAAAAATTCTTTAGTGAAACAGCAGAAAAAATAATGCTTGTTCAAAATCTTTCCTCCTTACCTATTGATTTGCACAAAGATAATAGGAATTTAATGTCTTTAAGATTCCTGCTTTTCCGCCAGATTTCATTAAAATTGGCCAAGCATTTCAAAAGTTATCAGGCTGGGGTTAGAGAAAAGCTGACAAATAGCAAAATAATGGTTCCCTGGGGTAAAAAAAGAAAAGAATATTAGCCTGGATCCGCTAGGATATGTTGTATGTGGAGATAACCAGCTCTGAATGTATTCAGAGACCAGCTGCTTTCAGAATAGGAACTGATGGAGGAGTCAGACAAGGGGAAACAATCTCAGACTAGTGCGCCCGCTCACTTATGCAGGGGAGAAATACAAGGGTTTTTGTTTCATTTGTTTATCTAGAGGAAAATGGAACTCAGGAAAAAATATTAACAGCATTACCAATGCCAATCCCAAACATTCAAGCATCCTGTGTTTTATCCTGCAGTAGGAAGAAAACATTTTAAAAAGTGTAAGAGAGTAAGAAAGCTGAGTATATTGGTTATTTTTAGCTTTTATTTGCTTCTAGCAAGGTTTGAAACCTTCCTGAAATGGAGAAGTGTGATGTTTACTCCAGGAATGGTATTTGTTAAAAAAACATTGAACATTTTTTGTGCCTAGTAAAAAGGAACTATTGAGGCTGTAAAGGAGGAAAACAACTTCGCAAGAGCATTTTTTTCTCCCATTTTAAGAGTGTGCTGGCTGGAAGGAGGCTGGGCAGGTGAAGCACAGCACTGCTCCACAGCTGCTGGATCCCAGCCAGCTTTTCTGCAGCCTCTTCTGCAGGCATTGCCTCAGGTATCACAAACCTGTCCTTTTTTTTATTTTACCCCACGGTCTTTGTTGCTGTGTGTTAATAATCATTACCTCACTGGCTTGTTAATGTCACGCAGCTTGTTTTCTAAGAGTACTTAAGAGAGCAGCATTGCTCCTCAGCAGATTTATTTTGTAGTTAGAAATGTCTCAAAGCTATCCCCGTTTGCCACAGGCTCTTTTAACTAGCTGTATGCTAGTATGCTTTACATAAAGCTGTATGCTTTACATCAAGACAGTTTTAATTTGTCTCTCATTATCCAGTAACTTAAAAGGTATATTCTTCACTTTTATCAGAAAGGTGCTGGGAAAATTTGGGGCAACACCACTCTGTCCCTTGTGTGGTTACGTGCCAGTAGATCAATGAAAAGAAACTTAATCATCTGAAGTTCCTACTTACCCAGGACTCTCCAAAATGTCTTGGCAGTTCAAACACCAAGAAAGGCAGGTGCAGAAAAACATCAAAAAGTTTAGAGAATTAAAATACAAACTGTGTGCCAGTAACCCTTTGCTCTCCTCTGCAGCCTAAGCTCTGCTTGATCCTCTGTTCTAAGGACTCTTGAGCAAGAACTTACTATCCCTCTCTCTGCGTTTTGCCATTGCAGTAACACCAGTATCTCCAGGTGGTGCCCGCAGGTGTTTCTATAGAGGTAAGGAACCGCTGCGTGCTGCAGGGGGAAAGGTGGGGTTTGGCCTGCTGAAAAGATGTATGTCAGGTTCAGAGTCCAGTGGATGGGGCACCCAGCTCTCCCTGGACCTCAGGCTGCCCAGCTGCCCTCCAGGGATACAGGCAATGGGGTGTTCTGCAGTGTTTATCACTGATAACAAAATATTCTGGTCCTGCCAAGACTGCTGGCATCAAAGGAAATAAATGATCTAAAGTCATTACGGTTTTCTCAGTTTGAGTGTCGAGTATGGATGGAAATTTATTTCTTTGACTCCTCACACATCTGAAGTCCTTTGCCAGGACTGTTTGATTTCTCTTGTGAGAAAACAGAGTCTGAAGTTTTCCCGAGTTTTGATTGTATCTCCTTCTGTCCATTAAAGACAAAAGCACCATCTCCCACCTCTCCCTCCACTGAGATAGAATTGCCCACATTGGACAAGGATACTTTAGTCTCCCTTTTCTTGCTTTCTAAAGTAAAAAGGAGGGAGTCCATGAAGCTGTGTTGCTGTTAAGAATGCTAAAGGCAAAAGGAGCTTCTTGGGGCTGCTGCTACCAAGTCCTTCCTCCAAGTTTATCTCTTAGACTGTCCCACTGTCTGCCAACTCTCTATCCTGGTCTGTCTGTCCCTCCTGGCATGGGCTTGGGAGGTATTTTATTCAGCTTTGATTATTGAGTGAATGTTACAATCATCTTTATTTAAAAACTAATACAAAGATCTTCCTAGCAGGGCCTAGAAATCATTCTGTCATTTAAAATATCCTCTCATACTTGCTTGTTTCAGTCAAATTTGTGATTTACTGCTTGTTGAAAAGAGTCTGAAGAGACAAGATTATCACAAACACAATGTGAACACATTCCCCATAAACTAAAATCCTATACAGCATAATAGAACTTTCTTTACAAGCCTACAATAAAATATCTCGAGAGTGGAAGGGAATGAGGAGAAAGATACATGAACTTTCAGAACTCAGTAAAAGCTGGTGATAGTGAAAGTTTGTGAAATCTATCATTCCCCAAAAACATCTATAGCACTAGATTATGCTTTGACTTTTCCTGCCACAGTTCCATTAATTGTAGTGGCACAAAAAGCGAGGCTTTGCCTTAGAGCAGAGGAAGGAAGGACGGAATTGCCATATGCCAGATTTCTTGCTTTACCTGAAGGATGGATTAAAATAATTTATTAGACAAATAATCCAAACCTCCAGGGCAGGTGAAAGTATTTATAGAATCTCCTGAGATGCATATTACAGATTACTCCTTTGATTTTAAAACACTCAGTAAATGGGGGGGTGTAGTGTGTCTTCCCACATCTGTTTCCTCTATAGACCTATTCTCAAATTCTCTTCCTGTCACAAAAGAGCAAAGAGAGTCTTTTAAGTATTTCAGAGTCCCTTCCTTCCTTCCTTCCTTCCTTCCTTCCTTCCTTCCTTCCTTCCTTCCTTCCTTCCTTCCTTCCTTCCTTCCTTCCTTCCTTCCTTCCTTCCTTCCTTCCTTCCTTCCTTCCTTCCTTCCTTCCTCCCTTCCTGCCTTCCTTCCCGCCTTCCTGTTTTACTGAGATGCTGTTCTGGGTGGCTGTGACACTCTCTGAGACAGCCGTTTGCACTGGCATATGAGCAAGCTAGGAAAAGGTAAACAGTGCATTAAATGAACAGGGATTTTGGATAAGTTTAAAAATATCATTTTTCTGCTTTTTTGGATCCTTTTGCTCGTGGGTAGAAAAAGGAAACTTAAATTATGGATACTAAAATTATTCCATATACTCATCCAGGTTTATTCTTCCATTCTTCAAACCAGCTCCCCACAGACACATTTGTATAAACAGAAGCATGCTAATTAAAATTTTCAGGGAGACATGATCTATTTAAAATCTCAAAGCACAATTTTACTTGTAGACTTCATATTGTGATAAAGAGCAAGGTTTCTCTTCAAGGTTTAAATATAATGAAATGAAAATTTTCGTTAAGTATGTGCTATTTGGCTGCATGCTGCTCTTATCTCTGCTAACATGCACCTGATTTCCTTTTCTATCTTGCCTTTGTTCGTTGCTAAATCGCCAGCGGTCTTTCATGTTTTTTAAAGGGCTGCAAAACTCATTAAAACTTTGCAATTGTTTATTTCCTTGTACTTTCTCATTTATCCCTCCTTTCACAGTTCCTTCAGTTTGACATAACGTAACAAACTTCTAGCAGTTTGGATATGCCATGGACTATACTGGTAATATTAACACTTACATGTCTATTTATCAAAAGCATTTTTATTTCTTCTACCAACATTTAGGCTTAGATCTGATGTATTTGTTTTTCCTAATCTAATATCTTACTTTTCCAAACAAGGACCATTTCTTCTGGTCTGTAACAATAGCCATAACTTTTTTTCCAGGATAACAATTCCCTTGTGGTTTTTCTTCTTATGTCTCCTCCAAGATGCTGTGTCAAAGTCTTCCCTTGGGAACACTCACCTAACTCAACAGCTAAGCATATTTGAACGTAATGTCTTAGGAAGGAACTCTCCAGTGTTGGCAAGACAATTCCAAGATAGGGATCAACAGCTTGTTTAGTGGGTGAGAAGTCCGTTGGTTGGAGTCGCAAGAGGAAGCAAGAGAGTTGATGAAAGAATGACTAATACCTACCTATCCAAAATAAACAGGTTGCTTAAAAGTCATGAACATAGGTTGCTGGTGGGAAACGTGCGGTTCAGTATGGACATGTGTGCCTGCAGCACAAAAAAGTTCTTTTCTCTCAGGGCATTACGGCAGAGACTTTTTTTTCACAAGAATAAATTTTTTTCTGACAATCTGGGGACTTCAGTTTTGCTTAACACACGTGAAGCTCACAGCACTGCAATGCCTTGTCCTTCCCCTGGGGTTTTGAGATGAGTATTTTATTATGACTAATACAAACTTGATCCATTTTACCTTATATTCAGTCTAAAAGCACTTTGCTGAAAGACTTTGCTGGGAGCCTCTACCTCTCTGCACTCCTGACTGAAACACAGGGCAAATCTGTTAGTGTTACTCTAGATTATTGGACATCAGCCACAACTTTTTGATCCTGTAGTTCTGTGTTATTCTGACTTTGGCAATGAATGTGACTTGAGGAATTTAAGGAGTCCCTGCCAAAGCAGGTTGCTTGTTCTTATAACTGCATCAGTGTTTTAGCAGTGATCACACAACTGCTCATGGCTCTTTGATGTAAGGCAAATCACTGAGCTGAGATATAGTAAAAAATCTCCCCTTATCTGCAGAAAATGAGGCTGGATCAACTTATTGAATCAGTTTACAATATGGATCAGCACCAGGCAAAACTGTGTTGTGCTACCAGCACAGGGGTAGGAACATAAGGCTGAGAGATGGGAAAAAGCAGGGGAGACCTCAGGATGGTTTAGGATTCAGCATAGTTCCTACAGCAGGGTTTAATGAAGAGGTTAGGCGCTAATAGCATGGTACTACTCCACACAAGGTTTTTTGGTGCTGTACAAAAATATAAGTAATCTCTCTCCAGATGAACTCAAACACTCTTTGTGTGCCTTTGGCTGTGTGCTAGAAGCCAACCAAACTCACATGGACCTGACTGTGTGTCTTGTGACTCTTCCAGCTACCCCTGAGCACATCAAACTGGATTTTCAGCTTTGTGGAAAAATGTGACATTTTGCTTTCTATTCAACCCTAATGCAAAATACATTTCCAAAATTTAAAAAAAGCATGCTGAAATTTATATTTTAAGGTTTGCATCTTTACATATCTCTAGCAGTGCGTGCAATGCATGTCTTGTTGAAATAGACTGTTGAGTTCCAGAAAGAAAACAAAGCAAATATATTCTTGATTGTTTATTCTCTCTTGTCAGTGTGGAAAGAAATGAGCAGCATAACATAATGATGCCTAATGACTCTGGTAAAGTAACATGTTCTTTTCATGCACTGCCTGGATACAGTCTGATTTTCTATAGATTTATCCAGAAATTATTACTTTTGATGTTTAAAAAGATGTGAGCTCTGGTTTGAGTCTGCTTCTGCGCTGAGGCATTGATAAGGTCTCCATTCTGCATGGATTGTCTAGAAACTCATGAGGGGTGACAAGCTGCAGCCTCTCTTAGAGCACGAAGGGTGTCCCTCTCTCCCCTCTCTTCTCCTCTATTTGTTGTGAAAGGTTGTGCAATCCAGGCCTTGTGTTTCTGGGTGGTTACAACCACACTGGGTGGATTTGCAGCCCTTTTTCTGGTGTAGTGAGGAGCCTCCACACTCGACTGAGATGAGCAGTGACGTCCAACACTGCTTCTTGTCTCCACCAGCCACCTTGTACGGGGCCCTCACACTGCTGCGAGACCCCTCCGATCAGACATTCTTCTTCACATATCAGTTGGTGGGTAAAAAATTGGACGTGAGCCAACAATGTGCTCCTGCAGCCCAGAAAGCCACGGGGCTGCATCAGAAGAATCGTGGCCAGCAGGCTGATGGACGGGATTCTTCCCCTTGACTCCTCTCTGGTGAAACCCCACCTGGAGTTCTGCACCCAGCTCTGGGGTCCCCTGCTCAGGAAAGATGTGGAGCTGTTAGAGAGTTCCAGAGAAGGCCGTGAAGATGGTCAGAGGGCCGGAACACTTCTCATGCAGAGGCTGAGGGAAGGCCCAGGGAAGACCTCATTGAGGCCTTTCAATAAATAAAAAGAGCTTATAAGAAAGACAGAGGGGCTCTTGGCAAGGCCTGTGGTGACGGGACAAAGGGAACTGGTTTTAAACCGAAAGACGGTAGATTTAGAGTAGATGTAAGGGAGGAATTCTTCACGCTGAGGGTGGGGAGGCCCTGGCCCAGGTTGCCCAGGGGAGCTGTGGCTGCCGCGTCTGCGAAGCCTTGAATGGGGTTCTTGATGGGGCCTGGATCCAGTGGGAGGGTTCCCTGCCCACGGCGGGGGCATTGGAGCTGGATGGGCTTTAAGGTCCATCCTGCCTGAAACCGTGGTCCAATAACGCTATGATTCTATAACTGTGATAATACGAGCTCTTCAGATGAAGCGGAGAGGAGCAGAGAGCTGGCTGAGTCGAACGCTTCGCAGTTTTCTGAATACAGGCCTTGGTGTGGCCGAGAGGCGCGTCAGGTGCCAGGCCGGGACCCAGCCTCTGCTGCAGTCAGCGGCAAAAGCCCCCTTGGTTTGGCCGAGCCCGCATTTCCCTGCAAGGGCGGCTTTTCCTCCTCGCCGCTGCTCCCCGCTTCGGTCAGCAGGTGGCAATCTCTGCTTTGCATCTGGACTTGGGAAAAGTTGGGTGTGCACTGCACAAACTCTTCAGTGTATTCGCGTGGCCGTTTGTGCTGGGTGTTCTGACTGGGAGCTGGGCGAGCTCTCATTCCAGGTCTCTCTCAGCCTTTAAATGCTTACTTACATCAAAGTATTTTTAAAAGCAGAGCTTGGAAAGCCTATTGCGTTACGAGTCAGTGTTTCCTTTCCCATCCCATCTCTCAGTCACAGACAGAACTCCCACGATTCAGAACTGAGCCGTGTCACACCGGCTGTGAGCCACAGGCATTAATTAATTAACAAGTCAGTCCCCAGAGCTCACAAACTTGAGTGTTCTAGCACCTGGACTTAATGTCACCTGATAATATTTCAAGTTAATCTTGTAAACAGGTGATGGAATGAGAGAAAAATACAGGTATTTCCATGCCTGTTGTTAAGTGTTTGCCTTGCTTATTAGACCCAAGCAATCTAATGTGCTTTCCTTGTGGAGCAATTGGCCAGTAACAGACCCAAGGTCAGCAAGTCCTTGAGCTCTCTGCAGTCTAAGTGCATATTGATTTTTTTTTTGCCTAAGCTTCATGGAAAATTTGAATTTCTCTTTGAAATTGAGAGAGACATACGCAAGTCTTTCACAACAGGTATTTTGATTTTAGCCTCGCTGTCTGAGAGACACAAGCAAGCTAAAATACCTTGTTAGTCGCTTGTCTGTTGGCTGTGGCAAGAAAAAATAAGTTTTTCGTTGTCTAGTTGCACTTGCTTTGGACACCAAAACATAGAATCTGCTGTTTAAATGTGGTCTGTATTCTGACAGCTTGAGGAAATGCGATGAAAACTATTAGGAAATTGTTAAGTTACTGTGAAGTTAACCAATTATGCTAAGAGCGTGCAATCCACCAGAATGAGTGAACCTCCGCAGATTCATTATGTTTGCTGATCAAAAGCAGAGTATGAAAAATGATTTTTGTTCCGTTAAAGAACTACAGTGGTTTTATGGAGTTAGTGTAGTTATAGTAACAGATAACAAAAAAAGTGCAAGTTGTTACATTTTTCAAGCCTAATCTCTCAGAAAGAGCTGCTATTTTTAAGAACCTCATTCACTTTGTTTACGACCTGCCCTGCCACTCTGCCTATGCCCAAGTGTATTTGTGTGCTGCTCACGATGATACCTGAGCATCTGCTGACCGCTTGGAAACGTGGTCTGCGCTCGCCGCAGCCAGGCGGCTGGAGGCTTCGTGCCAGAGTGGAGTCACACAAGTTGAGGGTGAAGTAAGAGCGTGCCCTTAGCCCCTGGCAGCCTGCGCTGGGCATTGCGTTGCCCTTGAGTCCTCTTTGCTGTACTGGGAGCTGCCTTGCAGTTTCCTTATTGCCCCTTGGGTAACTCTCAGATGCCATGGTGATGGCTCCTGGTGAGACAGATAAGTGGGAATGGTTGCTGCTTTAAAACCAGTGGGATATTAAGGCCTGGTAAAACTGCTGTTCTGAGGCAATACAGGAACAACAAATGTTTTAAAATACACATTTTGGCTGGAGAGGTTGTGCAATCTCTGTCCTTGAATGTTTTTATGACCCAACCAGATAAAAGCATTGAGCAACCTGGTCTGATTTCACAGCTGACCCAGCTTTGATAAGGAGTTTGGACTGGAGCCCTCTGGAGGCCCCAGCCAGCCTGAGGGGTTGTGCTCCTGCACCGCCGTGTTGGCTCCAGGCTTGAGCCTGGTGGAGCCCTGTTGTGCCTGTACAAGTCCTGGCCCTAAGATTTACACCTCCACAAGGTGTGCTTCAAGCAACAGTTAACCTGCAGTGGTTCTGAGAGCTCTTGGGGAAACCACGGAAAAGTTGACCCTGGCTGAAGCCCCATGGAGGCCTCCACGGGGACTGCGATCAGGATTTGGTAAAACAGCTGGGGAAGAACTGTTTTCCCACCCCAAATTCCTTTCCTGTTTTGTGCTGGGGTGCAACCAGGGCATTTCAAATAGAAAGTGAAGAGAAAGACCTTTTTTCCAGAGTCAGGAATAATGAATAACTAACTGGGAAGGGCACTTATGGTTCACATAACAGACAAAGTTAACATCTCTGGGCCAATGAGGCACAGGACTAGGTGTTCTGGGGTTGCCTGCTCTTTTTCTAGTGGTTACCAGAACATGTTACATCTTCTACAAGATCTTTGGGTTTCTCCCCTCAGATCAGTATAGACCTTTTAAAAATTTCCCTTGTTGTTAATCTGGCTTTTTACAAGAACATGTCATTTATTAAATTTCTTAACCTTATCTAGTTGGGAAACAAGGCTCCTAATCATGAGCTGAAAGTGTTAGACAACAGTCTCTTTTGGGAATGACATTGTCTGAACTGAGTTGCTGATGCAGGTGGAAATCACAGTTCACTTGAACTAACACCCTCAGTTATCAGTGAGTGGAATCCAGACACCGGAGAGTCTAGCAGATTTTGCATTCAGCTGAATTAACATCCCTTAAACTCAAGGTTTGCTCTATTTCCACATCACCTACAGATATTTAATGCTGTAATTGTTTCCTCTAAGACTAAAAAGACCAAACATCCCTTTTCCTGTTGGAGAAATTTGCCTGTAATGGAAAGTAGAACAACCCCAAAACAACTGCCCTTGTCTTTTACACCTTTTTTTTTTTTCTTAAAAAAATATATATTTTCCTTTTGAATATATTCCTTGGTGCAAGCATGTTCCCTCCAAAAACAAAATGCAAAACCAATAATCGTCTAGTAATCTTTTTTTCCAGCAATTTGTTCATGCAGTCATTCAAAACCTAACTGCAGTGTTTCATTTTGGAGACAGCATCAGGTTCCACCAAGGTATTTCAGGACGTTGTGAGCTCCAACTAAATGTGCAATAAAGGCCTACAGACCTTTCTCTGATATTCATATCTATGAAAGGCAAAGTGGGGTATAAAACAGGCTCATGAAGAATAAATTCTGCTGGACTTCTCTGATGTCACTCCTTAACAAGAGCAAAGAGTTGGTATGGTCCCAAAGTGGAAACTGCCGGAGTAGAGGCAACCTGAGGGAAATGGAAGGCAGAGAATATGGTAACAGTATCAGAGAGAGAATTAAATATTGTTCATGGGGCTTTTTACTATTTCCTATTACCTTGTTATTATTATTATTTCTTTTTTCCTGTTAGCTTCTTTATTACTTTCTCTGCATGTGGGAACACACTGGCCAGAGCTATTCATACAGGAAAAGGCTGAGTTCTGAGATGGAAATGAGGACTGGAGTAAGAGTAATGGTATGAGATTCAGTAGTTCAGAATATAATATTACATCATTCTTCTGTGCACAAGGCAGTTATCATGAGGAAGTGCCTGAGGAAAAGAGATCTAGGCATTCTACCTGGATGGGTCATGCATCCAGCCTTCTCATATGATGAGTCTGTGAAAAAACCCATACGTCACGCATCAAAAGAAGAATTAAAACCTGGAAGAGAATATGATTGTCCTGTGGAGTCGCATTGTTGACTGGTTCAAACCATTCCTTTAGAAACGACACCATTGAACACCGGAGCCTCGTGTTTTCGCAGAAAGCGTGGTAGAGCCTGCAAAAAGGAAACAGATTTGCTCCTTGACTTGCTAACTGTTCTTTTTTTGGAGCATGTTCAGGAAACTTTGCAAGATGAGCCTTGCAGAGTTTCATGAAAATGTCTGTCCCACAGGAGAAGAGCAGTTTGGCTAAGCAGGAGGTTCATTAACTTTTGGGTGACCTTTTCACAGTAGATCCATGGCTGCTGCAGGAGCAGGTAATGAAACGCTGATAATTTTGCAAAAGCCAGAAAACATTCCATAAACGTGGCTGGAGGCAACAATGTGGAATCTGAAGAAATAGATTTCCTGCTTCTAACTTGTAGTTAAAAAATAAAGCTGAATACAAAGACAAATCAAATTATGCAAGATTATGAATATGATTTTAAGAGAACCAGTGTTGTTGGAGGTTTTGTTTTGTTCTTCGCATGGAGACACAGTATTTTCATTAAATGGATGAATAATAAATGGATTAACCTGTCAGGGAGGAAAATGGCACACTATGCTCAAATTCTGCAGCTATTTTGGGGAAGGTGACAAATGTGTGAGTGGAGATTAGGCTGCTTTTCTTTTAACCCTTTCTTCCCCCTCCAGAAAGTGCCCTGTAACAACAGAAGAGGCACGGCAGGGGTCTGCGGAGGGGTGCGTGTGTGTATTTTCTTTTGGTGGGAGCCCTTAGTTGTAAAAGGGAGGTGACATATTGAGTAACCTGGGATTCCAGCAGCACAGGTGGCAAGGTTTTAGTAGTGGAGGTGCTACAGGGGTGGCTTCTGAGGGAAGCTGCTAGAAGCTTCCCCTATGTCTAATAAAGCCGATGCCAGCAGGCTCCAAGACGGACCTGTTTCTGGCCAAGGCTGAGCCCACCAGTGACGGTGGTAGCACCTCTGGGAAAACAATTAAGAAGAGGACCCCCTCATGCAATGGCAGTTGCCGCCAGAGAGAGGAGTGAGAATACGTGAGAGAAACAGCCCTGAAGACACGAAGGTGAGTGAAGAAGGAGGAGGAGGAGGAGGAGGAGGAGAAGGAGGTGCTCCAAGTGTTGGAGCAGAGATTCCCCTGCAGGCTATGGTGAAGACCATACTGAGGGAGACTGGCCCACCTGCAGCCCATGGAGGGTGGTGGTGAAGCAGAGATCCACCTGCAGCCAGCAGAGGACCCGGTGCTGTAGCAGGTGGATGCCTGAAGGCTATGACCCCATGGAAAGCCTGTGCTGGAGCACAGACTCCATGGAGAGAGGAGCCCACGCTGGAGCAGTCTGTTCCTGAAGGACTGCACCCTGTGGAAGCGACACAAACTGGAGCATTTCACGATGGACTGCAGCCTGCGGGAAGGACTCACGTTGGAGAAGTTCACAAAGGACTCTCTTCCATGGGAAGACTTTACATTGGAGCAGGGGAACAGTGTGAGGAATCCTCCCCCTGCAGAGGAATGAGCAGCAGAGACGACATGTGATGAACTGACTGCAACCCCTGTTCCCCATCCCCCTGCGCTTCTTGGGGGGTGAGGTAGAGAATTCAGGAGTAAGGTTGAGCCCAGGAAGGAGGGAGAGGTAGGGGAGAAGGTGTTTGAAGAATTCGTTTTTATTTTTCTCATTACTCTTGTCTGATTTGATTGGTAATCAATTGAATTAATTTTCCCCAAGGTGAGTCTGTTTCGCCTGTGATGGCGATTGCTGAATGATCTCTCCCTGTCCTTATCTCGATCCGCAAACACCTCACTATTTTCTCTCCTCTGTCCATCTGAAGTGAGAGAGTGATCAAGCGGCCTTGGTGCATCCAGCCAGGGTCAACCCACCTCAGCAGAACAGAGCATGCGGTGCTGTGGCACAGCTGATTATGTTCTTCTTGGGCAGAGCCTCACAGATCTCATCTTGTGGTGGGATTTGCTGATGATGTGCATCTAGTGATGCACCCAGTGGGGAGTTCTGTTCAAAACTTAAAAATCCAAGGAATGCCTGTTAGTTTGTGTGACCAGCTGTACGCAACAGTACCATCAGCAAAGCTGCACTTTCCATCTGAGTCCAAATGAACAAGAAATACTTAAAATATACCAAATCTGATATAAAGTGCATTTTTTTTAAATGCCACTGTTTTTAGGTGCAATATTTATTACAAGTTGAAGAAGTGCAACCTCCAACCTATTTTCTGTTTGGAATGGGACTGGGAAAGGGCTGAGAAATTCCAGTCTGACTCAGGAACTTTCTGTAGACAGCCTCTTGGGAATTAAGGCCAAGAGATACATTTGTCATCCTCTAGTCCAATAACAAGTAGTTTTGAAAAAGCTGTCTTCCATCAGTCAAATTCCATTAAAGGCATCGTAAGTAAGTGTGAAGGCTTTGTGGATTTGTCCTGTAGAGTTAGGAGTCTGCTCTAATATTCAGTAGGGAGATACACAGGTCCTTGAGGGATGGATTTTCGTAAATTCCATAGAATTATCATAACAGAAACTTTCTGTTTCCACTACTGCAAAATGAAACTCCAACAGCCTGAATATAATCAATCAAATAACTCTCATAAAAATGCTGATATATCTTCTTTTAAAAGTTAGTTTAAAATATATAGCCAATATCTAAATTGTAAATACATACAGAGGTGGGGTTGAGACATTGTCCCTGACCTCTGGCGAGAGTTGGGCTGAAGCTCTGTGGATAAGAACAATGCATTTAAGATGGGCGAGAGAGGAAAAGGGATTATAAAAATCCCAGTGAGCTATCCTAGCTTTTACTTTAGTTTATTTGGTTTACTTTTCCTGAGTGTTTCTGTGGAGAAATGGCTAAGAAGCATTGCAGGTGTCGTCTTTTGTGACCAGAGCATTTCCAGGTTGTATCTGTAACTTGAATTAATTTTAGAATGGGTCACATAGTGATAATTTGTCCTTTATAACATTTTCCCTGAGCTGCTACTCTCCGAGGAATATTTTGGGTGGAACTGGTGACAACGTGTTAGCAGCCTTACAGAGGGGAGCTTGCAGCTTCCGTTATCTCCTTCACAAGTGTTCTTCATGTTATATTGAAGACAGAAATTTTATAACCTCCTCAATCAGAGTTCTAAATTGCCATCTCAGAATATTGAAAACAAACTGACCCACCTGTGCAAATGCTCTCAGCCACAATTTAAGCAACCTGAATTTTCTCGGTGAAGTAAAACAAGGGCAAGTCTACACAGAAAAATTCAATAAATATGAGTCTGCCTGCTCAGAGGGCTGTGTGAACCTGGACGTGGGTTGTACTGCTTTGAGCTTTGGGGAGTTGCTCTGGAGATGTTCACACAGTCCAAAGTTTGCTGGTGAATTTCAGGGACTGCAGGGTAAACATGCATTTACTTTGGGCTATGTGTTAAGCCTCAGTCTGGGCTCTGGACTTTGGTCCAGCACGAGTGTTGAAACCCTGTTATTGCATCTTCAGATCCAGGTGTCAGCTGGGAGAGAACATGTACCTAACACATGTGATGCTGATGTAGCTTTCAGTGTGCTAGAAAATCAGCTCTGCACTGATTGTTGATGCACATCAACATTGTTGATACATCTAAAATTTGGGTTTTGCATTTGTTTCTTTTTCCTTCTTACACCAAAACACAACTCTGCCTTGCAGCCAAGGAGAGTATGTAATGAAAACAAACGAATTCTGACTGTGTTGAGTCGCTCCCCAGCTCAGAACTCAGGGCAAGGACATTGTCTCTGGTACACTGATAGGTAAGTGTTCAACTTTTCTTCTTTTTTAGTGCTTTGATTATTTTATAAATAATGCCCAATTACTACCAGAATCAGATCCTTTAGGAATACACATTATTAAACATTGTACTGAAAAGTTAAGAAAAAGACACACAGCAGGAGTTCATACAAGTACTATAAGTGTGTTTTATAAATGCTCTGTGATGACATATCAAATGTCATTCGTGCATAGCAGCAGATACTTCGCTTTTAGGATAAAACCTGGACATGATCACACCTTGATATGCCAGAGCAGGGAGGAGGAATTGAGCTGGGAGTAAAGGAGTGAATGGCGAATTGAAACTCACCAAATGCTGTGATGTCCTAATGGACAGGAGTTGGAGAAGATGGAAGAAAGCAGTGAGTGACAGTAAGAAAATAAATCCTAGCTGGAAAATGTAAGGGACTAATTCCGAGATGGACTGGGGAGCGCTGCCGTGTTTAAAGGGTGAGGGGAGGCTTTTACAGGTCTTGTTTTATAGCAGACAATAAAGGAAATTTTCTTGTTACCATCCCATTACTCACGTTAAGAACAGAGAAAGTGAAATTCATTTTCCTTTTTGGAAGATGTCCCTTCACAACTGAGAGTCTACCCTGTGGCTCTTTCCATACCCTCTGATTCTTGTGCTTCAGATTGCAGCCTAGTTGCCTGCCTGAAACTGGAATTAGTCCTCTAACCACAAATAATGTCAGAGAGAATGAGGTTTCACAGCACAGTAAACTTACGCAGGCGATGCCAGATGGCTTTTACAGTCCAGTTTGGCCCATGAGTGTTTGCTCGTGTGAGTTCATGTCTGTATTTAAAAAAACAAACCCAAAGTCTAGTAGCTGCTGGTAACTGGACCATCTGGTAGCTGTTCCATCCAGTATAATGTCATTTGCTTTTTTTTGCTTTTCAAGCAAATCTGTTTTTAAATGGCTTATTTTAATCACCAGAAACCACATATGTGCCAGGCAGTTGTCTAGTAGTTCCCAGCACTCTTCCCTCTCTGCAGCCTCCTTCTGTCAGCTGGGGTTTTCCCCAAGATGCCACTCACACTGATATCAACTTTGCCTTTTCCCTTAGGCATCTTCCAGTTTTGCATATGTGGTGCATTTTTTTTCTAGCAGAAAGCAGTTTCTGCCTCTGTCATTTCCTCTTTGTGAGGAATGTTCTTCCTAAATGCTCACATCTTTTAGCAACCATTGTTTGGCACCGTTCTCTTGTAGGATGAGATCTGATCTCCCCTACCTCAATGAATACTTTAAAAATTTGAACAATGAACCCCAAGTTTCATTGCCTTTCCCCTGTGCAGCTGAACTGGTTACAGAGCTGTGGAAGCCCCCAAAGCAGCTGCTTGGAAAATGATGCCTAACTGCCTTTACTAGTGGGGAAAACCCTTCCGGTACGGAGCTGAGGAGGCCGTTGGCTGGATGGCTTCTCCCCTGTCACCCCTGAGCAAGCCCAGCACCCGAGGCTTCCGTGAGTGCTGTTGTGTAACTGCTCTCACCTCAGGGCTTGGACAGGACTCAGGGTCGTGACTGAACTCAGGGTGCTTTCCTAACTAATCGAACTGTTTCCTCTCGCATCTTCACATCCCATTTGTGTGTTTGTGTCCGTGAGATATCGTTGTGATGTATTTCCTTCCAAAATGGCGTTCCTACTGTGAACACCTATGTTTGTCTATTCCAGGTGCAGGTAGGGAAGAGGAGAGCACAGGTACCTGCTGCAGGTGCCTCACTCACGGCTGATTGCAGACTCTGCCTACCCTCGAGAAACACACTGCTGCAGGAGACTTGGTTAATATGGCACAAGGTAATCTATATTTTCCTTTTCCTTTCTATCTAGCTGCAATTTTTACGAGCAAAGTGCTGTTGAGGGCTCATAAAGAGGCTGCACCTCTGGCATGCGCTGCCCCTGCAGAGCTGCTGCAGTCCCGGCACGGGGCCGCATGGTGCAGAGCTTGTGATGCGCAGCGTTGCTCCCAAGATCTGCTCGCTTGATTTAACAACTCTGCATCACCAGCGCGCCCACAGGCACGTGCAGCTGCATCTGCCATCTCAGACCACAGGAATACTAAAAGTGAGCAGCATGGATAGTGGGTTGAAGTAGAAAAACAAGAAAATGGAAGCCTTCATTTTTAGGCAGTAAGATAGCAGGTAATAATAATCTGAATTTGATACTCTGTTAATATTTTCTCTGTTGTAATCAATCTAGTTTCATTTTAATATCTTAAAAGAGTTCTTTAGCTTAGTCAAGGGGTGAAACTGTGCCATTTTGATGTTTATTTACATGAAATGCACCCAGTTTTGATTTGTGCTTCCTCTCAAAAGCTGGCATGACTGTGTGTACTCCAGCATTGCATGCAACACTAAAATACAGGGTTGTAGTTCCACTATTTATTTTAAACTGCATAATATTGTATCTTTTCATGTGAAGACAAAGTTGGTATTGAATGAATGTATGATTAAATAATTATAACTTGAAAGCTGTATCCTAGGATGGAACGGTATGGAGTCAGTTTTATAAGCAGAGTTCTAAGCACCAGTCTTCACTGTTGTTAAAGTACCATGGCACTACCATGAAACACAAGTGCTTTGTTTTCTTACCACTCACAACACTGTCCTAGACAATCAACTGTGATCAAGAAATTGGCTTGGCAACATATTGTATCTATCACACAGCACTACTATTGAGGCTGAAAATCATAGCTGACATTTATGGGCAGGATCCATAGGCATTTCCATTCATGAAAAATACTATAGCAGTAACTCTAAGAAAAATACACGTGACTGGGTGCATTTACGAGGATCTGGAAGAAATCTATGGGCACAGGTCCATTGCTTTGTACGTGTGTGAGCTTTTGTCTAGCAATCACACTTGTACATCCCTTTCATCAGAATTTAGTCTCAATTTTAGAAGAGAAAACTAAGGGAGTGAGAAGCCACCAGTTTAAAAATGTACTTCTCCTAGTTTTGTGTATTCATGAGAAAACTACCAGTGGTGTGTGGCCTTAATGGATTGTCAATGATGGTTTCAACAGCTGGAACCAAACCTTCAAATTCCACTTTAATAGGGACAACTTAGAGGGAAAAGATGAGGTTTTCACTATCTGTCTCTGAAAAATATGGTTACATGCAGAAAAAAAGCAGAATCAAATATGGATCTTAAATGCACTCTTATATAAGCTTACAGCTCTCAACTGAAATGAAAAATCCTAAAGTAATAGTCATATCAACACTTGTCAATGAAATACAACTTTGTCCAGGACTTGGAGAAGAAAACAGTATTTGTCTGATGTATCTGTTGTTTCCTTGGTGCTGGGGGTTTCATTTACACACAGACAGTCCAGAATAAGCGCAGCTCTGTGTAGCAGGATGTTAGCACTGAGAAATATGTAGGAAATGTTATAGTGAGACCAGTTGCCAAAGAGGGAAAATAAACTGTTTACATTTTGGACATCCCTAAAGAAACGTGGAGTGTGAGCATGTATTGAGGACAGAATTTTATAGCATAAGCCCTGAGGACTGGGACCTTTTAGTGTTCCCCATGACAGTCTTTCGCTTGTAGAGTCCCCAGAGGATTAATTCTTTTTTTCTGCCCTATTTAATTTATATTTGTAACCACTAGTCAAAAGGTTACACAATAGGCACCCAAGTGACAGCCAAATATACAGATTTCAAAGAAGCTCTTGCACAGCAGTATAACAGTATATAATCCTTTTTCCTATCTCTAGCTATTCTGAGAACCCTACCTGAGCCTCAGAAACACCAGCCCAGTCCCCAGAACTTTCTTTTCCTGCAGGCAGTGGCAACTCCCTAAACCTGCATGGAAAGGTTTGGCACTCCAGCCATGCCAGCAAGTGCAGAAAACAACGTGAGCACACACAACCTATTTATTTTCTCTTCTCCAATCCAACCTACAGAGCCCCAAATTAAATTCAAGGCTTTGTAGCTTGTGCTTCAGACCTTCAGTGGCTGGCATTGGATTTACATAAAAGTTAGCTGAAGCTTTGTGATAAAGACTTTACTCAAGGTTTCTGTGTCTCTGGCAGAACAGAACTCCTAGGGATGAAGCTACATCTCTGTTGGGAACAGGGGTTTCTTGGCAGCCTGTCTGAGATTAGATCTGCACCCACAGGAAATGGGGATAATCCCAAATCTACTGTTTTCCTCCTCAAGTGTGAGTCTTTGTGCTTGTCTAAGAGACATAATAACATTTAGTGATGATATATAAAGTCCTGCCAGGACGGAGCACTGAACGCACACCCCTGTATGCACATGGGGTATTTCGGGGTGGGGGTGGGGGCGTGACTGCCATGTCACGCAGGACACTTCTCGTTGGACCCTCTCTAGAACAGCTGGAGCAAGACATGCGCAGCCCAGGTAGAGGCAGGACTAGAGGAGGTTAGCAAATAACACTTTGAGTAACAAACAGCATAAGAAAAATTTCTAAAGAAGAGGCACGGTGTGAATCAACTGTACTTACCTTAAAAAATAAGAAAAAAACATTGAGAGAATAATGCAGGGTCTAGAAAAGAATACAGAACAAGTGAGGCTGAAAAATCACCTGCATTCTCCAGTGAGTTCTTGTTCCTTTCCCACAGCAGAGCAAACACCCACCATTTTGAAAAATGCTTATTGAATTTAAGAAGAACAGGGCCAGGGAAACCCCCAGTGATAACTATGGATGGGGCACACAAGGCAAAGGTGTGGACAGGTTAATAAAGACCTACCAGTAACTTACCAGCAGTGGATGTGACACCTGGAACTGCTTCTTTCAGTAATGGCACTCGATAGATAAATCCTATTTGATTTTGCAGGCAGCTAATCCACTCTGCAGGTGTCCGTTAGCTCGGGGCGTGTGGTTGCAGCCCTGCTCGCCCTTGGGCAGCCTCCTTCTCTCTCATTTCTGACCTCCCCCCCTCAGACCCTCCATGCACCGTGCCGTTTCCCCACTCATCTCCCATGTTTCCAGACTTGGCTCTCCTCCCCAGGACCCCCAATCATGCCTCTCTGTGCTGTCAGGTTTCTCCCAGCCCAGCTCCCACTCTGCAGCCCCAGTGGTCCTGCTCTTCTTGCCATGCTTTGCGATACCCCCTTGGTTCCTCTGTGTCCCCAAATCAGAGTCCTCCTGCTTTCACTCTCCTTGCAGCGCGTGTCCCTTCAGAGCCTGCAGGAACCCAGGGCGTTGCTTGTGTCAGCAAATACATAAGAACAACAAACTGCTAAGGAAGAGTAGAAAGTAGCGTGGGTTACCTTCTCCCCAGAGCTGCCCCAGTGTGCGATCTTGGCAGACCCTCAGTATAGTCATGATTTTAAATTATTTTACATTTGCAGTGGTGTGTCCCTTATAACACAGATTGCTAACCTGTTGTTAGCCTTCACATAGAAGGGGCTTCATTTGCAGATGATAGAAAATGCTGGAAAAACTGATGGTATTTCCATAATGAGGTATCATTCCGTTCCACGTCCTGAGGCAGTTTGAAAGAGAGACTATCAATTCTTTTCTGGGAAAATCCTTCGGATATTCGTTCAGGGGGTTGTGTAACCATTTGACACAGTCTTGTCAGATTTTTTTTCCTCCTTGCAGCTTTGCCCAGGACTGCGCTTCGCCCAGTTTGCACCTTTCTGTGCTTTTTTTGTCAGCATAAAGAAATGAAAAAAAAAAAAATCTAGCCCAAAAGAATTGTGAAAGGAAGCTCCCTTTATCCCTTTGTGTGTAAAAAATATCATGTTTCAGAAATGTCTTAGTTTGAATCATGCAAGAAAGGACTGTTCTACCTCAGTGGTCACATCCCTATTTCATCCATTCTGTGGAAGGTTAGAACAAGCGGAGCTGAAATCAAGCATTTCTTCCAGTGAATTACGAAGAATGTCTGCTCTGTGCCAGCAAGCTATAAAAACGAGCAAAATGATATAAAAACCTATTAGAGGTAGCAAGAGATAATGACGATAATATCCATAATGTACTGTTTCTGCCACTCCATGCTGCATTAGAGGCTGTTGTTGAGGATGATGTGCCTCACCAGGTTCCCGTTGCTCTTGCTTCTCGCCTGGCTGCAAAGCTTGTCCGGCTCGGTGTAGCGTTCAGTGACTGGACACAGTAAATCAGAACTGCTCTAGTGGACCCAAAACTGCACGGGCTGGAGCTACATGGTACAAACCTACTTTTTTTTTCACACAGCATCTGCCAGACAAAGGTTCAAAGAGATGAACCTACAGCGAGGCCGGTCCAGGAACAGGCGTGCAGGGCTCCTTCCTGTTTGCATTCCCAGAAGGGAAAATCTCTTAAAACAGTAATGGCAGCACGTGCACCTATTTTACTTCTGTCCTTTAGCTCAAAACCAGTTGTCTTCCTATCTGATTGTTTCATAGCCAGTATTTTCTAAGAGGCTCAGCCCCACAGAAATTGGGCTTCTCTTTTTCTTCTGGGCAGGACTAAGTGTACATGTGCCATGCAGCATGCACACAATGATTATTGCAAATAAGAGGCGTTTTACACCTGCTGATGTGTTCAGGACAGTAGCACTGCAATCCAGGTATCTGTGCAGAATGTCCAGTGCGTCCAAGCCAGTGGATATAAGCAACAAAGCCAAAAAGTGTCAAGCTTTATGTGCAGACACCATAGAGTCAACCCGTTTAGCCCTCAAACCAGAATGCCCATGTAGCAGAAATCTGCATTTTTCCCAGGATTTCCTGGCAAAACTACCACTACTGACTGGATTTGCCAGGCATTTGTCAAACTAGTTATTTTCTTCCTAGGCTGATGGCAGGTCTATTCATTAACGGCCAGGCATCTCTGGCGAGGAGGAGACCATACAGTCCAAAGGTGTCACCATGTCCCAGATAATCAAGGAAAAGGCAGAAAGAGAGAGTCTCCCATTGCTGCCTAATTTTCCACAAAAGGGAAACTTTAGTTGTAACTGAAAACCAAAGATCTTAGTGCTTGCTCTTTCTATCCGTTAATCTGATAAAGTCCTACAGCTGATAAGGCAAAGGCTGCTAGGACAGTATTTTGGTGGCACAGACATAGAGGTTATCCCAGATGAAGAGCTCAATGACAGCTCTGTACCTATGAAATGGGCTGGATGAGGATGCTGCACAAGAGGCCGTGGAGGTTCTAATTTGCTTTAGTAAGATAAACTGGAATTACAGAAGACAGCTCCAAGAGGATGTTTTTTATTTGCTCAGAATACTTGGCTTTTAGCCCAAATTTCATTGTTTGTTGTCAGACATCCATTTGTTTTATCTCACATACTTGTAAAACAAAGCACATTAGTTAAATTCCTATTTTGCAACAGAGTAGCTATTCTAGTACCTTTAGAAGCATTTTCTTTAGCAAGCATTTGTAAGTGAAAATAATGCTTTTTGGTGGTGCATGTCTCCTCTTTCATCCACCCTACATCCTGCAGATAGCTCCATGCCTAAGCTCATAAATCCTGCAGAGAATTAAAAAAAAAAACATAAAAACTTGAGAATAAGTGGTTAGAATAACCAATACTACTTGGTTAGTAGACCGGTCTTTACCCAGTTCACCTCTTTGTGATGCTCAATAAAAATCTAACACCCAAAATATCATTTATTTTGTGTAGGATCCCTAAAACATTAGGGTAGCAAAGTGTTAAAGACAACTGAAGCACTGCTAAAGGTACCTCAACACTGTCATGTTAAATGGTACCATTTTAACGGCACCTATCTGAAGACAGCGGGTGCTCACTCTAGTTCTGATATAATTTCATATAATAGTTCTGAAAATTAACCGCAGCTAAGGCCTTATTTTTAGAAGGGAGTAAAACAGAACAGGAAAGAAACTTCTTTTCATCTCCGATTTGGCCAGTTTGAGTTGAAAAAACGGAAAGTTGCACCAAACATGACCAGCTTTCTTCTTATTTATGTAAAGTTCTCTTCAGGTGAAATTTCAGTGAATAATTATTTCCAAAATGGTTATTTTGAATCCAGCACTATTTGTATAAGAATCTACTGTAACAGATGAAATAAGTGTTTGGCATACTTTGAAAAGTATTTTAAATTAGCGTAAATTCAGTCTGAAAGATACTGAGAGGGAGTGTGTGTTCAAGGTTTATTCTGGTGTTATTTGTTCCATAAGTGTTATTAAATGTATCCCTAAGGCATATATTGTTAAATTTGGGATTCATCTCCCCTAATTATCTGGCTAAAGAAAAGGAGGCTGAGGGGAGACCTCATCCCTGTCTGCAACTGCCTGAAAGGAGGCTGTGACGGGGTGGGGGCTGGGCTCTGCTCCCCAGTGACAGCGATGGGACAGAGGAAATGGCCACAAGTTGTGCCAGGGGAGGTTCAGACTGGACATGGGGAAGAATTTCTTCCCTGGAAGGGCTGTCAGGCACTGGCACAGCTGCCCAGGGAGGGGGTGGAGTCGCCATCCCTGGAGGGGTTTAAAAGATGGGTGGATGAGTTCCTTAGGACAGGGTTTAGTGGGGAGACAGGCACGGTTGGACTCGGTGATCTCAGAGGTCTCTTCCAACCTAGAGATTCTATGATTCTATGATAAGAGAAAGAGACTCCCCCAGCCAGGGGGCTATCTGAACCCAAGGTCAGTGTCTGAGATGCATGGGTTAAATTGTCCCTTGCTAGTGCCTCTCTCCTTCTGTTGAAAACATCCCCTTGAACAGGCACTCAGCTTTCAGGCATCTGCCATCAGACAAGGTGAAACCCACCCTAAATGAGTAACTGTGTTTCCTCAGTGGCCCCCTGAAAGCACAAAAGAGGCAACCTGAGGTGTGTGACCCTGCTGAGATCTTGCTGCGTACCTGCATTGCCAGCAGCTCCCACCTGAATGTCCTGAGCCTGATGCTGGGAGTCCTTCTCTTGAGAAATGGGCAGGGATTAGAGCATGTTTCCCTTGGCAGCCCCCATGAATTGTCCAAAGGGTTCATGGTCTGCTCTGTGTTGCCAGGATGAGTGACATTGTGGGACTAAACCACAGAGAGAGCCGCGGGACCTTACCGTGCCAGTCCTGCTGGGAACTGGACATGAGCTCAGTGCTGAGCTCTTCATTTCTGAGCATAGTTTTTCACCTAGAAGCAAAATATTAGTTGCCTTGGGGACTTTAAGTTTGTTAGCAGCTGAAACACCTCAGGACTAGATAAAAGCTGGTGTTTTGCGTTGAAAGAGCTGAAGCCCTCAAGATTTCTGGGATGCTGCCGAGACTGGTGATTTAGTGTTTCTGCACCATCCCTATGCAACGCCACTATCTTCTCCCAGATCAGACCTATAGAAACTTCTTTGAGTCCTTATAATAACCTTTTCATATCTTTTGTCACCTGAAAATGAGCACTGACACTGCCTTTTACCGCTTGCAAACTGAGGTAATAAATCAACTGCGCTGTCACACACACAAATCCTCTCGGTTTTGTCACAGTCTGGCTTTTGCTGCAGCTCAGACTGGATGCTGTTTCTGGTTTTAGACCAGGTACAGCAATTAGATGTTTGCTACATTGCTAGTGTTGTAAAATTTAAAAAGATCAATCACTGTTATCCTGGATAAGTGCTATCCAGTATGGCCAATGCACAAATGACAAGATTTTAGGGTGGCGAGTACCCACAAGACAGATAATACCATGTTTTATCACAGGAGAGGCTGGCTACTAAAGGATGTGCAGGCACTCATCAGGTTCTAAAACTACTGTTGGTTAGAAAGAATGATCTGATGAAACATGGATATTAGAAATGCCCTCAGTTGTTGTCCTGCTGGCTGAAAGCATTTAAAAAATCAAATCACTGTATTGTGCTGAGTTCTGGCACTCTGTTTCCCTGTACTGTTCTGCTGATGCCTGGATAGAAGTGGCAGGACGATGCCCCGGTGTCTTCAGCTGTTCTGGACAAAACCCTGCAGCAGCGGGAGCTGAGCTGTTCCCCTCGGGGTGGCGCTGGGCGCAGGCAGCGTTTCCCACGGGTCAGATCCTACGGAAGGGAGGCAACAAGCGAAATAAAACCGCAGCCATGTGTACATGTTGTCTTTGTCTGATTGAATCAGAGACTGGATGTGGCGGCGCATCCATTACAGGCCAGGGGCTTTTTGTGCGTTCTTTTCTATCACACAACTGTGGAACCAGATTAATGTTTTTAGCTGCTCTTTTATTTTTTTTTAAGAAACGAATCCTTTCCACATGATTTCGGATAGAATCGCAGTGTCTAATTTCCCATGCTTGAACTGACCTTTTTCTCTGCTTCTCTCTGAATGAAATTACTGCAAATTCATTATTCATAGCATCAACACAGAGACCCAGTTGTAGAAAGTCATGGGGTTTCTTTCTTTGAAAGTATTCTGAAATCCTCAGACTTAGCTTAAATGTACCAATATCTCATGAGAGTGTCAGCAACTTCATTCTAGAAAAGTCCAGTGTATGCTAACTTGGGAAATCTGGGGAAGATAACCCTCATGGAAATATATTTGTGACTGAAGCGATAACTTTTTCCTCTGCCACAGTGAGTTCTTGATTAAAGTTTCTGGAAGCTGCACGCACTAGATAAACAACAAACATGCAAATACTTGGCCATAAAAAACAGTAGCTGCTGGTGTGAGTCCAGTTTTTGCAATGACCCCCTTTTTCTGCCAAAATAATTCTAGAGGTTGATGCTCACTTACTCTTTATCTGCGAAACAAATCCAAATAGCGATTTCAGGTGGTGCGTTATCATACACCTCACCTAGGTAGAGGTGTATTAATATTCTTTAGGTTTAATAATATCATAAGGCAATAATATTCTTCGGTTTCAAATATATCCAAAGCTGCTTGTTTCATACCACACACCGATGAAGGAAAGGAAATCTCACAAGTTTTAGGATTTCGCTCAGGAGATCCATTCAGATGAACAGCCACAGTCTTTGGAAGAGGAACAGGCAAGCTCGCATTCATTTAATTTGCTTTCTTTTCTTAAGATATATTGAACATCAGGCTTTGACCCAAACTACTGTGCTGTTCTCCAGTCTTCTGATAAGATGTGATAAATGGAAAGAAACCAAGTCTTCTAACTTCTTAGAAATTAAAGCTGTACTCTAATGTCACACTACAGTTTTCTAATACCTATATGTCCATATATATATGTATGAAGCTTAAGTGAAGGCTTTCTTGAAGAGTTTTGCTGAAAAGTGAAAGAAAGTCTTCCACATTTTTGTCCAGCAATGCAAGAAAATGTTTCTTTATTCATTTTTGCAATTCTGAAGTTAAGCCTGTCTCATACGTGATTGTTTGTTTAGGTCACATACTCAGACTGTCTGAATTACTGAGGTTTCTGTTCATTTTCTAAGAAGGAAAAAAGTCTCTACATCTCAGGCCAGCTTAGATTACCCACATCCTAGGCAGGCAATGTGACCCCTAGTCAGGTGAAGAAGGGGCACCATGGCAGCAGCGGTCACTTCAGAAGTCCAGTACAGTGATTTTTCTATCTTGCAGATCAGGATCAATTTTGCAAATATTTGGTAATAACTGAAGCCACTGTTGTTCATGAATTCAGTACTAGCTTGATTTTTCACTTACTTGTGATACATAAACATGTGTATGTGAAGGAAATGGGACCTTTGCGATTTTGAAAAAACCCCACAGAACTGGATTTTTGTTGTTTTTGTTTAACGTGGTGCCTCTATGACCACTGTCACTCTTCTTACTTGTAACATACACAAAGACAGTAATATTAGAATACAAAAAGAGTTAAAACTGCTTTTGTATGCCAAAGAAGCGACTGCTCACTTTTAATAAGCCATCTGTTTCATTTAGAAATGGGCTGTTTATACATTTTCTTTAGTCAGTAAAATATTGGCTTCTTCTAGTAATATTGAGAAAAAAACACAGGGTCCAGCTAATAAACTGTGTTCCTTTTCCACTTTGAAAAAACCAAAAAACCACAGACAAATTAAAATTGCAGTATGAGGCATGGTATTAAATAATTGTGCCCAGGTGAAGTTGTGGGGTGTGGGAGGAGGTGGGTGTCACCGTACTGGTGGGAAACTGTCACGACCGGGAGAAGTAACAGGAAGGAAAGGAGAAACATGGTCTGTATTTCCCATGATGATTCAAGGGGAGAATTCAGGGCACAGCATGTTTGTGGAATGAGGTTTAAAACAAGTTGATGGTTTTTAAAATAGTCTTGGTTCAGAAATCGCTGTAAAAGTTTATTGTTACTATGCCAGTTTGTGGGGCAGCAGAGGCACAGCAGGTTGTATTCCAGAGGTTAACACTGGGCTTCCATGAGAGTTCTGCTGGAGAAAGGGTGCTGATGGTGTGTTCAGGTGGCCCCTGGTCAGTGAGGATTGCAGCACGGATGAGGGTGGGCAGGACAGAGCAGGGATCGTAGAGTCCCAGAATCAGGAGGTTGGAAGAGACCTCTGAGATCACTGAGTCCAACTGTGCCCATCTCCCCAGTAAACCCTGTCCCTAAGAAACTCATCCACCCAACTCATCTATCCCAGAGCAGGGGTGTTACTTAAAGAGCAGAACTGCAAGGGCTGTGAAGCAAAGACAGGCTGCAAACAAGATCCAGTGGCTGAGCGTGAAGTCCTAGAATCACAGAATGACCCAATTTGGAAGAGACCCACAAGGATCATCGAGTCCCACTCCTGTCTCTGCACAGGACACCCCGACATTCACCCCGTGTGACTGAGGGCATTGGCCAAATGCTGCTGGAATGCTGGCACACTCGGTGCCGGGACTGCTTCCCTGGGGAGCTGTGCCAGGGCTCCACCACCCGCTGGGGGAAGAACCTCTGCCTAATGCCCAACCTAACCCTGCCTGGCACATCTTCCTGCCATCCCCTCCAGCCCTGTCACAGGGCCCCAGAGAGAAGAGCTCAGCCCCTGGGTCACCTCCGTCCCCTGTGAGAAGGCAGCAAACAGCTCTGAGATCCCCCCTCAGGCTGCTCTTCTCCAGGCTGAACAGACCCCGTGCCTTCAGCCGCTCCTCATATGCCTTCCCCTCCAGAGCCTCCCCAGCCTTGTGGCCTCCTCTGGACACTCTCCAGGAGTTTGATGTCCTTTTTATCCCGTGGTGCCCAAAACTGCCCCCAGTGCTTGAGGTGCGGCTGCCCCAGAGCAGAGCGGGGAAGTATGGTGATGTGAGAAGCTGTGAACAAATTGAACTCCTCATCAAAGGGAAGGCTGAGAGATGGCTTGCAGCAAGGGTGTTCAGTGCATAACAAAAACACAGCACAGTTCTTCAGCAAGGCTCTTGCTGAAGATTTTTCAGTCTTGCTGAGAAAAGCATAACAAGATGGCTGCAAATTGAAGTTAGATAAAATGACTCCTCAAAGAAGATGCACTTCCTTAGCGGGGAGAAAAGGAATAATTTATCAAGGAATGTGGTAAATTCAGCATCTCTTGATGTGTTTATGGCAAAAGTAAAGCACATCTTTTAGGAGAGTATTTAATCAAGTGCTCAGAAGAAGTTATACAACTTACTTGTGCGACGGGTTATGCTGGGTGGTTGTGATTATTTTTTCTTGGCTTTGGAGCCAGTGAATATATGAAGATCCCCATTTATTTTCTTCCACAGAAAGAGAATAAAAATGCCTGCATTGTCCCAGCATATTCATTGCTGCTGCTCTTCTACATTAAGAAACGCCTATAACCAAATCTCATTATTTGGAGTTTTTGACAGTTGCCTGCAGTGGTCAGAGTTTATCCCCTTTCAGTACAGATTTTCTTGGAAATGTTTTTTGGGGGCTGGGTAGAGATGGCAATTGTTTGCTTTGGGAACTTAAAATCATTCTCAGTGAATGGTTTGTGCGTGCTTTGTATCTGTCTGACAGCAAATTTAGAGGTCAGAGCTGAGTTCCTGCGCCCCCGGGTGCTGTGGTGCCCTGTGTCCCGTCCCGTGCACCTTCACCCAGGGCTGATCCGCTCCAGCACGAGCCCCTGGCGGACCCGACAAGCACCGCCCCGGCTGGCAGCCTGGCACAGGGGCTGCCCACACCTGGGATCTGCAGGACTTGTCTGCTTTCAACTGTTTCCTCCCACAACTTATAGCGCAAAGGGTGCTGTTATTGCCTGTCCACCCGTTACCGGTCAATGAATTCCTCTTGTGAGACCACGGAGAATGTGACCAACTTGTCTGTGACGAGGGAACAACAGCGCGGCCTCTCCCTTACTGAGGTGTTTGAGGCCAAATTAAGGTCCTCCTCTAAAACTACTACTACAGCAAAACATACAGGGAGTAGAAGCATCTGTTAACTGCTATGGTTTTCAGAAGTAATTTCAATAAAATCTTATTGGTTTCATTCTTATACTAGAAATTTCCCTAAAGAAACACAGTTTATTATGGTGTTTGCCTTGGACTTTAAAGAATTGAAGTTCTAATGTACTCAATTACTTTTCCTATTCAAAAAGTCAGCAAGGAAAGTGATTAAAACGTTAGAAATTATGACTTTACTATCCAAACAATTTCACTTGGTTAGCAGAAAAATTTGGATCCAAATTTTGCTGGCAGCCAGTAGACTTGTAATTGGGTTAAGCATAAGCAGGGAATTGGTTTGAGAAAAATAAGAACAAAATCATTTACTCATGTCTCTGTACAGTTTGTGCCTTAATACATTCTGATTTGAAAGTTTTTGCACTTGATTTTTAAGGAAGCTTTTGATAAAACTCATATGTAAGTAATATTAAGGTGGCAAAAGTGGGAAATCAAATTTAAAATTCCCTTTCAGCAATACTTCTTTGGGAAACAAGAAGTCAGGCAGTACCAAATATACGATTTTGAATTCTACCTTAATTTAGAGGTCCAGTTGTTTCAGATACATTAATTTAGATACTTTCAACAATTCAACTGATTTCTTTGTTGAATGTAGATCTTAACAAGTTGTGCCTGTTACCGTAGTCCATTAAACTACCTACATAACGTGGCCAATTTAATGCTCTCCAAGGCACACTGGATGGAATCTTGGCCCTATGGAAGTTAACGGGAGTCGTGCCATTGGCTTCAGCAGCTCCAGGTTTTTCACATCAGTTTTGAATGTGCGTGACTGGTGTGCTTGATTTTCAACCTTAATGTTTGGGTTTGCAATTACACTGGAAAAGAACATTTTAAATCCTATCAGGAAGGAAGCCAATGCATGTTCTTAAACCTCTGGTATTATTTCCTTTGGAAGAGCTCGGCATAGAATAATATATTTTTTTCTTTATCTGATGGCAATATGATGTACTGAAATGAAAAGTATTTCAACCAGAATTCAATTTTATGTTTGCATGTGTGTGTGTTTGTGAGTGTGTGTACTACTGACATGATTTCCTGTTGGCTTGAGATACAGTTAAATACGGTGACAGACATGATAGGACTTTTCTTTGTAAGCCTTTGCCCGTCAGGAACTGAAGGCTGGTAAGAAAATCTCTCACTTCAGTTCCCTTTTTGGCGTATGGAACTGCACAGCAGATGGCCCCAGCTCTCCTCTCATTTACACCACTTTGACTTCACTAATTTAAGTCATAGTAAACCCTGATTATCCAGCTATGGAAGCAGGATCAGGACCAGCATTTTGGCACCTGACTCTGGCTATGAAAACAAGCGCTTAGTACAGAGAGGCAGCTAACAAAACTGGTGGGATTTTTGCTGCTTACTTCCCTGGAATCAGAATGTCAGCAAAATGCAGTGGGGCTCTCCCGCAGCACCGTCTGATCACTTTCTGATAGCAAGTGATGGATGGAATATCCCAGAGAAACAGAAAATGAAGAAAGACATCGTTTGGCAGTTATAGAGCAATCTAACGCGCTTAGTGTTGGCAACCTTCGCAAAAGCGGGTTTTGTTCGTGTGATTTTTCACTGCTACTGCAACTTTTGTGAGGGAAAGAGCAGTGAAATCTATGCCCGGCGAAGCACAGGCAAAGACCTGGTCTGACAAAATGGAACAGCGGATTTAATTTCCATTTTGTGTGAGAGATATTTAGCATCTCTGCTAAGCCGTAATATGGCACTGTGCTGAAATCCATAAATGCATAACTTTCCTAAACTGCAAATTTATTTATGCTGAATTTGCTAGGTTTCCATAAAAATTGCTGTAGGAGCTTTGTGGCACCAGAACTCTACATAAATGCAATTTGCAGGTTTGTCACTTTTTCAGCTATATTTTCCATCCTTCTCATCTTTGGGTTATGGAGACATACTGACTTTGTGGAATCACTGCAGAGAGTTATAAATGATGTATGAAATGAGAAATCCCTGCTCAGAGCACAGAACTTAATCTATGCTATTTGCTGTGCAAGTCAGCTCAACCGCAGGCAGAAAAGCCCACCAAATCCAGAAGCTACAGACTAAGAAAACCAAAGCCCACTCTTAAGTATTTTTTTTTCACTTTGTACCTTGGATAAGCCTGGGCATGGTACTCGGGGCTGCAGAAGGTCGCAGGGAGGGCAGGCATTCGCAGCTCAGCTGTGCTGGGATGCTCTGCACACGCTGCAGGTCGAGAACACTGTCCTTACCTGTACCGAAAGGGAAGGGGGAGGATACAGGGGAGGTGATTGCACTGCAGAAGACACAGCGGGCTTAATTCAGTCCCACGTGTGCCCATCCTGCTCAACTCACACAGGTTTTCAGTTGACTGCAGTGGGTGCAGGACTGTTCTTTGACCATGGTGGCTATTTGCACGCCATAAGCCCATTCTTACAACTTGCTGTGGCGCAGATTTGTCCAGGTGTGTTAAAACCTGATCTTGCAAGGAAGGCACTGCATGGCTCCTAATGAAAAAATACTATAAATTCTCCCAGGATTTTGCAAGCCAAATGCTCTGTGTCTTTGTGTGTGTGATGGCCACAGCGCTTGTGTGGGACCACTGGTTGACGCAACTTCCATCACAAAGCTTATCTCACCTTGTCAGGCCAGTGGTGGCACCACAGTGTGCACAGAAACCACAGCTACTGCTGTTACCCTCCAGCATCCAGCCCTCTGGAGAAGTCTCTGCCGGAGGAGCAAAAGGTAATCCTGAAAGGATGCAGTGATTTCCCTCTCCTCACCCATTACAGATCTTTTTCAGACTCCTGTATAAAAGCTATATTTTTGAACCTGGGCCACGGAGGTTACGGCTTCTGGGTTGTGTCTTTCTGTAAAGAAGGTACTTTCTGCAGTTGTCTAAAAGTCTGATTCCCATGAAAGTCACCGTGGCAGGAAGGTAGATCAGCCCTGCTTACGAACAGAAACCACCAGTCACTTTGTGGTACTGGCAGCATGCAAATAGCTTCAGTGGTTCCTAAGAAACAAACATCTCTGTCAAACACTTGTAGTGGAGGATGCAATACACAGGTAACAACGAGCCTTGGTCTGGCCCGCTATTTATTTCCTCTCTACCCTACTGCGGACTCGCCGTCCACTGCGACTCCCTGCCAGGGACAGTGAGGGAAACCTCAGCTCTTGGAACCCCAGAGTCACAGCTGGGCAAGAGGAGAGCACAGCAGCCTCCTGGTCCGAGCCGCAAGTGGCCGAATTCTAATCCTGACTTTTGTAATTAACTTTTCTGGGAAGCCATCCCTGCTGGTGCAGCCAGCACTTGGCTACAGGGCTGCCCGTGGCTGCAGCCTCCTTCTCGTGGCGACCGCGCGTCACGGCGCAGCTCTGACTCCTGCAGGATGAAGTGTTTAAATGTACGCAGAGGTCAGCCTGGAAACTCCAGGATTTATTTTCAGGACGGTCGCTCGCAGTCTCGCACACAGAGCTACTGCTTGTGTCCTACACAAAATAGATGGCTTGGCACTTGCCAAGTGCTACAGGTATTGCTAAAGAGGTGTTTCTTGGCTCATCCATCTCTTACAAGGTGCAGAGGAACTGTGGCAGCTATATAAAGAGTTCTGGGAAAAATAGAGACACATGAGTAATGGAGTAGTAAAACTCAGTTCAGCTCCTTGGCACTTGCAAACTCACAGCCAAATCCTGCAGCCTTAACTTGGGAAAAAAATACCTGGAGAAATCACAGGGGTTTTTATTTAGAGAGCCTTTCGACTGCCTGCTTGTACTGGGGGTGGGTGTTCAGCAGCAAAGCTCCCTTCCTTTGTCTATATGGACTGACTGTAGGTGAGTATCTCCTCTTAGTATCATAACTGATACAAAATTAATCAGAAACTTAATTCTAACAGCCAGAAAAATCTGTCATATTATTAAGAACAGTTTGTAAAATTATGAAAAAAACTATAATCAATTGTTAAATCACATCTTAGGGAAGGGGTTTATAAATAATCATTAGAATAAACTGCTTCCTGCCGTGAGGCACAACTCTTATTATGTCTGCTATGTCCCTTTTGGCTTTCTCAGTGCATCATCAAGCACAGATTAAGGTCAAATAAATTTAGGATGAGTGAACATGATAATCTTGACCAAGTTTCCAAAAATGTGAAGGACATGACCTTGTGAGAGAGCAAGTGGGATGCGTTCACTTCCACTAAAACACTTAGATTTCAGCACTAGTTCAGTAGACATTTTGTCAGGAAAAATATATTGACAACATCCCTGTCAATAAATATACATATATCATGTTTAGAATAATATGTATAATTACATAAATATAATAAGGTATAATTATGGAAGAAGTGAATATAATTCCTGCTGGTTTTGAAGTGTAATACTTTACTGATGATCTGATGTTCAGTTTTTAAATGGCATCAGTTTTATCAGGGCTGGCGACACTCCAGCATTATGTTACATAACCCTATTCTTAGATTTATTAACTTTTCATTTAAAAGGAGTAAAACTCCTACATCAAGGTCATTTTTTTGTGTATTTGTTTAGAGTATGATGTGCCTCCTTTATAACCATGATTTTAGTGCCAATCTGAACTTTTAGCTTAAATAGATATTCCCAACGCCCACTTTTAGGTGCCTTTCCAGAAAGCAGCCACATCTCAGTCACCGGCTTGCTGACGCCAGGCTCTTTCCCCTCCTGTTCCCAAAGAGGCTCCCTGCTCCCCACCTGGGATGATGTGGAGGGGGAAGAGGATGCTTATGGGAGCTGAAAGAGGGCTGCAAGTCCAACTCAGCCCCATCTCTCTGCTCTGGAAGAGGGTCACAAATCTGAGAGCCATGTGGAGAGAAGAATGCCAACCACACGTAAAAAATGAAACTTGATCAGAAGATGTAAATGAATTAGGTGTAAAGAGCGCTGGTGGGAGCTTCTGTAAACCTGGGCAGGGGGAATACGAAGCTTTAGAGAGGGGAAGAGAAATTAATGTGAGCAGGGTAAGGCGGCTGCTGCAAGCAAGACCCTCCCCCTGTTGCAGTAGAGTCATAGAATCATAGAATCTCTAGGTTGGAAGAGACCTCTGAGATCACCGAGTCCAACCGTGCCTGTCTCCCCACTAAACCCTGTCCCTAAGGAACTCATCCACCCGTCTTTTAAACCCCTCCAGGGATGGTGACTCCACCCCCTCCCTGGGCAGCTGTGCCAGTGCCTGACAGCCCTTTGAGGGAAGAAATTCTTCCCCATGCCCAGTCTGAACCTCCCCTGGCACAACTTGTGCCCATTTCCTCTGTCCCATCGCTGTCACTGGGGAGCAGAGCCCAGCCCCCACCCCGTCACAGCCTCCTTTCAGGCAGTTGCAGACAGGGATGAGGTCTCCCCTCAGCCTCCTCTTCTCCAGGCTGAACACCCCCAGCTCCCTCAGTCTCTCCTGGCAGGACTTGTTCTCCTGCCCCTCCCCAGCCTCGTTGCCCCTCTCTGCACACCTGCAGAGAAGCAGAAAGCAGGTTCCCCGAAGAGCAAGCCTTCCAGCAGCTCCCTGGTGTCCCTCAGCACGGGCAGAGGGACGCGTCCCCAAGGCAGGGAGCTCTCTGTGCCAGGATGGAACCATGAGCCGCCCGAGGACGCCTGTTGTTGCTGCAGCCTGGCCGCTGCGGGCAGCGCGCTCGATGCGTTCTCCACTCTGTGCTGCTTTGCAGCCTCGCTTCTCACCTTCATGTGCCAGACTTTTGTTGGCCTCCTATGTATTTCGCCTTATCCAGTGGCTTACGTAGTGTTTAAGTGGTTTTTTTGAGAACAGAGTCTGTACGTTTCTTACGGCTCTGCACACCAACCTTGCCTTTCATCACAGGGACCACACTGAACAGCTGTTGACTGTAGGTGCTGATGGCTGTTCCACAAGCTACAATAATTTGTTCTTCAGTAGCTTAGAGCGATGAAGCTGTGTAGCTAAAATCTATTCCACGCTATGGATAAAGACCAGTAATGTTTCCAGTGTTTGTTTGGACTTCGTTGGTTTTTTTTCACATTAGCATCATTTTATCATTTCAGTCACAGGAAGGGAACTGATTGCAATAAAAGCAGAAAAGGATTTTTAGTATGTCCTTCTTATAAATAAAGCCACGCTGCTTTGCCAAGTTATGTAAATCCTGGCATGTTGCATTGTTCTGTTCCTTTCATAATCTATGGTGCCGTATGGACTCAAAAACATAGGACTTTTATATAGATTTCTGCAGCGTAATTGACATTGACACTTATATTGATTGAATAAATGAAATAACATGCTCAGTTCTGACAATCTTTGCAGATTTGTAAGATTACAGCGGTGATGATTCTATGTCAGCAGAAAACTCTATAGGAATTTCTAATGAAGCCACAGTCAGTTCATTAATATACATATGTTTGAAATTGCAGCCCTAACAATTGAGTTCTCTGCACTGAACACTGTAATATATCTTGTCGTGAGCTGTATGCCCTCAGATCGTTTCCGTGAATTACAAGAAAATTATGGACTGGAGAACATTTTATTATTGTGCTTTTCATCCAGAAATACAGCCTTTCACTGATGAAAATTGAAAACACTGAAAATTAAAATGTAAATGCATTTATCAAAAGAAGAGGAAAAAATTGAATCCTGAACTTTAACTGCTTTTACATTTTACTTCTTCAAAAAGCAATTTTGATATTTTACATCTCAGAAGCACGAGTAGTTAGGCTCGGTAATAGCCATTTGGATTCTTATTAATAAGTGATGGGCTGTTTGTTGCTGGGAGTCTGAAGATTTGTTTTAGTAAAACAGTGTCAAACCCTCTGTGTTTGTGTATGTGTGTATTCTGAGAGACAAACAAAACAAATGCACATTTTTTTACTGTTTCTCTCCTTTCTGTCAGATGCTTCTGTGTGCTTTTTTCCACAGGTCAGCGCCGCAGTAGATAGGATTCGAGGTACTCTTTGTAGGGAAGAAAGACAGAGAAAAAGCGACACACACTAGAAGTTTCTTTACAATGAAATTTAGTAGCTAATAAACAGGATAAAATGCGTAATTGAAGTTTTATTGCTGCTGGATTTTTTTCCCTTTGGCTTCAGAAAAAAAAGGTATTGCTTTTTGGTTGGCTTCCTGCGGTCCCTCCTGTACACAGAGCCAGAACAGCTGACTCTGTAGCTAAAATCCATCCGGATCCTCTACAAGCGACACGGGTAGGGAACAGGTAAACCCTGTCGGGTATTTGCACTGCTCCTGTAATCCTTTTCTCTTTTTTTTTATTAACTTTGGAAACATCTTTTCTCTGCTGTGCATGTTCCGAACTCCTCCATGCGGCGCCAGACCCCCTCGATTTCAGTGACCGCACCGAGGGATTAAGGATCGGACGCCCAAACTCCTGCCCGTGTGTGAACACCAGGAAGATCGGGGGAGCCCTGCTCCTCCTGCTCTCCCTCAGCAGCTCTGGGCACACAGAGGGGCACCGGCATGGCCCAATGCCACCCGTCTGCAAGCCATTCCATCCTGATTCTCCCAGCCCTGTGCCCAGGAGCTCCCACCCCAGAGGGTGAACCACATCACAGCCCTGGGTCCAAACTCGGGGCACTCCTTCAACATAAATCCTGTCACCGTGTGGTCAGACACAAATCCCTCGACTGTCCCATTTCTACGAGGTCGGAGACATTTTGCTCTGTCCCTTGTGACAGCTCTTGGTTCCTCCTGCCATTGGGACGGATAAATTCATAGAATCACAGACCATCAGGCTGGAAGGATCAGTCATTTCAGATTCTCTTTCTGTCTTTTCTGTTCTTAGCTTAGAAGAATTTAAACTGAGCATCCAAAATAGAGCAGATATTTTTGAAGCTTTGGTTTGACCGTATCTGTCTGGTTTAGCATCCTCTGGTGTTTGGAGGACAATTTTTGTCTTTCCTCAAGGTAGTTAAATGACATTCAAATTCTCAGATGATAAGCGAGTGTAAGAAATCGAAATGGCTATTACAGAGAAGTTACCATCAAGCAGAAGTTATTGTCTTTTAGGATCTCAGGTACTGAAAAGATTGAGGCTATCTTTTGTTTGTATTTCAATGAAAATAGCTTGTCAAATAAAGAAATTGAAAAATGAATACCTATTTATGCTAAAAAATATTTGTAGATTTTTTTTTTTAGAATAAAAGAAAACGGAGTTTCATTATCTTTCCTTAAAATAACTTACTCAAAATTGTTCTAACTGGGTCTTTTTCTGGTGAAAAAAGCCTTTATTGTTAGTTCTATTTATGTATCTGATATTTCTTTTTACATTGCAAGGAAAATTACTTCAGTGATTCAGATGCTTCAGACAGTGAACATCTTGGGCTCTCAAAACAGAGTACAACGATCACAATCAGAAATGTTTTGCTTTAGCATGTAAGTAATTATATCTATGAAATCATTGATATTCCTAGGATTTAACAGGCATGTTTGGCGAATTCATTTACGTCTTTCCAATGTTTTATGCATTTATTGTTCTAGTTTCATCTTTGTTATTTCTGTTCTGTCTTTCTTGAATTTATGATTAATGTTTCTTTAAGCAACAAAACAATGCATTCCAGATCAAGACTTATGCAAAGTCATAGCAATTTTTTTTGTGTGAAATAAAATGAGTCAATAAAATATCAGTATTCACAGCAAGTTTCCTCTCTGTGCAAGAGATCTTGTAGGCAAAAGTTAACGCTTAGACTAAAATAACAACTGCCCAAGGAGGAAAATAAAATGGAACAAGCAATAGGTGTTTGTGGAAAATTCCAGTCACTACCTGTACCTGGATACGAGTGATAAGGAGGACAAAAGAACTAACGGTATGGATTTAATGGATCAAGTTTCTGTTCTTCAGTTCATCTCTTCTTTAATGACCCATGAAAAGTGAAGACCAAGAGATTTGGACCAAAGAGCTGCCAGAGGCTAAACCAAGCATTGCCTCTTGAAAGATTTCATCATTGATGCTTTAAATTAAAACTTTATTGCCATTGTAAAATGACTGTGAGTTACCCAGGGAAAATAAAATATATGGTTTTCAGAGAGGGGTCATTATTTTTTCAGCTAAAGCAGAAGTGTCCTTTCCCTTAGGAGCAGTGGGAAATGGAGCCCTCCAAAGGCTTTCCTTAGCTGAGGTTCCTGGCCAAAAACTATTCGACCTTTTCCACCCCATCTCATTCGTGGTTCCTTTTGTAAGAGATGACTCAAGCTTTGGTTCACACCTGCAGGCCCTGCTCTAACAGTAAAATAAAAAGAACCGTATTTTTTAGGGAAGCAAGACAGCTAATTTCCAACTGATCCAGGCCAAAGGCGGTACCTTCTCCTCCTGTGTACAGCACAGATGTGCACTGGCAGAGAAAACATCTGGCTTGGGCTGCTCTGCACCTTCCTACTCTGTGCCCAGAAGACCAATACTGGGAGGTTTAAACACCAGCAGGACCCACAGAGTTTTGGGTTGGCAGTTTTTGAGCTTCATTTCACTGATGGGACAATTAGTGGTGGGAGGACCCAGGCAGGTACCAGCGGAGGGCACAGACTGCCCGTTCGAAATGTTTTTTGTGTGAAACAGAAGGTAATATTTCAGTGAAGATTCGGAGGTCTGGAGCTCCGCACCGGGACTCAGAAGCACCGAGGCCCAGCTTCAAAGCGTCGATGTGCAAAGGCAATACCTTGGTAATCGCTGAGCACAGCTGAGCTCCAAAGAACTGCTTCATACTGGGCACAACTGCCCTCACAGGCACTGAAACACAAGATCTCCTGTTTCTGGATAACAGAAATGCTTTCAGCTGAGAAATTTGGTCACCGGTGATGTCCAGGCAGCTTTAGAAACAACCACTGCGCTGTCGATAGGAGGGGATGTAGCTTTTGCAACTCTTCTGCTCAGGAATTCAGGAGATTGCTTTACAGGACAGTATGAAGAGTCCCTTCAAAAATTATGTAGGTGCCTAAAAGAGGCAAATTAGAAGTGTATATACTGAAAACTGTAATTTTCAAGTGATTTTCTCAGTTCTCGTGTATGGAGGAACCTTAACTCCACTGCTGCCTGATACAATATTTTTTTTATATTTTATTTTTTTTGTATTTCACAGTGAAAGCTGGATCAGTTGTGAAGAGCCTTAGAGACTCCATTTCAGCTTTCTGCCCCACTGGAGATGATTCAAAGCCAAATCTCTCATCCCTCCCTTACACGAGAGACCCAACCACTACAATGCTGGCACAGGAGCCGAGCGGGGCATGAGGGGGCAGAGACCACCGGTTGTATCTCTGACTGCACAGAAAACCCTTCAAAATTCAACAAATCAAAGAGGGAACAAAAGTTATGACTGCATCATCCAGCATTTCGTAGTCACCTGGCAGGAATCTGCACACCATCCTTGCTCCCACACACACCTGCATGCTTTTACATGGAGAAATCATTGAATAACATTAAAAAAAACCCTATCTGACCCTATGTTCTCTGTTTTCACTCTTTGTTTAGTTGCACTGTGTGTAAGTGCTCTGCGTAGGAGGAACCCTTATCAAAAGTCTGAAGCTGTTCTTACTGAATGGAAGGATAAGGATGCAAACACGCTCCGTAAGCCACTGTGCCTGTCTCGTGAGCTGAGCTCCGAGCTGACCTGGGGCTCCCATGGGGCAAAGAGCTGCTGATAAAATACATCTTAATTACAGTCAGGTACAAAATCAAACCCAGCCGCTGGTGGCGGTGACGGCTTGCCCGGATCCCCGCCGCTCTCTATCGAGAAAGAAAGGGCAGGCAGCCCGAGACACTGCCTGGGGTCCACATACAGCACACAGCTCCAAAAAAAATCAGGATAAAATTCATAATGTCCCCTCTCCCCGTCTCCAAGTCGTTCTGAGCCCAGCTGAGGCCTGGCTGCACAGCCAGAGCGGTTACCCAGCTCACAAACCGAGATCTCAGTGCCTTGCTGGCTTTCTGCAACGATTTCCTTCATGCTCTGCTCCGTTCCCTGAATTTGAGCCTTCTGTACTTTCCTGATGTTCATTTACAGCCAGACGATTCCCAACATTGAGAAACAGTGCGTCGAGCTTTCCATGAGGTTAGAAACGAATCCCAAACTTCACAAACCATTGTTTAGCTCATCACATGCGAGCCAGGAGTGACCCACACAGCAACTGCTCCGTAGATTAATTCTCGGCTGCTGGGAACAGATTGTTCTTAAAAGCAGAAGCCGTATTGTTCGAACGTCCCGTTGTGAGTCTCGCTGCCCTGTGCCACCCTCTGCCTGTAGGAGTTCCCCGAGCTTTGGAACGGCTGCCAGTACAGCCCCAGCGAGCACGGTACCCTTTATGCCTGCCTAACAAATCTGTTTAAAGGAGCATTTTTTGCCGGCTGGCACTTTTTTTCTCATCTTGTCAGACAGATGAACGTCACGGCAGCCAAGGACAGATGATGATTTGAAATATTGCACGCAGAAACCTCTCACTAAGATAATATAAAACAAATTTTTGCAAACATCTTTCTGAGGAGGAAACACCCTAGAGAGTATCACGAGATTTTTTTTTTCTAGCTTATGATGAAAGTAAAAAAGCCAAACCCACAGAGTAAACCTATCAAACCCAACTCAGCGCTAAAACTTCAGTCTTTCTGAGGACAATACTACCTGGGATTGCTACATCACTCACTTTTAAATGATTTGCATACCAAATGCAAAAAAATGATTAACTGGAATCTTCCCCCTCCACCCTCTGTGAGACATATGGTGAGATAGCAACAGAAATGATGGATGGAGTGGATGATTGCTTGCTGAACCAACGTGTGAGAAACTACGCTAGGAATAATTCATGCCAAGATATAGTCTTAACTAAAAGACATATTAAACCCAACATCTTGACAGGTTTAATACCTTACATGATACACATAATTCGTGACTTCTAAGGCATGTGATTATCTCAAAACATGATATTTCAGCAGAACTTCAATTTTATGAAAAGATCTCAAGGGACGCTTGATCTAATGTTAAATCAACCTTTCACAAAATAAAGGAAACTTGAAGTCATTTTGAGGTATGGTATGGCCCCATCTTTATCTAATTCTGCTTCAAATCAGTAGTGTTCCCCTGAGGAAAGGGGAAGAGCAATGGGATAAAATAGGCAAAAGTGACCCAAGAAACAGGATAATAAGGCATTTTGGATGAAAACGTGTTTCATATAAACAGATAATTTGCTGCTTTGCTATGCTGAGAACTCACTGATGCCAAAAGTAATGGTACGTCTAATAGAGCAGGCATACATTCCACAGGTATTTCTGTCACCTGTATTTTATCGAAGTGGAAACTTTACAAGACCTGAAGTGACAAAAGATTAAGGTGGGTGTTTAACATGTAAGAAAATCAAACGATGCTAATGGGTCCTGCTCACTGCTCCGATTAGCTCTCACCTGAAGAGGATGGAGCAGACGACACAAGGGCCTCATGGTCGCTGTGAGACACCAGGTCAGGGACTGGTTTTCACGCTGGACACCTACCTGTGCCTCTCCATGAGCAGAGGCTGGGTGAGGGCACAGAGCTCTGCGCGTCATCTCTTGTTTGTCTTGTTTGACTAAAGAAATTGTTATGTGTTTTACGCAGTCGTGGGCCAGTGGAATCGGCTAATAACAAGTAAAGGGTATAAAATCCCTTCTGTTCCAGAGTGGCTTCCATTGAAGGACAGCACGCCTGGGAACTGAAATAGAGAGCTGGGATGAGCATGTGGAAGGGGCCAAGTAGTTTAGCTGTATTAATACAAGAGATGATCAGTACAGGTGCTTTTGAAGGCAAGTATAAAGAAGATCGTTTCCCTCTCATCTCTAAGATGTGCATCTGCTTGATTCTTGAAATTCAATTGGGTCAAATTTAGCAAACACTAGTGGAAAGAAATCTTACATGTTCTGTAGTGACGTCTGGACAGATGCTGACCAGATGGAAACAGCCGTTTGTTTTTGTTCAAAAGATCTAGTATTGTCAACTGAAAAGGATGGAGTTTGGTGGGTTTATTGTGTTCCTTTCTGGAAAAGCTTGCTGGTTCTAACCAGTGATGTTTCTATCTTTCCACAAATCAGGTAAAGGCTGAGATTCGCTTTGTGAAAATACAAGACACAGTCCTGCAAACTAAGAGAGCCATAACGTAAGCCCTGCAGTAATATTCAAAATGCCCAGGCCTCTCTTATTGCTATTGTTTATCAGTATACGAGTCTTGAAATAATAGAATCCAGATCATAAAGTGGCAAATAAAGATTATTTCCTATCTATAATATGTATTTCTATCTGGCAAGTAAAATCTCAGCTTCCTGTATTATAAGAAAGGGTGATTTTCTTTTTATTTTTGCCAATGGCCATCTTGTCAGCAGCTTCTTATTAATACCTATAATCCTTTTCTTTGACGCTTCCTGACTTCTCATAACTTAAGGAGCATATATTCCTGTGCACAAGTAATTAGACACAGCAACAGAAGGGAACGCAGTTTTAGAGGCTCTGAGGAAGACAGCTTGATGGCCAAGAGCCACAGCTTTTGAAGAGTCTGACTTATCTGTAAAACAGCCTTTAAACTAAACTGATCGGTGGAAAAAAATACGTAGGATTCCCAAAGAGTAATAGGCAAGAAATAATGGAAAAGGAAATAAGACAGCTCAGAAAAATAAACAAATCAATATTCGGACTGAAACAGCAGCAGGCTAACTATAGATTGTTAAAGAATTCACTGTATATGGAGGAATAGATAAATATTTGGTACTACAAACTTTGCTAAAATCACCTGTGCTCATGCAAGAGATTAAAATTATTTCTGGAAGGAACTTAAACCTTCAGAAATTAAATTTTGAAGCCTTTGTAAGGAAATATCAATGTATTGTAATGTTTGAGAAGCTAATTCAGTCAAACCACCTTTTTCCCTTGGTTTCCCTTTGCACTTATTACCCCAGAATGCTGGTGTGCTGGGGGGCCCCAGGGCTTGAGAAAAAGAAATGTACAGAGCAGCCCAGGTTCTCAGCTGTACGTGTGTGGCATTGCCTTGGCTCCTTCCAAGTCTGTGCCATAAATCACTTTGCATTACCTATGAGTCTGACCCTAATTAGCTGTAGAGTAACCTAGGCAGATGATCAAGCTATGGAAAAAGCCAAAAGAACCATGGTATAAAGAAGAAAATGTTTGTCAGTTGGAACTCCACCACTGTGAGAGGGAGCTTGACAAGCAAACATACTTTGGCTCATGTAAAATTAGGATTAGTCAAAAGTTTGCTTCATCTTTGAATTTCACCTTTAAAATTATTCAGGTCATTGCTTCTTCCATGTGAAATAAATTGAGGGATGTCTGGGTAAGTAACTTTTCTATTCCAATCTGCAAATTTGGATAATCTTTTATTTTATTTTATTTTATTTTATTTTATTTTATTTTATTTTATTTTATTTTATTATTTCTTCCTCCCCCGCGACGTGCAGGATGAGATAATTAGAACCTAGGGGTGAATTTTAATTCTTTCCAGGTTACTTTGCTAAGCACAAGAGCAAACTGCAGCACTTCCTATAAACCAAGAGCTAAGAGCAAAACCAGGGAAACTCAACCCTTTCAGCTGAAACAGGGAGCTTGATGCCTTTTTGTTTAGGATCTCAGTAAGCTGAGATAGCCCATGCTTTCACAGCCACTTCTCTGTGTTTCAGGCAGATTCAACAGGGCAATGAATTTAAAGATCAGTTGAATCCAAGCTCAAATAAAAGACGAAACAGAAGTTAAGGCAGCAACATCAAAGCAGTGAGAAAGAATCTTCCCGCTTTGTCTCTTTCAGGTGAGCTCAGAAGGTGGGAACAACCAGGAAGAGGTGAAGCAGTAACAAAAGGTGGTGCAAGAGTAAGGAGTGCCCTCGTTATCGCACTCAGCATAGCTCATAGCCAGAAGATTCCTACGAGTGCAGTGCATGTGTGTCCCTGAAATTAGAAAGGTATAAACCCAACCTTTTAGTTTTCCAGAGGTCCTGCAGGATGGGATACAGAGCTGAGGCACATCAATAAAAATTGAATTAGATTTACAGCTCTGCCCTATTACCTAATTACAGATATACAGTAATTTATCAATAAAGAGAGACCTATTGAACGTGTTAGTCATAGTCTCCACACGGAAGACCATTTCCATTAATCAAGAAGTTGGTTACCCTCACCACTTCACTTCTAAAGGAAATAAGTCTCTTTCCTAGAGCTGGCCTGTCCCTGTCCTCAACGCCCATGTACATGAGTCGAGGAAAAAGCGTTCTGTTTTTACATGCAGACCACACCTGCTACTTGTGTCAGTCTAGTGACGCCAGCGAGTTCACAGGAGCCGGGAATTCAGCTCTGCATGATATATTCTGTTTCACCTATTTGTAATGTGAGCGGCGCCAATCCTACGTATAAAAACCTTTCTGCAGGTTGCAAATAAAAACATGAGATCTTAAGGAAAGAGGAGTAAAGATTGTGCAGGCATCTTTACTTCAATCCCTTTGTGTGTGTTTTATGATCTACTTAATTACTTATATATAACTACACGACAATAAGTAAAAAAGTGCTGGGTGGAGAAGAACAGGTGAACAAATATTTATACGCATCGACTGGCAAGAGCAGGGTTTTTGGGTCAGACTGCACTGTGGCTTTTTCCGAGTGCCTAATTTTTCCACTCGTTTTCTGCTCAAATGTTATTGTGTTCTTTGTGGACTCTTTTCCCTCTGAACCGAGGACATGAAAGCACAGTTCCACCAGGCACGCTGTGTCTGCGCACCCTCTCGCTGCCATGCAACGTGAATTTTATGCTGCACCTGCTCACGGTCAGGTGCTCCCTTCCCCCATTTCTCTTCCCCAGGAGATGCCGCGCTGGGCAGCCTCTCTCGCCATCGTGCTGTCGGCTGGCCAGCGCACACATGGGCTTTAACTCTGGTCCTTCTGCCACAGTGTTCCTCCAGAACCATCATTTCACTTTGACAGCGGCACTCTCTGAGCTTATTGTCTGTGCCAGGGATACAGAAAAAGCGAGTTGTGCCAGCGCTGAAAGGTGGCGGCGCAGCTGCTGCAAAAAGTTACTGTAGGGATGGTAGTGAAGAGAGTAAATCGTTTGGGACACAGCTGTAATGAGGATTTGTCTGTTGACTGTGGTCGTATCATCCATCAGCTGTTTCTGGCCCTAAGCAGTGGCCATGCTCTTCGCCTGTTAACAACTTCAAGTCTGCCTCTTTCTGCTTTAGTTCATTGCTTTAGTTCTGCTTCCGTTGGTTTCAGCACCTAAAAAAATGAAGTAAAAAATGGATGTGAAGCTTTTATTTGCGGGTACCTCATACATGGGCATTCACCCACAAAAGTGTAAAATGTCAACTGCTAATTTATTTTCTTCTTCCTCTTCCTACTTGAGGTGTAAGGCTTGGCTGCATAAATGAACCATTTTCCCCCTCTTTAGCGCACCACTTTTTAAAGCCTGAAGAAGCGTCTCATTCCCAGCTCCCTGCTCTATGTGGGTTTACATCCATATTCTTCATATCCAGACTCATCAGTCGCCTCCAGAGCCCAAAATCTTGGGATCATGCAGGTTTCTGAATTTTCCTTCCTTATCTGTCTTTGGTGAACGCCAGCTTATGTACCGGCACCTTTTCAGTTGCTCCTGGTTGTGACACGGTTTCTTTAAAGCCAGCACTGGCAGTTTCAGCGCACGCCCCAGGCTAAGGCTCAGCGTTGACACAGTGCCCAGGAGGTGACGCGGCGCCTTGTCTCCTGTGTCAGGGCAGACACAAAAACACTGGTGCCCTTTTGGATTTGGAGAGGAGCAGAGAGAGGGGATGAATTCTCCATTCCAGATGAAGAAACCTTTCTCTGCTCTCATCCTTTGGATGCCACACAAATTAATTAGACATTAATTAGGTCAGAAGTAGAGGATCTGCACTGCATCATCAGAGGTACTCACGTAAGGGAAAGGAATCCTGGGTATCTGTTCCGCTTTGGAATAATTTAAAAAATAAATTTAATCTGAAATAGACAGTAAAAAAAGCCCAGAATCCCTCTGAAAGATGTGGCTGAAAAGGGAATTTTATTTTGTTTTCTTCATCTATTTTGCAGCAAGAACTCTTTAAGGTGGGCATCTGAGTCATGTTTTGATTGCAGCTTGATTTCTTCCTATTCTTTCATCATCATCTGCTGGAGGAAAATATCTGGGCAACTGAGTGTAAATTTCTCTCTTGAAGATGGCATTTGCTGGGGCCAAGCCACTACCACTCTAATTGCACAGACAGTTTTACATTCATTAGTTCCTGTACTTTTCCTTCCCGTTTACAGCTGTAATCATTTTCCCAATAGCTCTAACAAATCATTCTGCTTCTCCACTAGCTCTAATGGAATTATTCTTCAATGAGAAAACCCAGCAGATTTTGCAAGTTCTTACACTCCTGCCTGTGGAAAGCCGGACCGTTATCCATTTGTAGTGCTTTAGAACTCAGGAGATGGAAAGTACCTTATCCAGGGATGTCACAGTGGTGTTGGCTATCGTCTAATATTTTATTCCCACCTGGAGAAGTGTATACACTGATCAACTAGGACCAAAGCATAATGCTAGAGACCCCTGAGCACCGACACCCACAGGATTAAAAGTACTAAGAATAAAATGAAAACACTCCAATTTTTTTCTGTTTAGGATGCTGGACGCATCCTGCTTTTGGATAAATCTTGTTATCAGTTTTTTCTTTTTTTTTCTTTTAATGTAGTGAGCATACGGTTTGTTCCTAACAGGCAGTAACTGCAAGTGAAACAGTGACTGGGAAATGTGCAGACTTGTGTGCATGCACGTCTGCGTGTGGCCTCTACTTTCATCTTGCAGAATGGATAAGCAGAGGAACGGCTATAGCCCCTTAGCAGAACCAGTCCTTGGCTTTAGGAGAAAGGACAGCCTTAAATTTGGGCATTCTTTTCTTGAAAGACCTATGTTTAGTTTTAAGTTTGGCCCAGCAAGCAACACTGATTTATCAAGTCTTACAGTTTGCTCTTTTTTCTGTATCATCTCCAGCCATTTACAAGCATTGATCAAAGGAAATCCAGTCCTGTACAAACAAAAACGTTGTTGATTTTTGTCTCAGTGCAAGAGCTCTGCAGTGCTCGTTACGAGGCTTGTGAAACAAAGCTGACTGAGAGACAACACTGAGATGAAGATGTTTCCTGGTGTAACCTTTTTCGTTTGGAAAGTGCTTGGTCATTCTGTTCTGGAAAACTAATTGAGAAGGGAATGTTCTGATCTTTTCAGCACAGAACACCTCACTTCTAAGTTCCGATTGCTTTTTCCTCCTTATTGTTTGAATGTAAAGAAATGCCAAGCACCAGAACGTTGAGGCAGACGAGCATTACGCGTTCCAAGGGACCGAGAGTCCCACCCAGGGGTGCTGGAGCTTTGTCTTTTCTCTGTCCTTAGTGGTGTTGGATACCTGGGGAAAAACAATAACTGTTCCACTTGCAGGATACACTTGGGTATGATTTCACAAAACATTTTAGCAGCCTCCAATGGTTTTCTGCTCAGAAACTTTGTGAGGCAGAATAGGGATCTCTGTCTTGAGTGGACCTCAAAAGTTTCTTCTTCTGTGAATGTACAGAAATGGGTTTTGTATTCATATGAAATTCTAGCAAATGTAACATCCTGCAGCAAGCCAGACTCCCAATAAAATGGTTTAATTTTAATGCTGAAGACCCATGCTATTTGATTTTTTTTCCAGAATTTAATTTCTTTTATCATTTTGGTTTTCATTCTGTCTTGGATTAGGATTTTTTTTAATTAAAGCGTTTTCTGTACAAGAGAAATCCAGTGTGTGCCCAGCTGTATTTATGGGATTACACTATTTTTTTTTGAGGGGAAAAATGGGTAGCTTTATGATTATAGATAATTTACTGTAATGCTCCTATTTTGTAGCAGTCAATGGGAATAAAGATGGAATAAAATAACAGGCAGGAAAATCCTGTGTTATAATCCATATAATGGAGCAAAAGGAAGAGAATTAATGGCTGACTTTGCCATAAATTTGCTATTTCTCGATTTTTAAGCATTACTGTTTGTAACCTGAATGTTACATTAATGCAAGTTTCTATATGCCAGTAGCTTGTATTACCCAGAATTTTATATGGCAGATTTTACGGCTGCTTAATTCCCCAGTCAGCAGTAATACACAAGAATCTCAAACGGGGACAAAGTTTACACTAAGCTGGAATGAGCAGCACTCAGATGTCCAGAGAAGTCCCAAGCTGTTTCAGATGCCTGGTCTGAAAGCGAAGCTCAAAACGTCACCCGGGGAAGCTCTTTCTTTAAGCTGCTGAGGTTTCCTGATTTCTGAAGCAACAGTCTTATGCTATTTCATCATTTTCTCTCCCAAGATAGAAGAGAAATGGAAAAGAATAAAAATGTTAAAATAACAAAATGTAAATGTAAGAGAAAGTTTGTGTTTTTAGGGCAAATCTTGGGAGAACTTTTATTTTGCAGAATGCTTTTGTCTCTACTGCAGAGCTGACATGTTATACCCCATGCAATGAAAATTCTTAATATGCCTCAAATGTCAGCTGATACTGAAAAATAAACAGCTTCAGTTCATAATCCAGATATTTTTTTGACACCGGGAAGGGACTGAATTTGAATTTCAACATACGCCAAGGAAAAAATGCCCATCAGGACGCTAGAACAACACGGTGCCTGCTGAGATGAAATGATTCAGTGAGGAGCTGTAAACTGTGATTCCAAGAAACACGACATTATCTGTGTAATCACTCAAATTTAAAGAAATAGCAAGATTTGTTTTTGTTACTGTTAGCTTCTTTCATAACGTATACGGATTATTCTTCAGCACAACCTGTCTGTTTCTGTTACTCTTTTTATGGCAGCAGTGCAACAACGCAGCTGGGAACGGATACCAACGTTCTTTTGCACTGATGTCATAAACATCCACCTGCTTTGTCCTGAAAACCTGTAATCCTGAAATGAGTGACGGCACCAGAAACCTTGGGGAACTGTATCATTACTGAGGCAGGAATTCAATTTTTGCCCAATTTGTTTACTCCTTTGATTTGTCGAGTAACGGACTGGTCTGGACTGCATAGCAGGGTGAGATTCACCCAAAACGTGGAATGGGACAGGGAACGTGGGTGCAGATGCCCCATCTCCTCCCCTGGAGCGCATTCCCTGCCCATGCAGGCCCAGGAGTTTGCATTAGGGATGCAAAGATCAGCTGTAACCTCTGGGTTACAGTCCTGGGCTCCCCACATGACCTCATGCTTTCTGGGAAAGGGAAAGTCCTAGAATCACAGAATCACAGATGCGTTTGGTTGGAAAAGACCTTTGAGATCATAGAGCCCAACTGAAACTGTCCACTGCTAAACCACATCCCTGGCACCTCATCTGCCCATCTTTTAAACACCTCCAGGGATGGTGACTCCACTCCCTCCCTGGGCAGCTGTGCCAGTGTCCGAGAACCCTTTTGGTGAAGAAATTTTTCCTGATATCTAATCTGAACCTGCCCTGGTGCAACTTGTGGCCATTTCCTCTGTCCCATCGCTGTCACTGGGGAGCAGAGCCCAGACCCCACCCCGTCACAGCCTCCTTTCAGGCAGTTGCAGACAGGGATGAGGTCTCCCCTCAGCCTCCTCTTCTCCAGGCTGAACACCCCCAGCTCCCTCAGTCTCTCCTGGCAGGACTTGTTCTCCAGCCCCTCCCCAGCCTCGTTGCCCCTCTCTGCACACCTGCAGAGAAGCAGAAAGCGGGTTCCCCGAAGAGCAAGCCTTCCAATGGCTCCCTGGTGTCCCTCAGCACGGGCAGAGGGACGCGTCCCCAAGGCAGGGAGCTCTCTGTGCCAGGATGGAACCATGAGCCGCCCGAGGACGCCTGTTGTTGCTGCAGCCTGGCCGCTGCGGGCAGCGCGCTCGATGCGTTCTCCACTCTGTGCTGCTTTGCAGCCTCGCTTCTCACCTTCATGTGCCAGACTTTTGTTGGCCTCCTATGTATTTCGCCTTATCTCCTGGCAGGACTTGTTCTCCAGCCCCTCCCCAGCCTCGTTGCCTTCTCTGGACGCGCTCCAGCCCCTCAATGTCCTTCTTGGAGTGAGGGCCCCAAACTGACCCCAGCACTCGAGGTGCCCTCCCCAGCGCTGGGCACAGAGGCACAATCCCCTCCCTGCTCCTGCTGCCCACGCTGGGTCTGACTCGGCATTTGGCCTTGTTGAACCTCATCCCGTTGGTCTCATCCCATCACCCCAGCCTGTCCAGATCCCTCTGCAGAGCCTCCCTGCCTTCAAGCAGATCCACACTTGTAACCAGCTTGGTGTCATCCACAAACTTGCTGAGGGTGCACTCAATCCCCTCGTCCAGAACATTGATAAAGATATTGAACAAACCAGACCGAGCACGGAACCCTGGGGAACACCGCTCATGACTGGTTTCCAACTGGATTTAATTCCATTTACCACCACCCTTTGGGTATGACTATCCAGCCAGTTTTTAACCCAGCAGAGGCTGTGCCTGTCCGCACCGATGGCAGTCAGTTTCTCCAGCAGAACACTGTGAGAAACGGTGTCAAAGGCTTTACCAGAGTCCAGGTCCACTCTATCCACAGCCTTTCCCTTGTCCACTGAGCAGGTAACCTTGTCACAGAAGGAGATCAGGTCAGTTTGGCAGGACCAGCCCTTCATAAATCCATGTTGACCGGACCTGATCACCTGGTTACAGTGTGTGCTGTGTGACAGCACTCAAGACAATCTGCTCCACAACGTTCCCTGGCTCCAAGGTCAGACTGACAAGCCTGTGGTTCCCTGGTCCCTCCCTCCGACCCTTCTTGTAAATGGGTGTAACATTCGCCAACTTTCACTCAAGTGGAACTTCCCCGGTCAGCCAGGACTGCTGGTAGATGATTGAAAGGGTTCTGGTGAGCAATTCCACCAGCTCCCTCAATGCCCTTGGGTGGTTCCCATCTGACCCCATAGACTTGCAAATGTCTAATTGGCCAAGCAGGTCTCTAACCATTTCCTCTGGGATCACTGGAGCTTTGCTCTGCTCCCCCTCCCTGTCTTCTGGCTCAGGAGACTGAGTACCCAGAGAACATCTGACCTTACTATTAAAGAGAACGCATTAAAATACCTCAGCCTTGTCCTCATCCTTTGTCACTATTTCTCCCCCTGCATCCAGTAAAGAATGGAGATTCTCCTTGGCCCTCCTTTTGTTGTTAATATATTTGTAGAAACATTTTTTATTATGTTTCACAGAATTGGCCAATGTAAATTCTAGCCCTTCTAATTTTCTTTCTGTATGATCTCACTCCATCCTCGTAGTGCTCCTGAGATGCCCTGTCCCTTCTTTCAAAGCTCATATACCTTCCTCTTTTTTCTGAGATCCATCCAAAGCTCTCTGCTCAGCCAAGCCTGCTTTCTTCCCTATCAGCTCATTTTTCGGCACGTGGGGATGGTCTGCTCTTGTGCCACCAGGATTTCCTTCTTGAAGAGCATCCAACCCGCTTAGGCTCCTTTGCCCTTCAGGACTCCATCCCAAAGAACTTCATCAACCTGCCCTCTGAACAGTCCAAAATCTGCCCTGCAGAAGCCCGGGGTGGCAGTTCTGCTCACTCCACCTCCTTACTCCTCCAGGAACTGAGAATTCTATAATCTCACGATCGCTGTGCCCCAGGTGTCCTCCAACCGTCACCTCTCCCCGAAGGCCTTCTCTGCCAAACAACAGGTCCCACAAGCGACTGAGGCTGCATCATCACAGCCAGTGCAGAGCTTGGAGCAGCTTTAATTTTATGGTGAGTGGACACCATGGTTCCCTGGTGTTTCTGGCTGAGGTCCAGTGCCCTGCCCGCACACCTTCACTGCTCCCCTGCCAGCATCAACTACCTCCCAAACTGCTTCTCCCTTCTGACACACTGTGTCCTTTTTTGCCCGCACCCGGTCTCCATGCTCCTGTTGTTGGTGTTCCTTCGGGGTTGTTTAAATCTCCTGCTGATGCTTCTGGGAACACCCTCTCTGTATCAGCCACCCACGCTCGAGGTCCCACTTCTAGGATTCGTAAATCGCCTGCCCCTGCTCCCTGACGGGGGTTCCTTTGCCTGTCTGCCTCGATCTAGCACTTGGCTGCACAACTCACGTCCCTGCCGCCGACCCGTGCCCACTGAGTGCAGGCTCGGTTTTCTATTCCCGATGCAGGCTTTGATGTCTCACATGTCAGAAAACTAACTAGCAGCCCTTCTCCATGAGCCTCCCTCCTGTTGGAGGTGTTGGGCTAGCTTTGACTGGGGTCAATCCTAAATTAAATATTAATTGGTCTGATGGAGCCTATACCCCTCTGCTAAGTGCGCTCAGCTGAGATCTCGGAAACTGAGGTCTCAGTCTCTGCTAAATGTTTAATGCTTTGCAGACAATGAACAGCTCCCACAGGAGGGATCCCCAGCATAGAAGAGGCAAAAATCAAATCATCCAGAAGAGAGGTTTGAACCTGGCTCTTTGGTATCGCAGGGATGCTCTAATTGGATTATCAGGTCCTGTGAGGTGGAACCTCCCTTGTTTTTCTTTTTGAAAATGGGGTAGAAACATTTAGCTCCAGGCTTATGGATTGTAATCCCAGGCAACAGGGAGCAGCCTAACTGGGTGAGCTGGTGGTCAGCATTGTGCTGTTTTCCTCTGTATTTTCCTTCTGACTTCGTGTTTGGTAGGTCTGAAATGAAAATAAACTGGAAAGTGCTCTCCAGAAGCATGCCTTGCCCTTTCTCACATGAAAGCTGAACCTACGGGGTCAGCCTAGAGCTTGATGAACTAAGAAAGACACTGAGATGTGCGCTGCACAGCACTGAGCAATTTGCTCTGCAGATCCACATCTGTTGTGCTCATAAAGCCATTTCAGAATTCATTCTTCCTGAAGACATCTTATCAATAATCTCCTCGTACTGCTCTGAACACCATTAACCGGCACGGCTTTGCTGAGGAAGCTGGTGACACTGTCCCCTTGCTATGGCCATCACTTGGAAGAGTGGCAGTCATTCTTCCAGTCATCTGGGATGAATTAGGTTGTACATTTTCCTCCCTTTCCCTACACGCAACACATGGTAAAGACCAATTTTGTAAAGGGGTCTACAGTGGCAGCAAGTTTGCTTGTGCTCAGAAACCCATCAGCTCTTCAAAGCTGAGCTCCGGCAGCTGACTCGCTGTCCGACTGCCTGCGGGAGCCGACTCCGACCGCCAGCCACCTCCTGCGAGAACTTCTCTGTCGTCCTCTCTGTATTAAATTTAGGTGCTATTCAGTCAGGCCTTTATTTCATAACTGTTATTTTCTTTTTCATGAAGAAAGGGACAAGACAAGAAGGAGGAACCGATCACCTCCCTCGATGCCCTTCTTAATTGTATAGACCCAAATCAAATCTCTTCCACTTTTTTTTTTTGCTTTTATCTAGTGAAGGTATTGAATGAATAAAATGTAATCTTGAAGTGCTGAAGCAAATGATTAGAGTGTTATTTAGCTATCAGGCACTCTTAAGGGTCATGGGATAATTAATGCATAATTTGACTGCAAGTAGCATTTTGAATTATTCTACTGATACCTTTTATTCTTTTCTTATTGTGAAAACTAAAAAGAACCTCCCCCTTCTCCTTCATTGTTGAGTAGCTACATGCACAGAGTGCGGCTGTGAAACCAAGGAATTCTGTGATCAATCCTAACACAATATGCCATTGACGCAACTGAAGACTGTGAATGCAAGATGACATCTGGGGGGTATTAGCAGAATTTATATTAAATTAGAAGAATATGAATATTTAGGATAATGTAACGTAGAATACTTAACAAGACTTTTGTGCAATAAATGAATGATGCTGCAATTCAACCATTTGAATAAGCAATGAAAATTGAGTTAAAAAAATAAATAAGAATGAAGCTTTTTTTCACTCGCTACTGACATGTAAAATTGCAAAATAGCAAATATTATATTATTATAGATCTTTCAAGAGACTACATCAGTTTTGGAACGATTGCTGACTGTTACATTTGGGCTGAATTCAAGAGGGCACAGTATTTTAGTACCTGATTATCTCTCCTAAATTGCTCTTTATCTCAGTGGGTAGAATAGAGGTAATAATTAGAGAATTAAGCTTTGCTCACTCAGTCATGAAGTGCACAAATTCACTTGCTGTTTCATATTTATTTTCCATCTGGAGGAGTTTAATTTATTTTGCTTTCTGCTGTGCCCACACCTGACTGACCAAAGCAGCTTCACCAGGGTCCCACTGATTTCTGCTATTTAACCCCTGCTTTGAAAAGCAAACAGCTTTCCTCTGAGGCTCGTGCCAGCGCTCTTCAGCCATATCTGCCAGTGACTGCCATCCCTTTGACCCCTGAATCTGGTGCCATGTCCGTACATTCGCATTCCCTCCAAAGGGATGAGAAATGTGAAGAGGAACCTAGCACTGATGGCAGGGGCTGCTCTGCATTCAGTACCATGTAAATCTTATTCATATGCTTTTATCACCACAGTTTCTCTTTGTTGGATTCATAGGTCACAGTCATTTTGCTTTAAAAACACAACAGCATTGTTTCCAATGGGCAGAATTAATAATATATCCCTGATTGATACTGAAGAACAACAATAACATGTTCCTTTTAATGATCATTTTCTACCTGAATCCAGATGTTTTCTCTGGTCCTTGCAGGCAAAATTCTGTCTATGAGAAAGTCCCTGCTGGCTGTCACAGTGCAATGTTATCTTGTGAATGGTTCCTTAGATATCTGCAAGGTCAAAGAGATTAAATGTTCTCCTGGGGAATTCAGGAAAAGTAGAATGTCAGCATCACCTTTCGCCCAAGTGAAAAGTTAAATGACATTTCCAGTGTTATTGATTAGAGCATCTCTGAGTGTCAAAACAGAATTGTGATTTCAACGTCTGCAATGAAATGCAAAGGCTGAAGTAGGAGAGTATTTCATTTCAAAAGAAATTCGAGGCAAGGAATCAGGAAGTACCTTTCCTCAGAGTGCTTGGGTCTTATCGTTGGGGAGCTGGATTTTTCTCTCTCCATTTGCACAGGTGAAATTGTGGATTTAGGGAACCATGTGCAATGCTACCCCTCTTTCCTCATCTAAGGTATCCTCTTCCCTTACTTGTCTCCTAGAATATTGTGCTGGGGCAGAGCACTTCAGCTAGGATGCTCTGGTGCTGCATCACCAAAAATGACACTCCAAGCTGCCTGTGAGAGTCACTACTCTTAAGATATCTTCATCTCATTTCAGTTCATCAAGTGAGACAAGACACTCCCAGGCTCAGAAAGCCGGGTCTCTGGCTGCCCACACAGGTGAACTGCTACTGCATTAGAGCTGACTCCTGACTATTGTGTCCGACAGCCGCTTTCACCGACCGAGCAGCACGTATGGAAGGAAGGGCAGCGTCGCTCTCTTGACTGCTCAGCACACAGTTTGCTTCACACCATCGATTTCATAGCAACACTGCCCCTACAGCACTTCTTGCTTTAAACAGAGCAGCAAAGTGAAAAACAACAGAAGCAGGTAGGAGTGAGGAAGAAAAGAGAACATGGAACGGCAGCTTTAATCCAGGGGATACTGGCCGTTAGCTGCCCTGAAACCCATGGAGGGAACTCGAGTCCTGTTACAGATTCCCCAGCCAAGAATCCACCTTACTCATTTTTTTTTCCTTAGGACATCAGAAAAGTGCTGAAATAGGGAGTTACAGCCAGTCTGTTTTAACTTGCAGAACTGCAGAGGAGGTTTTGGCATCAGAAATGGTGGGAGTTTTGCCAACTCACAGCGAAGATGACAGCGCTAGGAAAGGAGAACTAGAGAAAAATAGGCAGGGAGAAGAAATGCTGAAACAAGTCTAGGCAGTGCATTATTTTAAGTGCTTTGAGTGTGCCCCTATCCTATAATTAATACATATGTATCTTATTCTTTTTGAAATACATTTTATACTGTGGTTCTGAAGCAGTAAAATTGAAACAAGTTCATTTAACAATACAGAAAAATTAATCTTCACAGTCTACATCATTATAACTCAATTCAACTTAATTATTAATAAACCAATAAAACAACCTTAATTAATGTTCTGGTTTTCCATATCTTTGCATAACTGGTAGATGATCTTCTGTGCACTGAGCATTTTTCAGTTTCAGCTTTATCTCCAGGTTCAGCTCCCAGGCTCTCATTTGATCTTTTGTTGTCCTTCTTGACCTTGGTCTTGACACTCAAATGGCCATTGAGATTCCTCTGATTGCAGCCTAAGAAACAGAAGGGAGGGGAAGTTTATCTTTAGCCTGGCCTTTCTGTAAACCCATATTGTTCCTTTGCTATTACAGAAAGAAATTGGGGTTGTAAAAGTCTGCATTACATCGATCACCTACTGGGGTTCAGGGACATAACGGGTTTTATTTGATTTCACTTACAGCAATGTAAATTAGAAGGAGCTGCATCAAAGGAGACGGCTGCATTACGCTGGTGTAAGCGAAATAATAAGACCCCTTGCCCCTCCCTCAGCAGTAACTTTTCCCCTATTGCTCTACCCTCCTTCCTGTTGTTGAGTTAGAACGGAGCAAAATCTGTTCCACAAAAATAGCTTTTCATATTCTCCTGCGTGTATCCAGCAAAATCTAGTCAAGCAAACTATCAGGGTGATTACTTAAATTTTATGCAGGGATCACTGCAGCAGAGGGATGTGTTATTGCCAAAAGCAAAAGCTTGGGAATGAACGGGGAAGGGAACTGACAGCCTGGCAAGATGCCATTTGCTGCCTCCCTTGATTTTCTAGTACTTCCGCGGTGAGGTAAGTTGTTGGTTTGGTTTTCTCTTTTTTTAAAACCCCAGCTATCCTACTTACGATGTACGAGACAGTCCTGAGAAGTGCTGATTGCAAGGGCTCTCTCGAGGTGGGTATGACAGGTCACAGGGTGGAGAGGTCTCAGGGCTGCCCTAGGGTTGCTGCCTGGAGCACCAGTGGGAGACGGCACCTTACTGATGCATTAGAAAGAGAAATGGGCCTCACCTGTCTGTGGACCTGCCCTCTCAGCTCTGAAGAGTTTTGAAACCTGAAAGTGTTTCTAAAGGCTGAATTAACCTTTTTGTGTCCACAATCAGGGTCTGCAGAGAGCAAATGGGACGGACAGAAGGTCAGCTTCCAAGGGTTTGCTTGGACACTTAGGGTCTGTGTGTCCTATTAGTCCTGAAATATAAACAAGGATATCACATCTTTTCATTTAGGAAGTTCTGCATGGAGCCTGTATTGACTTCAGTACCGCAGAGTCAGGAGCTAAGAAAACAGGGGAATGGGGGCTCAGGCCAGTGTTACACATAATTTCCTAACGCTTGTAACAATGAGCAAATGCAAGGTAGTGTTGGTTTTGTTTTGTTGTTGTTGACTTCCAGAAGGCACCCAATATTATTAACACTCATCTCTCCTAAACTTATCTATCAAACCCCTGTGTATCTACTCTAGGCCGGTCACTTCATTAATGAAGAGGAAAAAGCATTCACAGGCAGCAATTAATCTAGTTATAAAATAGGAGCCTGAGACAAGCGATCCGAATACCCCTCTAGAGGGATCTGACAAAAGACAGAGCACAGACAAAGACTGTAGACAAGACACTTAATATCAGACCTCTAAAGTTAGGGGAGACACAACCATTCAGGGTTATTGATGATCAAAGATCACGGGCATGTTGGGAAAATCTCCCTGAATGCTTTGGCAAGTTGGAATAGCGAATTGTACTTGACTGACCTTGATACCATGGTGGTAATTAGAGAAAAGATATCTTTTCTGGACAACTTTGTGATGCAAAATATAGTGGAAAGAACTCCAAAACAGAGGGGGAAAGATTAGAGACACAGAGGCTAAAACACAGATGCTGAGGAACTCCTTGCTGCCAGGGTGACGCAAGGACCAGAAGTGTCTCACAAAGACATCAGACCAGTTTGTGGAGATTTAGGCAACTCTTGCATAGACCTAATCGTGTTGGAAGTCCAGTGCCAATGTCCACCTCAAGAACACCCTGAAACCTGTAACTCTGTAAAACATAATTTCAAATAATTTTCTATCCTAACTGGCTCTACCCTGTCCACAGACTGCGGGTATGAACAGCGTATTGAAGCAGCTGGGCTGCCACTTTTCAGCTGTAAGATTCTTCTTCTATCCTAAAAATGGCTTCTTGGAGCCCAGCGGATCATCAATACCTGCAAAGCGTTTGGCTTCAGAGCCTCACTTCCCAAGGAATTTGCAAGTGAAACTGGAGAGCGATGTTGTACGACGCTGTCAAACAACAGCAGCTGCTCACAGAAGCATGATATAAAGAAAAGATTTTGATCGTTTGTAAAAATATTACCTTTGGACAGCTTTTTTTTAGGGAATCACAGAACACATTTCATGTCCCCCCTTCTGTTGGCAAATTATTGCTCTGATTGTTGCAAAGCACCAGAAAAAGCTACCAGGAAAAGGTAATCTCTGTCATAGCCTGTCCTGATTCTGGGATATCGTGGATTGGTAATGTTGGGTACTGACAGTAAAGGAAATCAATCTAATCCCAAAGATTTTATATCACACAGCATGCTCTGTGAATTCCTTGATATCAGGGTTTCCTAGCACTGCCTTTCCTTGTTGTTTTGTTTGTATGGCACATTAGAGGTTCTTTTAGCAATACACATTGCTGTTTGTGTTGAAAGGGAGATTCTCTCTATTTTTAGAAATTAAATTCCCCTTTTGGTAAATATCAATGCTTGACATAAAAAGCTTTTGTCAGTTCTTTTTAAACAATGAAATGAATGAAACTTTAATTGGATTATTCCTCGATTTGTCAGTACCTGCTGTTTCTCTTTTCACTACAAGAATCTTAACTTGTGCTTGGAGGGAACCGACCTGTTTCGAAATCCAATCTTCCTCCTCATGTAATATCCATTTTCTATGAAAAGCATTATTTATTGATTCTTCATCTTTAATTGAAGCATATTAATTAGAGTGGTATTTGTGAAGTAGCATGGTGAATATGCTGTCCTTAAGCAAGATTTGTGTGATCTACAAGTTATTTCTCCTGCTAGGTTTAATCGCAATTGATTTTAAATAACTATTTCTTGCAGCTCTCCACATACTCCAAGGCTGACCTCATGGTTTCATCCAGTGCCGCTTCTTACTTTTCTCATGTTGTGAAATGAGAAATCAGGAAAGATTAAAAGCAAGGTATTAATGAGTGACTTTTGTATTCTGAGATACTTTTCAGTTCCCTTTTGCTCACTGGCCACACATGAGCTACCTCAGGGGGGTCAGCAAGCGATTGCCAGCGAGTTGCCAGAAAGGAGGCTGATGAAACCATCCAGAGCAGCCAGAAGAGCGACTGCATAGCCTTGCAGCTCACGTGCTGCATCTGTCTCCTACCTTTTCTAAAACATAAAACTGCAGTTTGAAAAATGTCCATAAAGATGCAGACCTTTGAATCTAAAGGTATTCAGGTGCCTCAGACTGGACATGGGACTCTTACTGAGAGTAAGAGTTACCCAACTCATTTACTTTTAGTTATTGAGATTTATCTGCATTTAAAAGCATTGGAATGGGTTTAAAAGCGCAGCTCCATGATGCTGAGAAACTGAGTCATGGGAGATGAGAGACCAGATGAGGAGCAGAGGGCAGTGCTTGGCGGAGACGAGCGTGTGCCCTGCCTCACACCAGCACGGGTGCTGCTCTGATCGATGCCTGCTCTGTCAGGGGGGGAATTCCCTTTTTGTAGATGTGGGAGTGGGGGCTGGATTAGTTTTCAACTGGCTGAGAGAACCGAACTGGCTCCCTTGGAGGTCAAATTGCTCCTCAGGGACTCAAAAAAGAACTAGAGGAGGTAAAAAGCAGAACTTCGGAGCGTTCAGGGGACTGTGGCAATTTAAACTACTGTAAATTGTGGCCCTAAAAGTGAGGCAAGGATTGGAACTCAGGCCTTTGGAGTCGTGCTGCTGCCCAGGACCACGTGCAGCCATCTACTCTGTGATGTGTTGAGGTGCGGTGTCTTCACTGCCTGCGTGACTAGCTCAGGTACAGGCACCTGCTCTGCATTTTATCAAATGAATCCCAAGGTCTGGCTCTGTTAGGTAGCTAAAGGCATCATTTGGATCGCCTCCACAAACACCAGTCAGGTACTGCAGTGAGTACAATGCAGATTTCAGGATAAAAGAACCTCACAGGGAGAAAAACATGTGCAGGACTTGCCTTACTACTTGTTAATAAAGTTGCCTTACAAATCTATTAAATGTGAAGTCATCACAATTTAAAATGGCCTGAGGGACGTAGGGTGGCTTTAATGTGAAGGAGTAAGAAAGGTGCCACTCTGGCATGCTCCGCTTTTAAGAACAACAACCTGTTTCACATGGCAGCCTGCCTTTTGGGACCAGATTGTAGCACATCTCCGCACCTTCTGCTTAACCCAAAGCAATGGGAAACTGGCACGTTTGCTCCCTGTCTCGGATGAAAAAGTCAAAGAATGACCATTATCTGCAAATGTGGGATAAATGGAAGGAAATGGTGAGGCTGAGCAGCACTCAGACACTCACTTTGCCCCTGTAGCTGTGGTGAGAAGCAAAATCAGGTAATGACAAGAAATAGCTGCCGGAGACCTGGTTTTCTGGTTACTAAAAATAAGAAAACCAGGATAAACTTGGAATGTGATCTGTAACTGAAGCTTGTAAGTGGAAAATGACTGGCACTAAATTGCAGTTGTACAGACAAAGGCTTATTTATTGCCACTGACTACATTAAAAATCTGCAATGCACACAGAAGCCAAACTTCAGATCTTGTCATGCTTAATAAAATATTGAATTAAGCAGAAGTGAAACTACCTGCCATATCTAAAAGATAGCCTCAATGCCCTTTCAATGTTTTATTTTAAGACCAAGTACAAAAGGTTTTCACCTTACCGTAATTAACTTTTTATCATTAAGATTCAGAAAAATTGAATTGTGTTGGACACAGGTCATCATAATGAGAATTTAATGGATCTGTATTACTATGCAAGTTAAGCTTTGAATATGTGCTAAATGCATTACATTACCATTGACCTATGCAAATTTCCATCTCTGTGACTCTCTTTCTTCGCTGCTGCCGCATTAAGACCTGCTCTCTCTCCTCATCTCCTTAAACAATGATTTCCTCATTTTCATATTAATTGCATCAGTTAACTGAGATAATGCTCCCACTGAAATGAGCAATAGGATGAATCATTGAAATGGTGCAGTTATTCTTTTTGCTTAACCAATTTCACAGGACTTTCACAAAGAACTGCCTTAATTTGACTTTATATAATTGCTTATCATTAGGCACAGCAGCCCCGTGAAGTACCTTTATTTATTTAAGTCTCATCTCTGATTGATGGAAAATTAGTCACTTGCATATCTGAGGAACACAGATTGTTCTGCTACCAGGCAACTTCCTTGTAGAATACCCTGGAGAACTTCAAAACAAGCAACCGCTAATGCGTGCTGAATACAAAATAAGGGGAAACAAAGTGCAACAGCTAATGACATCCAGGAGTGCCTGTAGAACAACCATGATGTCACAGGACTGCTTTACCTGCTCCTCACTAAATTTCCTCCCTGAAAGGGGAAAGACAGAGAGAGGTTGCTCCGGGAGAGATTATACAGCTTGCTGTAGCCACAGATATACTCTGCCTTTTTCTAACGCTGACTGTGCCTGTCTGTCACACAATGCGAGCACCGAAGGTTATAACACCCCTCCTTTTAAAATTAACAAAGCGCCCTACATGGTTTGGAATTCACTCAGAAAGCTTTAATCCACTTCTCATTTTTAATATTCTTAAAGTATTTATTCAGGACACCTCAAAGGAAATGTTCACGCTTTTCTTCTTTGTAAGAAAGAGTGTGTGTGTGGGGAATTAAAGTTTCTAAGGCAAATTATGCTGTTATCATCGACTGACATACTCCGAAGGGATCTAGAAAGGATGCCACCTCCAGCATAAAAGGAGCCATGGCATATTATCCTATCATGGGATTTGAGTTGAAGGATTGCCTCCAGGTCTCCTCGAAGCACACTGTGTACTTTTGTCCCTGTGGATGAGACTACCTGTCACCGAACTAGATATCAGCAGTCATTAAATCCATACAGTCATAATATTGTTCTTCCCAGACATCAATACTGTGATTCATTCTCCCCCTTATATTTGCTCCTACTCTAATTCTACACGCAAGTCTGCCTCCTCCCTCTCCAGCAGAAGCCTCAGTTAACCTTTCCCATCTTGCCAGGCTGTCGTGGCCGCCCAAAAGCAAAGCATCCGAATGGCCTTTCCAATCGACGCCTCAAATCTTGAGCCATCAGTGCCTGAATCAGAAAAAACTCCTCACGAGCTGAAAGCAACAATAAAGAATTATACTGATTATTTCTTCAATGTGCTGCACTTGGAGCTGTATCGAGTGTAAAAAGAAGACGATATTGCCTCGGGGGCTTGCAGTCAGAAGTATTAACCTTGGAGAAAAAGCTGTTTTCAACTGTTTGTGAGGGCTAAATTTTGGGTTAATTCTGTTCCTTTTGAAATCCCAGGTAAATGAAGAGCATTTTCGTTTTGCTTTGTTTCCTCTACTTTATGTCTGCCTAGAATACACGCTGGCAAGAAAGCGGCCCTTGCTCTGGCCTGGCATTATACACACGATCAAGAAAATTAGACTGCCTTTTCTGAAAAGACTGAGACCCAAGAAAGTAGCTTTTCATATTATCAGTGAGAAATCAGTGCAACTTTCTAAACGTTACATGATACTTAGGTTGAATTACACTTTTGCAGGATTTCATGCTTCAATACAAATCAGGACGTGCCCTGAGAAACCCAGATATCTGTGTTTTATTGAGCTGATTTCAAAGTTTGGAATAATTCCTGAAATCAAAGTTGGCAAAAACTTACTTCTGGCCACACACAAATAAATTCGAGAATAATGCCAAGGAAAAAGCCTCATGTGATTCCTTCCCCAATGTCTTTTTGAAAAATTTTTTGAATCAAATAGTTTTTCCTTATTATTTGGCCATCTATTTTGCCTTGTACCACCACCGGTGCCAGTGTGACCACAACCTGGAGGTCAGCCTAAGGCAGAGGATGGACCTCAGCACGCTTGGCAGGAAGACGATGTCCTTTCCAAGGAGCCTTCATGCTCGTTGAGCTGTCCCCACGCTAACTGCCAGGGAATGCTGTCCAATCTCTGCCTTCCTCATGAGCTTTCACAGCTCATCCTTGCTTGTAACACAATTTGCTGTGAGAAATTAGGAGAACATTTCCCTAATAGAGTGCAAAGCATGGAGCTATTGCAGGAGGCAAGTATTTGCCACTAGGAGACTTCCTAGTCTTAGGTATGCTTAAGTACCCCACTGCATGCTGTCATTTTTCTGTAGCTGCTTATTTTAGTCTAAAATGACTAAAATTAATACAGTTGAAGGAATCTTTTCCTCACAAACCCTTACCAGCAGCAATAATGACTATGTTAAATCAGAGCTCATTGCAATGTAATGAAGCCTGACTGACATATTGCAGGTATGATACTAAGTAATTTCATAAATTATTAAACTGTAATTGAAAGTAATAGTGCAGATTACTTTTCGACTCGCTTAAAAAAAAAAGACCTCAGCATGAAAATAAGGACTGTAGCATGACTGATTGGAAATAATGATCAATACCTTAATTTTAAGAACAGCCACAAGGTCCAAGTTTAAAATTAGAACAGAAAACATCTGAATTTTCTACCACTCATGCTACTCTTGACACTTTGACTTCTGTTTAACTTTCAAGTAAAGAGGACAAATGGACACAGATTTTACCTCACTGAATGGGAATCTCTAATGATTTTGGATCAGAAATGATGAAATGCTTATGGAAAACTGAAAATCTAGAGGAAAAAAACCACGACCTAAACCATTTTTAATTTTTAGAAACTGCATTTTCTCTCTGCAAGTGACCTCAAAGGAATCAGTTGCACTTAGAATTTTGGTATTATACAAACTGTAATACTTTGTGCCTCTGCATATTTTGTTCTCCCTGTTTCATGCCCGTAGAAGGTTATTTACCGTTATATGTGTTGATTTGTGCACATACCTTAAGAAACCAGCCATGCCCTTGCACTTCTGCTCACTTAATTATATTTACTCCAGAGCTAGCGGCTTGATGCATTTAGGCAGGGATTTGAAAACAAGGTCAACAGAGTTTTGGGGGAATTTTTGGATTGTTTAGTTTGGGATATTGTGGGCACGAACTGCATGAGAAAAAAGGCATTTATTAGTTTAACCTGATGGTTAGTACAGTTCGTGTGGTGGTTGCAAGGACTTTCCTGACAAAGCAATTGTTAGTTAAAAATCAGATGTTCTAAAGGAAAGAGTCAGATGCAGCAATACTGAAATGTTGGGGAATGCATACATGAGGAGAAAGGGAGGCATGGGCACCGCACCCTAGGGTGAGGATACCCGGACAGATACAGACGGCCACAGGTTAAGCCTCCACTCCTATTGAAATGAATTTTTGCCATCAGGAGATGGAGCTTTAGCTTTTCAGCACTACACAGCAAGCTGAAACCACTGTTCTCATAATTGCACAGAGACCTATGGTGCAAAATACCCAAGTCATCTCACTGAAGACACAGAAAATATTGCCTATTTTAACGCAATCATGCTTCACAGTTTCTCGCTCACTTTATTTGGCTTCCTAAAGTGAAGCGCTTTCAGTTCAAGGACATCTTCATCTTTAGCTCTTGTTTATTTTTCTTGTCACTGGTCTATTGCTCTCCAGAGGAACATTAAACATCTCGATGGCATGGCTTACACGTGAAATATACAGTTGGTTCAGCACAGAGGGCTTCATTTTAGGGCTCATATTAGTGGGTCCCTCGCGAGTTGATATTATGCGATTTTTGTCCTTAGATCTGGGGAAAGCCATCATCCAGTAAATTGCCTTCGTCAGAGAAACACTGCCAGACAGATCTCTTCCTGCCTCTCTCAGCAATGGACTCTGCAGAAGGAAAGGTCACAGTTCCTTCTCTTTCACTTTATCCTGCTTGATTGTTTCTCACCGTATCAAGACAGAGTCAGTTAGTTTTAACTAAGGTAAACTTAGAAAATAACAGTAACGTAAACACACAGCTTAAGTGAACCAAAATATCTGATGGTTCAGGAAAAGTGCATTGACTCTTCCAGGAATTTTCTTCATTCCCTTTAATTCTGCCTTGTGTTCACCAGTGTATAAACCTTTTCCAGCCTCTTGGTTTTCTACTCTTGCTCTTCAAAACCCGTAGAACAAATCTGCAGCATTTCCATAATTTGGAATGGCTTTGCTCCACGGCTGCCACAGGGTAAATGATATTTAATTGTCTTTCAGAGTAAGAAAGACAACCTCAGAGTAAGTTTGTCTGTCCATAGGCAGAATAATAACTATTGAGAAATATCACAACTTGGTCTCTACCAGCCAGGAACAGTTGGGATGGGATGGGGGCGCTGGTTTTCCCCCTCTGCTCTGGCACTCCATAACTTCCTCGTGCTGCCTCTCCAGCTCGCTGCTGTCTGCCATGCAGGATCAGGCACTGTCCCTCTCGGGGGCATTTCTAACTGCCGAGTCTAAAATGCTTCCTACCTCTATTGTTGACTCGACCAAGATTAGAAATTCTTCAGGATGGTGCAGTGCTTAAAAACTTCAGGCCATTGCTGGTTCCTGGAGTCTGGTGGTGTAAGCCACCTATACTTCAATCTATTCAAAACTCAGAGCATTTTTTTTTCCATTAAATTCCCTATAGATGCATCTTGGTGTGACATTTGAGGTGAAATCAGCATCAGCCAGGGCCTTGTTAAAGAAGCTGGCAAGCGCAGTTGCATTATTTCAATTTTATTCACTTGTACTGGAGCCAAAAGCTGTGCAATTTGAATCTGTGTAAATGTAATTTGGATTGGACCAGTTCAATCCAGAGACCATGCAGGGTAGACTGATGCATTCATACAATCAATGTGTCACAAGGAATGCAACCACCCCTGAACAGCTCAAGTAAAGCTCGAGATTGCAGTCTACATTGTTATAGCAGATGATGCGAGCAGGGGGCGGACACCCAGCGCTTACCCAAACGAGACAGGCCTCACCTCGGCAGGGTGTGTGAGTGCTGATGGAGAGGAATTACAGCGATAGCCTCAGACCAAGCTCTGCGTACGTGCCGAAGGCTATTTGACTGGTCTGTGGGGATTAGGCTGGTGAAGAGAGTGAGAGCGTCTAAGTTGCAGTTTTTCTAGTTAACTCTCTTTTTGCTCAAGCCCTTCCATTTTGCTTTGGATGTGATGGTGCAGAAGGGAGTATCACAGCCACAAAACTCAGGCTCAGCCCCAAGTATAGGCATCTGTCTCACCCTGGGAAGCTCCTGAGAGTTTGATTTTCTGGTCCTAAAATGGAAAGAACACAACAAGACTATCTGGAATTTCTGTTTCTGCATTTAGCTGGACATGACTTAAAGAAGTACTCTATAAATTTTAATTGGGAAAGCCTTCTTCATTTTTGTTTTCCTTTCCAACAGCACAAACAGCCCAGATTTTTAGGTCAATAGATCATTGGACCTGTGTTTTCCTCAGACTTGCTGCTTCTGGGTTTAGAAATCCAAGCTCTTCAGAAAATGTTTGCTTTTCAGATCTTTTGCACACATGCAAGAGCTCCAGCTGATCTAGGATGCAGCAAAGGTCATTCCCACAGGAAAAGTGATCTCTCTTTACTGAAAATTCTGTCTTCAACCATTTAAAAATTACAACAAACTCAAGGGTTTCACTGGCAAAGGCCAAACATTCACTCATAAACCAGACAGACTGTGGGAACTGACCTCAAGCAAACCTGGTTTCCTTGGTGCTCTAGCAACTAATGTAATCCACCTTTTCTGAGGAGATTTTTCTTGCTTCTAACAAACAGAAGGAAGATAAATAACAAAATATGCAAACTCTCAGCTAAAACTCATATGCGCTGCATAATGTGTGCCTGATATCAGCACTCAATATGTAAAAGGGTACGGAGCAAAGTTACCTGCAGAACTGCTCCCATGTTCGCAAACAAGCAGTCAGTGTTCTGCTTTGTGGTTCTCTTTCAGCGCCTGTGGCAGAGCACACGCAGAGCAAAATGCCGCTATAATCACTACCAACATCAATGAACAGCCTACCCTGCAGCACGTCTCTGATGCGAGAGAGATGCTACACTGAACCAAGCTGAGGATTTGCTTGCCCAATATTCTGACACTGCCTGAAACCAGCTGCTCTGGAAGATGCTGGAAGATATAACTGTGCAATTATTGATGTTCGATATGTTGGGGACAGCTTCTATATCCTGTTCCGCTTTTTCTCACAACATATCACCCTCCTTTTCTAGGATGCAAACGGACTTTTTCTTCTCAACATCAGGTTGGAAAGCTCTCCTCTATGTCTAGAGTTCGAGGTGGATGTTATTCATCTCTTCCCTCTCTGGATGACTCAGAGTTTCCCTCAGATATCACTACTAAAGAAAAATGAGATATCGGAACACTTGTTACCTGGGTCCAGAGTTTCTATGAAATTTTCTCTCATCACAACAACGCAAGGTAATTGCAACACATGCACTTGTGCGGTTTTAGTTGGAAAAGATCAGTCAGATTTTGGTGCATCTCCCTCAGTTGGTTCCTGCCCAATAGTGACAAATAGTTGAAGCCTCTCTTCTCACAATACTAAGCTGTTGATCCAAAGCAGAGAAAATACACCTACTGCACTGAGCCTCGTACCTCGCAGATTTCTATCAATCTCATAGCTGCTATCCTTAAATACCATCTCTGTTTGTGCTTGCCATGTGCCTTCAGCTGACAAGGACCTTGGCATTTCTCATTTAACTGCTTCGGCACCAAAATCCCAGAGATTTTTTCAAATGTGATGACCACTATCCCTGTCCTTATTTGCCATTGCTGTAGCAACAAAGAGAAATGATGACAGAGAGAGAAGACACAGAGTTTTATCTTCTAAATGGACACGTTTGTGTGTCAGGTAGAAGAAACACTGCACAGGGTGTGCAGAGTTTTGTCACAGCTTTGCTATTGGCCACAGACAAAGTGCAGCACACGGGTGACGCTGCCATGAGCTCAGCCCCGAGTGCACTGAACGGGCTCTTTAGTATGCGACTTTTGAGGACTCTGGATGGAAGGGATAGTTCAGCTTCTGATTATACATGTCTAAAGTGCTTCTGAGGGAAAGCCATTGCCACAAGACCTCTGTGGTTTAGGCTGCCTTTCTCCATGTGGATAGGCAAGCAGTAGGACAGAGACATTGCCCGGAGATTCTGTGCAGTCTCCACGGGAGATTTTTGTAATCCAGATGGGTCAAGCTCTGAGCAACTCGATCTCCCAGCTTATAGAGTCATAGAATCACAGAATCCTAAGGTTGGAAGAGACCTCCGAGATCATCGAGTCCAACCATGCCTGTCTCCCCACTAAACCCTGTCCCTAAGGAACTCATCCACCCGTCTTTTAAACCCCCCCAGGGATGGCAACTCCACCCCCTCCCTGGGCAGCTGTGCCAGTGCCTGACAGCCCTTTCAGGGAAGAAATTCTTCCCCATGTCCAGTCTGAACCTGCCCTGGCACAACTTGTGGCCATTTCCTCTGTCCCATCGCTGTCACTGGGGAGCAGAGCCCAGCCCCCACCCCGTCACAGCCTCCTTTCAGGCAGTTGCAGACAGTGAGCAGGAGGCTGGGTTTCAGACCTCCTAAGGTCCCTTCCAGCCTGCATTGTCTGTGATCCCATGACACTGTTTTCTTTATTTATTTTATTTCAATATTTTGTGCTGATGTCCAGGTGACGTTAGCATAGATACTAATATCTGACACTCTGTTTAGCTGTTTCTTGGAGAAAACATACGCTAGCTCTGTCATGTGTAGTGTAGGAGTCAGAAGGCAATGTTTATCTATAACTAACAAGATTTCTGTTAAAATATTTTGTAGGAACCAGATGAACTTTCAACTAGTTTTTAATTTTGATTGAAATATATTTCCTGGAAAAACCTGTTGTGTTTCCACAGAAGAAAAGCTTTGGTGGTGAACAGTTTTTTAACAGTAGAGCTGTGGGAATTATAATTCCATTTATTTTATAAAAAAATAAATATTTTTGAGAATTATTTAAATAGCGATTTAAAACTATTATTGTAAGAAGAATTAATCCTCGCAAGAAGTTTAACTGATTGTGTTTCATATTTTCCCATAAAAACTTCGGTCATTTGCCATTAAGCTCCAATCGCCTCACATATTTTTTGCATACACAGGCAGAGTTCGAAATTTCTGTATCTTGGCTGTGGAAATGAAAATCTACGGAAGTCTGTGGGCAAAGTGCACCACCATACGATTGCGATATCCTAAATTATTTTTTTTTGGCATTTGTTGCTGCCATTTCACAGCTTTTAGTTTGCTGTTTGCAGTCACATTTCTGAAGCTGCTCTTTAACTTTCCTCCATCTCTCTGCAGCTCAGCATTCACCTTTGCTTTAAAGCATGTCTCTTCATCTTTATTTTTTTCCAATTCTACTGGGGACTGCTATTTCCTGTCAATATTTCTGACCTCTCCAGGTCATTTAGAATTGCTCCTTTGGCTTCCTCCCTTTCATCATGAGTGTCAATCATTAATATTTACCCAAAGCAGCTCTCAGGGGAGGGGGGGGGCAGCCCACCACTCCTCCAAACCCACCTGTGGGAATTCACAGCACCTGTTGGAATAGAGTCCTTCACCCCCCCGATTCCTGTCCAACACCATAACTCTGAGCTCAGCTTTGCCTCGTCTTTGCCTCTAAAGGCAGCGTCTCTGGGGTGCGCAGCCCCCAGCAGAGCCAGTGACGTAGCCTGTTGCTCAGTGAACACCTTTCTTCAGGAGGTGGTAAAGGATACATCTTCCACCAAGGGCATGTTCCCACCAGTCTTCAGCTCTGTCACCTCTGCCTACCTGCCGAGACACTGCTCAGTGTCTGCATGGCCAGTGTGGGTTATGGGCAGTTTATACTGTTTTACATTAGTAGATGCCTAAGAAAGGTCGTGAAAAAACAGTTTTGTGCAGTTTTATAATTTACGCTATTCCCCTCACCGTGAACGTTGATTTTAGTACCTTTTTTTGAGGGGATGCTGTATGAGGAGCGGCTGAAGGCACGGGGTCTGTTCAGCCTGGAGAAGAGCAGCCTGAGGGGGGATCTCAGAGCTGTTTGCTGCCTTCTCACAGGGGACGGAGGTGACCCAGGGGCTGAGCTCTTCTCTCTGGGGCCCTGTGACAGGGCTGGAGGGGATGGCAGGAAGATGGGCCAGGCAGGGTTAGGTTGGGCATTAGGAAGAGGTTCTTCCCCCAGCGGGTGGTGGAGCCCTGGCACAGCTCCCCAGGGAAGCAGTCCCGGCACCGAGTGTGCCAGCATTCCAGCAGCATTTGGCCAATGTCCTCAGTCACATGGGGTGAGTGTGCAGGGATGGGAGTTGGGTCCCTTCCAACTTGGGTAATTCTATGACTCTATGAGTCTATGGCTTTTTTACCTAATTCAAAGAAGGAAACCCACCAAAGTTCTGTCAAAACTCAAATCAGTATAATTTTAGCAGGAAATTTCAGATTTGGCATTTTTGAGAAAAGCAGGACCATTTGTCAGGCATTTTTTATTTCTGACTGTTGCTAGAAAGGAAACTGGACAGCACGTTAGGAGACCACGCAGACACCATCAGCTGGCAGAGCTCACCTGCTGTATGCACGCATAGAACGTGTATCTAAGGAAATTGTGTCAGTCCAATAGGCACAGACAGGCACAACGTGGACAAATTTGAAAGAGAGATAAAAAGTACAGCCTTTTGAAATTTATCTGTTAAGAGCACAAGGTAATACGTAAAAGGGAAATGCATTTTCTGTGTTTACAGTTTATGTTAAATGCCATTGTAGATAGAATCTCAGTTACAAAGGCAGATGGTTTAGGTCAGGGTGATTCGATTACTGGCTTTTTTAATGGAAATGTCACTATTTCAAAGCAGCAATTCTGAGTATTAACTTCAAGCATGTCATGTGGCAACAAGTTGGACTAATCTCTTCTGTCACAACTGGTTCAGAGCCTCTTTTTTCATTTCAGGTTTAAACGAGGCCAATAAAAAAAGTCTTAGCAGTTGTGCACAAACAGCGGCAGATGGGGCAGAAAACCTGTGCCCCCCCCTACTGAAGCTCAGTGACAAGAGGATGATCACACAGGTGACAGAAGTGCATCAGCATGATATGACAGATCATTGGCTCTGCTCCACCAAGGGGCTTGTAAATCCCTGCTGACAGGCTTAGGGCAGGCAACTGGCAAGCGCTTGAGAACTTGCTACGCTTCAGTCATTGGAAAGTGTACATGAAAGCACGAGAAAATAGTTGAATTGATATAAATAGTGAATGTCTGGTCTGAGAAAAAGCCTAAATGATTAAATTCCACATTTCAGGTCTGAACATACTTTTACAGCCTAAAAAAAGCAAAACTGTAATAGAATTAAAAGACATAGATTATGTGAATATTTGCTCCTCTGCAAAGCTCCTGGAAAGGAATTTTGAAGTGTCCTTTTCCTTATGGGTTATAAATACTAGAATATCTGCCACTGGTAATTGTGTAGTTTATTTTCATTACATGACTTGAGGTTTTATTGAGTTTCCTTTAGGAGCACAACAAGTTAGCTTGTGTACAAGGCTTTCATGGGCCTATCATTACACCAGTTCAGTCACAGGGTGGGGTGAGGAAACAACTCATGGGGTAAGATACTCCATCTGACTTTTGAGGTCTTACTTTGCTTATACTTTGCTTACTGCATAACTCAAGAATATTCCTTTGTCCCTTGAAATGTAATGTCTGCTCAAAAATTACCATAGAGGACTGGGCTGTTGTTGGTGTAAACACGTTTTAAAAGCCCTTTGGTACAGTTATTTTGTAACTTTTATCTATAAATCCCTTCAATGAAATATCAGAGACTTATTCAGCCGTGAAACGATGTAGAAGCGACATTTTCCTTATCCTGGGTCAGCATTTTCTAGCTTTCAGTAAACATTCTCTCACATGATGCTTGTTAATAGGCTTCCTCATGCAGAAAATTCTTGGCAGCCACTGGAAAAGTTCTCCAAGAGACTGATTACTTTCCCTTTGCCTGAGGCCAGCTGCTGATCACGGCCCTTACATAGGATGACAAACACAGTTAATGTCGGAACACACAGTCAGGACTGAAACGCTCAGTCATGCACCAGTTAAAGCCCGCCCTACCAGCACCCCAGGAGGTACATTAATACGCTACACCTGTTGGTGCTGGTTTCCAAGAGTTGTAGAGGGGTGAGATGGATAGAAGATGAAAAGAGAGAAGGATGAATTTAGCTGGAGTTCACCCAAGGGCACACTGCCAAGGCTTGATGGCACTAATGGGATGGATTGTCCCTTCCAGCCTCTTCTGGGGTGTCTCCAACCATGCCCATGGAGCAGGACCCCACTTCAGCTCAGCTGAACCCACTCACAGGCTGACATCACAGCCTAGCTTCAACCCTGTCCCCAGGGAGGTGCCTGATGCCCTGAGCTGGAGATGTCCCCCAGCTGCCCTGGTCCCTGCAGAGGTGATGGAAAGGACTCTGCCACCTTCCTGGAGCCCTGACACCATTTGTATTTACAAAGATCTTGGGCTGACTTCCCAGGCTGCATAATTTCTTTTTTTCTGACTTAAGAACACAATTGCACACTCGGATCATGATGAACTGTGCCAACTTGTTTCTTGAAGATGGGCTTTAGACAAACAAAAAACAGATACTTCTGGGAGGATGCAGAAGTTTATTATTTCTGGTAATGATGCTACCGTGCTAAGCAGATGGACCCCTATGCACTTTGCAAATGTTGCCATTTGTGTTAACATAAAAGAGAGTTCAGAAAAGCTGCAGAGAAAGAGGAAATGCAGTAATTGTAACAGAGGGCAGTGGCGCTACTATAATGAAATGTTAAGTGACCCTCTGAAGTACGTTAGGAACAGGACAGAGGGAGGAAGGCGATTGGAAAAACCCAGTGGAATTTGGCTAAGACAGCTATACCAAATAAAAAAAAAAACTGGTTTGCGATGGTTGTTGCAAAGCAATTCTCTTTGAATGAGCTGTCAACATTTAAACTCTGTCACAAAGATGTCTGGTGGAATTTTATAGTAGAGGTACTTTACCTGGAGCCAAAGTGTAGGGAAAATCAGTCTACATACAACAGTGGAAAATAAACATCGAGGTCTTTGGAGTGAGATATTTAAGAAATATTTAGAAAAAAAAAGAATAAGAATATGTATGTGGTAATATCCTTTCAGGTAACACCTAAAATTAGGACCAGAAATCAGATCATGCTTTCAAACAGAATTTGCATCCTAGGACAGATCTTCATTGCTATGGCCAGCAAAGTGCTATGAGTTACACAAACCTATAAAACTGTATGTGATAAAGCATCTCCACTAAAATCAGAATACACAAGTTCAAAATCTCTGTTCTGTGCCAGTAGAGTTTCCCCAGTGACCTTCTGGCCTTTGTCTATCATGGCTGCAAAAAAATAATGCTGTAATAAACACTTCTAATTTCAATAAAATACACTACCATGGTTTATAGAAAAAACAGTGGCTCAAGCCAGATATGCCCAGAGGAAACTTTCATTGTGAGGACCCTAAGCATTTAAATGTTTTTTCCTCTTTTTGATTTCCAGGCCTTAAATGAGTCTTCCATGTGCACACACAGATGCTGAATTTCACCTTCTCCTTTACAAAATGACTGAACAAGTTACAATTTACGTTCCCTAAAAGAAGTGAGTTCTTAAGGACTGACAGACAGAAAACTCTTTCAGCTTCGTTCTCTGTCCAAATTCTTTCCTGGGATTCCATGTCTCATCTTTGCTCACACTGATGTTTCAGTAGGAGGTCTCAGTTGGAGGTGAAGCAATGGACATACCAGCTTCTACGTGTAGGCTTTGGTCTAATATGCTCCTAGCAGCTGTTGAAATGTTGCTAAGGATGGAGCATAAATGAATAGACAGAGCTGAACGAAATTGTGACTTTGCACAACCTGGACAGATGGTGAAATTAAATGTGCATCAAAGTAAAGTGATGCAAGTAGGAATGATATCACCTTAATTTCAGAGGTTAGGTTACCAGTTTGGAGAGAGACTTTGTGGATAAAATGGATAATTCAATGAAAATGATAGCCCAGTTCTCAGCACTGAACAATAACAACAAAATTGCCAACGTTAGGAAGTATTGGTAAAGCAATAGAGAACAAAACAAAATTCATCATTACACTCTTATATAAATGCATGGTGCATCTGTGTCTTTGTAGTTTTCTATTCTTTTCATCTCAGAAAGAATATATTAGAACTGGAAAAAGGTTCAATTGTCCTTGAATGTGAAGGGCTATCAATATATGGGACGTGTACTGTGAGAGGAATAACTAAGTAAGCTAAGATTCGTCTTTCTGGAAGAGACAAATTACAGGGGACATGCTAAAGGACTATAAAATCAGGAGTGAGGTGGAGAGGATGGATGGGGCTGATGGTTCACTGTCTCTTCCACTACAAGTACTAGAGATCATCAAAGTAAGATAGTAGGAACAAGCTTCAAAACAAAAAGAAGTAGATTATTCTTCATGGAGCAGGTAATAAGTCAGTGATACTGCCTGCTGAAAGATGCAGTGAATACCAAAGGTTTGCAGGGGACCAAGGAGCGACTGGACATGTTAATGGAATAGAAATACGTTGGGGGATGTCACTACACAGAAGCCAGACTGGTGGCTGGAAAAGCATCAAGGAGAGACACAGTCTATTTTTGCCTTGTTCTCAGCCCTCCCTAGATCAGCCCCTCAGAGCAGCTGTAACCTCGAACCGTCCCTCCTCTCAACCTCAGTTCTCACTGGCTATTCTTGCATTCATTGAGCACCAGTGCCCTAGTGGAGGGAGAATGCTTGACCTATTTTTTTTCAACACTAATGCAGTTGCCAGACTGCATTTAACTCCTATTGACCTAAGCAATAACGAATGTGCCTGCTAAATGATGCCTCATAGACAGAAGTCACCTGGAAGTTACAGCCTTTACGCAGATGCTACTTCATGAGACCCCCCTTGATGTCATCAACATTGTAGATGTCAACTAAATGAACAATGCAGTCCCTTCTGGCCTTAAAATCTTCAAAGAGCAGATCCACTTAACTGGCTGGAAAACTCTTGGTACCCAAAATAAATGTCAGTATGTACTGCAAATTTGTAAGCACTCCACTACTGCATTGTAACTCGGCGTGCCTTTAGCCTTCATTTCTATGTTCCCATGAGAGAATGTCACCTACAGAGCCCCAAGATCATTAGTACCTGGGTCAGTTAGTGGATATTCAACTTGCTTTTGTAGTGCTCCACAGCCTTGTCAGCTGGTAGCAGGGGCATGTGAAGGCCCAAAACTGTCTCAGGTTTACTCAGAGCTGTGACACAAACTCAACATCTTGTAACTTGCTGTACAATTATTATTTTGAGATAAAAAGTGATACTGTATTTCCTTGCTCTTTGCTTTGAAAGTGAAGTTCAGCCTTACAGAGGATATGACAAAGCCTTTGCATTTCAGGAATCATCATACAGGGGGCTAGAGAGGTGAAGACCTCATACTTTCACACACAGGCAGTGGTCAAAACGGGATGTCAGGTACGGATACCTGCAATTACCTGCATGGAAAGAAAATGTCCTAAAATGTTGCTATCTGTCCTCTTTCTTGTCTGCAGAAAGTGCTGGGACGCTTGTATGAGCTGCTGATGAGTACAGGGCCATTTTGATCACTGCAGCAGGATAAATTCCAACTATTGTAGATACCTGAGAAAACAAATGTGGAGGACAAATACTACAAAATTGCAGCCTTCCAAGTTGTAAGTGTTCATATCACAGTGATATTTTTAAGTGTGGCTTTAATTTTAAGGATTCCACTTCCCTTATTCACAATATATGGGTTCTTTCTCATCAAAAGTCCTCAAATCTCTAATACTTGCAGCTAGCAGCTTCCAAGTGACCAAAAGCTTTAATAGAAAATTGATGAATGATTAACAACGGCGTACATGTGTATACCAAAAAGTTAAAAGCTGATTGTGATGTTTTCTTAAAGTTTCTTCTTTCCTCTCCCATGTTAATGATGAACAGCTTTGTTGTTTTCTCTCTCACATTCTCTTGCTACACAGAGTTTTTAACCCTGATTAGCTTAGCAAGACAGAAATACACTTCAAACTCGACTGTTTTCTCCTGTTTGCCTGTAAGCCCATATTATTTGACTTCAGCTTTTCTTTTTTGATAATGCCTTCTGGATGTCCCCATACTTTAATTAGTTCAGTACAAGACACTTGATGGGCATCATGAGAAAAGGCACCACTTTGGGAGAGGAAAGATCAATTCTAATGTGCATGAAGAGTACTACATTACTACATGTCTAAAATATACATACTCAACTGGTCAGTTCACTCATATAGTGTAAAGTAACTCTCCTTCCTTTCTCTTCACACTTGTAACAGCAGTTTCACATTATTTTTACCTTCGGTCTATTTTGTTACTAATAATGGTTGAAGCTGTCACAGGTGGTACTGCAGTAATCATGATTATTCAAATGAGAGGAAAAATATTTTTGGTTTAACAAGAGAAAAACAACAAGCAAACAAACATAAATAATACAAAAAGCAACCCTGATTCCTTCTCCAAAGAAATCCTTATTTGCATTGCTATTACTGACCTACTGGTAGGTTATTGCATGCTCTTCCTTGATATTTTTCCTCGGAAATTATCTTCTACCCTAACACTTTTTATGCCATTTGATAAATAAAGTGACAAAAAGTTGTCCTTGCTTTGAGGCTGAGGCTATTTCTTCAAGGACAACAGAGACTGGTGTAGGATCTAAAAAAGTGTGGGCGTTATGTAGAACCATGAAAACACAGGAAACAGCACTGAGAGGAACTGCTGAGGATGATGGCCAGGGCTGGGATACTGCAGTGTGTCACCTCACACCAGGGACCTCAGCCTACATCTCTGTCTTGCCAGTATATACCCATTTATTCTGGTGTCAACATTGCCACCTTAACCAGCTGATCTCCTTCAGACATACTGGCCCGTCTCCCAAGATGCATTTATAAATGCAATATTGTTAATTTTCATTTCAGACTCTTTTTCAGCCAAAATCTCATGTGTCTTCTTGTATGGCTCACCTAAGCATCCTGCCCAACAGCAACGTGGATGTTTCCACCTGTAGTAAATCTGACAGTGTTGCATCTGCAGTGCATACACTTGTGTATACCTTCCCAATAATTTTCAACCTCTGAGTGAATCCAGTGAATATCTGACTGAGACAGAAATCTTAGGAGGTTGTGGGAAACAGAAGTCTGAGTTTATAGAAATTCAGGTCACATGGTGTATGAATGTTATTTTCCAAATGCAGGAAAGTCAAAGTTTGATAAAAATGTTATTGGTTAATAAACATAGTTAATAAACAGGAATATAAGACCCTTGCCTCCTGTACTGCAGCAGACTGATACGCTATTTACACAATAATGCCAGCAACAAAAAGAACCATAAGAAGAGCATTTTGACAAAAAGTATAGATGGCCTGTAAAGTATTCAACAATTTTTCTGACCATTAAAGGCAAACAGGCTCTGGAGAACTTGGGAAAGAATCATAGAATCATACAGTAGAATCACAGAATGATTTCGGTTGGAAAACACCTTTAAAGTCATTGGGTCCAAATATCAATCCAGATCTGCTAAATCCGCCACTAGACCACGTCACCAAGTATGACATCTTCTCATCTTTTAAACACCCCCATGGATGGTGAAGCAACCACCCCCCTGGGCAGCTGTACCAGTGCTTGACAGGCTTTTCAGGAAAGAAATTCCTCCTAATATGCAATCTCAATCTCCCTCAATGCATCTTGAGGCCATTTCCCCTTGGCTAGTCACTGGCTACCAGAGAGAAGAGACCAAAATGCACCTCGCTAGAGCCTCCTTTCAGGGAGCTGTAGAGAGGTTTCCCCTCGGTCTCCTTTTCTCCAGACTAAACAACCCTAGCTTCCTCAGCTGGTCCTTATAAGGCTTGAGCTCTAAACACTTCACCAGCCTCATTGCCCTTCTCTGGACGTGCTCCAGCCCCTCAATGTCCTTCTTGGAGTGAGGGCCCCAAACTGACCCCAGCACTCGAGGTGCCCTCCCCAGCGCTGGGCACAGGGGCACAATCCCCTCCCTGCTCCTGCTGCCCACGCTGGGTCTGACACAGGCTCAGATGCCACTGGTCCTCTGGGCCACTGCTGGCTCATGTTCAGCCAACTGGCAATTAACACCCTCAGGTCCTTCTCCTCCAGGTGGCTTTCCAGCCACTGCTCTGCAAGCCTGTAGCATTGCAATGGGTTGTTGTGTCCCAAGAGCATAAGTCATGTAGCAGGTCACTAACCATCTTCTCATGGATTACGGGGGCTTCACTGTGCTTCCCGTCCTTGTTTTCCTGCTGAGGGGGCTGTGTACTCAAGAGCACACAGAAGAACGAGCAAGAGGAACTTCATTCTGTTACTGCTAGGAATTACTGTCCAGTCCCTTAGTGACTAAGGAATATGGTAGTGTCTATTAAGGATAAATATTTAAAAAAATAGGAGAATTTTTTCAACATGTCCGAAAGAGCTGGCTGGGAAGGTATCATGGAAACCGAGGGAAAAGCCAGATGACTTGAAGAATACTAAATTTATGATAATACTCCAAAAGCAAGAGGGACAGAATAGATTAATGCTAGAATAATACCTCGTGTTCTGCCAACTTGTTTTAGGAAGTTGTTGACAAACTGGGGACAATGGGGGAGAGATACAAAAATTATCAGAGATCTGGAGGAAAAGCTTCACAGAGAAAAGCTTCTCCAAGTTCTCACTAAGTTCAGTTTGTTTATCAGACTCAAGATTTTGTGAAACTGTATAAATAACTGAATGAAGAAAATATCCAGATTTCTAAAGGCCTCCTCTGGAATTAAAGCCTGGAAGCAGAAAGCAGGCAAATCAATCTGGAAAATACAGCACAGATTTTTAGTACTCTTTTCCTTTACAGCAGGTTATTCACAGGAGAGGTGGATTTTTTCCCATGGCTTAGTAAGTTCATAAAGATTGGGTACTTTTGTCGAAACTATGCTTTTGTCAGAAACAAGTCTTTATGTTCTATGTAAAAGTGATGTATAATTGCCCTGTAATATAAAACCTAGACAATTTACTGATCCTTCCTGGCTTTAAATTCAGTGATTCGCTATGTGTTTTTTTGAGAATTCTTGTCCTTGTAGTACTGAAAAAAGTGTCTGTTTGTCAGTCACAAAAAGTATAACGGGGCTGTACATAATGCTATCAAGAAATTAAGTGCCCTGACCTCTCAAGAAGACCCTGTTGTAGAAACAGCAAGAATCACCAGACCCTCTTTAAGGACTTGAATGAAGGCCAACTATTGAAAAAGATGAAAAATTAGCACCTTCTTTTTCTGCCAGTAGGTCAGTGTAACACCCTTAGCCAGGTGTGAGCTCATACGTGAGTCAGTTTAAAAGATTTCTGGGCAAACAAAAGCTCTGTCACAGAAGACCATGAAGTGTTACTGAGACAGCCAAATGTACGCAGAGATTTAGTAGCAAAAATGGGACAAAATGGAGGACCACAAAAAAGGAGGAATGTGTCTCGACTTAGAAGATGATTGACACAAAAAACTTGCAGCCTGCTTGCAAGGATATTTGATTTAGCAGAAAAACTAGCGAGACTTAAAAAAGCTCATATTTATGTAAAGACACACGACAGTGAGTGAAAGAACATTTCCTTTAAGAACATGATTGATTTAATATCACGTGCAGAGCTGGACGGTGTGGACAAAGCCTGGGGCTTGCAGGCTGGGTGATGCTGTTCTGGTGGCTCTGACATCACGGGGGGACAGGTCACAACGGGGGCTGTCCCCATAGCCACCACCAGGCAGCCCCACGGCAGTTGGGCTTCGACAGTCGGTGAGTGAAGCACACAGGGGGAAAGCTGGGCTGGGTGAGGGTGGGACAGATGGGCAGGGGGCTTTGTAACCCTGAGCGAGAGCCCTGCGCCTCAGGGCAGGGCACGGCAGCGCCCTCGGGGCTGGGGGCAGAGGTGCTCAGGCTGCCGGTGGTGCCAGGTGCCCATGGAGGCCTTGGGGATGTGTGGGGTGCCCAGGACTCGGTGGGGTGCTCCACGGGATGGCAGGGATGGGGCTTTAGGAGACTCTACTCGGGTGTTCCATGTCCTTTCAGAGGGCGCAGCCCAGCCAGAGGCTGGCCAGCAGGGTGGCTTGGGCGGGATGGGCCCCGTGGTGGCCCTGTCCAGGGCCTGTGGCCCCTTCAGGCCTGTCGACACCAGGGCCCAGGTGCTTCCCCGGGACAGCCCGTGGCTCCCAGCCCTGCAGCGCTCACAAACCCTGCCCCGTGCTCCCTCGCACTCAGCCCTGCTCAGCCCCGTTCCCTTCCACCTCCTCTAGGCCATGGTTGGTGCATTCAACCTCGTCCTAGTTCTGCTGGCCACCCAGATTGGGGTGAAGACCCATCAGCACGTCGATGTGGCCACAGAGCAGCAGATGCAGCAGCGTCAGGAGTTTCTGGAACAGGAGATGACTCGGCTGCAGAGGGAAATTGAGCAGAGCACGGCTGCCGAGGAAGCCCTGCTCCTTACAGCGCGTCAGACTTTTGCAGGAGCCCTCGTTCTGTTCCCTGTGCTTTTCTGGCTGACCAGTCGAAGGAAAAGTGACTCTGAGAGCGGCAGGGAGCAGCACAGCCCCAACAGAGAGGCGGAGGAAGCCAAGGAGGAGGAAGCCAGGGAGGAGGAAGCCAGGGCGGAGGAAGACAAGTGAGTAGGAGGTGGAGGAAGAGCTCAGTCTTGCACACAATGGCATCACGGCTTTGACGCCATTGTCAGGGCAGCCCCTGCCCGACACCTGCAACGGTGCCGCCCTCCTCCCGACCCTGCAGGTTCCAGCTCACAACCCCCCCCCAGTACGAACATCTACACGGAGATGAAGCTTGCAGTGCAGCAAGGCAGCTCCGGTGACTACCTGAGCGTTGAGTAGGCAGAGGACACCGTTACCAGCAGAACACCTTGGCCAGGGAGCTGCACCCTTGTGTTAGAGAGTGAATTTAGGTTCGTGAGAAACATAAGTGTTGTAGCTTAAGTAAATGTAGTTTATTATAATGCAATAAAGAGACAAAACAGACAAAAACGTTGCCTTACATACATGCCAGTAAATCGAGCGATATTACCACGTGTAGTGCAAACTGCATCGTCTCTGATCTGGGCAGCGGCAAGGCACTGCTTCTCAGCGGCCATCTCCGCAACGACACCACGGGCCATGGCTGCCTGTTCTGGTTTGCTCTAAGGCAGAATCAGTTTCCAACTTCAGGTAAATCTCGTCAAAGTAACTTCATTTTCTCTAAGTTAACAGCCTGGTTTTCAGACAGTGTTTTTCTCTAGAAGTGGTAACTCGGGGTACTGGTACGCAGAAAGGCCAGTGTTTATCCTTATTCCTACAGTGACCAAGGCCATCCTCGAGCTAGTGGAGTGCCCTACGTCAAAGACAAAGAAGGGGGTCACCTGCAGGGAGGGGCAGGCAGCACACGTGACCCCAAACTGACCAACAGACTGTTCCACCCCATGCGCTCGCTACAAACTTGAGAGATCACGAGGGTCTCGCTCTCTTCTGCAGTGCTCCTGATCCTGGATCCATGCGCTCCAGAAACCAATTCCTGGGCCCAGCTTCCCCGCTCCCCCTCACCTCCCCTGTGCCTGCTCTACAGCATTTGCGGTGACGTAGAGTCTTCCAGGGGATGGGTGGGGACGCCGTGTCGTAGATTTGCATGTGTTTTGCCATTTGATTATTATTGCTGTTATTATTATTATTACTAATACTCCTAGTTCATTAAAGCTACTTTAGAACAGCTTCCAACCCACAAGTCAGTTTCCTCTCATTTCCCATTCCCCTTTCACTGGCAGCAGGAGGGAAGGGACCCGGGAGCCCAGCTGCTCAGGTTTAGCTGCTGAAATTGTCTGGGCGGGGGCTAAACTGTGACGTTAGCACTGAGAAACTGCAAATGTGTACGCAGAAGCACACCTTCCACACCACGTTCACATACGAAGCCACGGCGAACTGAAGCTGCCTTGCTACCAAATGGTGGGTGAGCACAAGACATCTCTGCGGAAGGCTCAGCCTCTGTACTAGCCAAGACTCCACACTGAAGAGAACCAAGGCGCAGACGACACAGCTGAGAGGTTCAAGAAGGCATTCCTGATTGCACGGGTCAGTCTCCTTGTAATGCACCCTGCCATTATGTGGGGAAACTCTCTTCTCAGCACTCAGAGGTCAGGGACGCTGGACCCTACAAGGTGCAGTTAGCTGCTGGCCCTGGCAGGGCACAAAGGAAGTCACAAGACCATAAAGATAACCAAATTCTCCATCGCTACCGGCCTAACCCTGGAAAGCAAGGAAAAGACAAGCACCCAGGCTGCCGAGGAACACACCGTACGGAGTCACTGCAGATCCAGAAAGCACAGGAAGGACATTAGACAACTGCAGAAGAGCAGTAGATGCAGATGCTGACTGATGGATATCGATTTAATATCCATCTTTGATGAGGAAAGTACTCCTTACAAGGAACGTGATGTGCAGCACCAGGCACCTCCGCTCCTGCACCCACTCGTCCCCATTCAGAAACCCAGCCTCTGTTGGAGCGCTGCTCTCACCAGCACAGCCAGGGCAGAGATCCTGCCACTGAGAGGCCCCACCCCACCCCATGCCAGGGACAGACACCCCATGCCAGGGACGGTTTCAAAAAGGCACCAAGAGCACTCTCACGCCTACAAGCCCAAAGAGCGGCACCAAGGCAGCCCATCCATCCCCCTAGGCTGGCAGAGCAGGAGCAAACCGCCCACGGGACTCGTCACCTCTCACACGTGCACACTTTGAGGTCCTCTGGGTGGCCTGCCTATGGCCGGAGGCAGAGAGAAGAAAGAGATGTTCTCTCCACCTGGGACCTCGGGTCCCCACCACCTCCACACGGGACGGAACGCAGAAAGGGGCTTCAGGTCACACTCCCTCAGCCTGACACCCCCTCCCTCTTTTTGCCTCCAGAAGGCTTTGGACAGGAGGGCGATTGGATCGAGGGTCCTGCACACGCTGTACGAACAGACACAGGGCACCCGTGGCAGTCTTGGCACCCGCGCAGCAAGGCTAAAGAGAGCTTTTGAGGTGTCTGGGTGCCAGGGCGCGCGCTCGTGCAGCACGGGCCGTGTGTCTGGGAGCCGCAGCGGAGCGCTCTAGCATGGGGTACAGGGGGCTCTCCTGCACTGCTCAGACCTCAGGGAGCAGTGAGACACAGGCCCTGGTGTGGCACAGCCAGCCCCCTGGCTTGCCCTCACAGGGAGCAAGTCGGTAGCCGGAGACACGACCTTTTCCGCTTGCAGGAGGGACACAATTTGCCTTTGGTTTCATTGCCAGGGTTTATGGGGCAAAGTCCTGCCCCAGCAGAAAGAATCAAGCGAAGGAGGGCAGAGTAGTTTTGTCTCTGCCAAGGCTTGTAGCTATTCCTACCAAGAATACTCGGAGTCAGACTACTTGGCCCAGAAAACTTTGCACCTCTCCACCTCGGTCAGGGATACCGACCTACAGGCCCCAGTTTAATTTCAGTCATGGCTTTGGGAGGCACCCGCCCACTTTGTCAAGAGAGCCCCTGGGAGCTTGGTCCTGCCAGGCCGACTGGTTCTTGGTGTGATGTCCAGCACGTGCAGAGCTGGACGGCGTGGACAAAGCCTGGGGCTTGTGGGCTGGGTGATGCTGTTCTGGTGGCTCTGACATCACGGGGGGACAGGTCACAATGGGGCTGTCCCCATAGCCACCACCAGGCAGCCCCACGGCAGCTGGGCTTCGACAGTCGGTGAGTGAAGCACACAGGGGGAAAGCTGGGCTGGGTGAGTGTGGGACAGATGGGCAGGGGGCTTTGTAACCCTGAGCGAGAGCCCTGCGCCTCAGGGCAGGGCACGGCAGCGCCCTCGGGGCTGGGGGCAGAGGTGCTCAGGCTGCCGGTGGTGCCAGGTGCCCATGGAGGCCTTGGGGATGTGTGGGGTGCCCAGGACTCGGTGGGGTGCTCCACGGGATGGCAGGGATGGGGCTTTAGGAGACTCTACTCGGGTGTCCCCTGTCCTTTCAGAGGGCGCAGCCCAGCCAGAGGCTGGCCAGCAGGGTGGCTTGGGCGGGATGGGCCCCGTGGTGGCCCGGCCCAGGGCCTGTGGCCCCTTCAGGCCTGTCGACACCAGGGCCCAGGTGCTTCCCCGGGACAGCCCGTGGCTCCCAGCCCTGCAGTGCTCACAAACCCTGCCCCGTGCTCCCTCGCACCCAGCCCTGCTCAGCCCCATTCCCTTCCACCTCCTCTAGGCCATGGTTGGTGCATTCAACCTCGTCCTAGTTCTGCTGGCCACCCAGATTGGGGTGAAGACCCATCAGCACGTCGATGTGGCCACAGAGCAGCAGATGCAGCAGCGTCAGGAGTTTCTGGAACAGGAGATGACTCGGCTGCAGAGGGAAATTGAGCAGAGCACGGCTGCCGAGGAAGCCCTGCTCCTTACAGCGCGTCAGACTTTTGCAGGAGCCCTCGTTCTGTTCCCTGTGCTTTTCTGGCTGACCAGTCGAAGGAAAAGTGACTCTGAGAGCGGCAGGGAGCAGCACAGCCCCAACAGAGAGGCGGAGGAAGCCAAGGAGGAGGAAGCCAGGGAGGAGGAAGCCAGGGCGGAGGAAGACAAGTGAGTAGGAGGTGGAGGAAGAGCTCAGTCTTGCACACAATGGCATCACGGCTTTGACGCCATTGTCAGGGCAGCCCCTGCCCGACACCTGCAACGGTGCCGCCCTCCTCCCGACCCTGCAGGTTCCAGCTCACAACCCCCCCCCAGTACGAACATCTACACGGAGATGAAGCTTGCAGTGCAGCAAGGCAGCTCCGGTGACTACCTGAGCGTTGAGTAGGCAGAGGACACCGTTACCAGCAGAACACCTTGGCCAGGGAGCTGCACCCTTGTGTTAGAGAGTGAATTTAGGTTCGTGAGAAACATAAGTGTTGTAGCTTAAGTAAATGTAGTTTATTATAATGCAATAAAGAGACAAAACAGACAAAAACGTTGCCTTACATACATGCCAGTAAATCGAGCGATATTACCACGTGTAGTGCAAACTGCATCGTCTCTGATCTGGGCAGCGGCAAGGCACTGCTTCTCAGCGGCCATCTCCGCAACGACACCACGGGCCATGGCTGCCTGTTCTGGTTTGCTCTAAGGCAGAATCAGTTTCCAACTTCAGGTAAATCTCGTCAAAGTAACTTCATTTTCTCTAAGTTAACAGCCTGGTTTTCAGACAGTGTTTTTCTCTAGAAGTGGTAACTCGGGGTACTGGTACGCAGAAAGGCCAGTGTTTATCCTTATTCCTACAGTGACCAAGGCCATCCTCGAGCTAGTGGAGTGCCCTACGTCAAAGACAAAGAAGGGGGTCACCTGCAGGGAGGGGCAGGCAGCACACGTGACCCCAAACTGACCAACAGACTGTTCCACCCCATGCGCTCGCTACAAACTTGAGAGATCACGAGGGTCTCGCTCTCTTCTGCAGTGCTCCTGATCCTGGATCCATGCGCTCCAGAAACCAATTCCTGGGCCCAGCTTCCCCGCTCCCCCTCACCTCCCCTGTGCCTGCTCTACAGCATTTGCGGTGACGTAGAGTCTTCCAGGGGATGGGTGGGGACGCCGTGTCGTAGATTTGCATGTGTTTTGCCATTTGATTATTATTGCTGTTATTATTATTATTACTAATACTCCTAGTTCATTAAAGCTACTTTAGAACAGCTTCCAACCCACAAGTCAGTTTCCTCTCATTTCCCATTCCCCTTTCACTGGCAGCAGGAGGGAAGGGACCCGGGAGCCCAGCTGCTCAGGTTTAGCTGCTGAAATTGTCTGGGCGGGGGCTAAACTGTGACGTTAGCACTGAGAAACTGCAAATGTGTACGCAGAAGCACACCTTCCACACCACGTTCACATACGAAGCCACGGCGAACTGAAGCTGCCTTGCTACCAAATGGTGGGTGAGCACAAGACATCTCTGCGGAAGGCTCAGCCTCTGTACTAGCCAAGACTCCACACTGAAGAGAACCAAGGCGCAGACGACACAGCTGAGAGGTTCAAGAAGGCATTCCTGATTGCACGGGTCAGTCTCCTTGTAATGCACCCTGCCATTATGTGGGGAAACTCTCTTCTCAGCACTCAGAGGTCAGGGACGCTGGACCCTACAAGGTGCAGTTAGCTGCTGGCCCTGGCAGGGCACAAAGGAAGTCACAAGACCATAAAGATAACCAAATTCTCCATCGCTACCGGCCTAACCCTGGAAAGCAAGGAAAAGACAAGCACCCAGGCTGCCGAGGAACACACCGTACGGAGTCACTGCAGATCCAGAAAGCACAGGAAGGACATTAGACAACTGCAGAAGAGCAGTAGATGCAGATGCTGACTGATGGATATCGATTTAATATCCATCTTTGATGAGGAAAGTACTCCTTACAAGGAACGTGATGTGCAGCACCAGGCACCTCCGCTCCTGCACCCACTCGTCCCCATTCAGAAACCCAGCCTCTGTTGGAGCGCTGCTCTCACCAGCACAGCCAGGGCAGAGATCCTGCCACTGAGAGGCCCCACCCCACCCCATGCCAGGGACAGACACCCCATGCCAGGGACGGTTTCAAAAAGGCACCAAGAGCACTCTCACGCCTACAAGCCCAAAGAGCGGCACCAAGGCAGCCCATCCATCCCCCTAGGCTGGCAGAGCAGGAGCAAACCGCCCACGGGACTCGTCACCTCTCACACGTGCACACTTTGAGGTCCTCTGGGTGGCCTGCCTATGGCCGGAGGCAGAGAGAAGAAAGAGATGTTCTCTCCACCTGGGACCTCGGGTCCCCACCACCTCCACACGGGACGGAACGCAGAAAGGGGCTTCAGGTCACACTCCCTCAGCCTGACACCCCCTCCCTCTTTTTGCCTCCAGAAGGCTTTGGACAGGAGGGCGATTGGATCGAGGGTCCTGCACACGCTGTACGAACAGACACAGGGCACCCGTGGCAGTCTTGGCACCCGCGCAGCAAGGCTAAAGAGAGCTTTTGAGGTGTCTGGGTGCCAGGGCGCGCGCTCGTGCAGCACGGGCCGTGTGTCTGGGAGCCGCAGCGGAGCGCTCTAGCATGGGGTACAGGGGGCTCTCCTGCACTGCTCAGACCTCAGGGAGCAGTGAGACACAGGCCCTGGTGTGGCACAGCCAGCCCCCTGGCTTGCCCTCACAGGGAGCAAGTCGGTAGCCGGAGACACGACCTTTTCCGCTTGCAGGAGGGACACAATTTGCCTTTGGTTTCATTGCCAGGGTTTATGGGGCAAAGTCCTGCCCCAGCAGAAAGAATCAAGCGAAGGAGGGCAGAGTAGTTTTGTCTCTGCCAAGGCTTGTAGCTATTCCTACCAAGAATACTCGGAGTCAGACTACTTGGCCCAGAAAACTTTGCACCTCTCCACCTCGGTCAGGGATACCGACCTACAGGCCCCAGTTTAATTTCAGTCATGGCTTTGGGAGGCACCCGCCCACTTTGTCAAGAGAGCCCCTGGGAGCTTGGTCCTGCCAGGCCGACTGGTTCTTGGTGTGATGTCCAGCACGTGCAGAGCTGGACGGCGTGGACAAAGCCTGGGGCTTGTGGGCTGGGTGATGCTGTTCTGGTGGCTCTGACATCACGGGGGGACAGGTCACAACGGGGGCTGTCCCCATAGCCACCACCAGGCAGCCCCACGGCAGCTGGGCTTCGACAGTCGGTGAGTGAAGCACACAGGGGGAAAGCTGGGCTGGGTGAGGGTGGGACAGATGGGCAGGGGGCTTTGTAACCCTGAGCGAGAGCCCTGCGCCTCAGGGCAGGGCACGGCAGCGCCCTCGGGGCTGGAGGCAGAGGTGCTCAGGCTGCCGGTGGTGCCAGGTGCCCATGGAGGCCTTGGGGATGTGTGGGGTGCCCAGGACTCGGTGGGGTGCTCCACGGGATGGCAGGGATGGGGCTTTAGGAGACTCTACTCGGGTGTCCCCTGTCCTTTCAGAGGGCGCAGCCCAGCCAGAGGCTGGCCAGCAGGGTGGCTTGGGCGGGATGGGCCCCGTGGTGGCCCGGCCCAGGGCCTGTGGCCCCTTCAGGCCTGTCGACACCAGGGCCCAGGTGCTTCCCCGGGACAGCCCGTGGCTCCCAGCCCTGCAGTGCTCACAAACCCTGCCCCGTGCTCCCTCGCACTCAGCCCTGCTCAGCCCCGTTCCCTTCCACCTCCTCTAGGCCATGGTTGGTGCATTCAACCTCGTCCTAGTTCTGCTGGCCACCCAGATTGGGGTGAAGACCCATCAGCACGTCGATGTGGCCACAGAGCAGCAGATGCAGCAGCGTCAGGAGTTTCTGGAACAGGAGATGACTCAGCTGCAGAGGGAAACTGAGCAGAGCACGGCTGCCGAGGAAGCCCTGCTCCTTACAGCGCGTCAGACTTTTGCAGGAGCCCTCGTTCTGTTCCCTGTGCTTTTCTGGCTGACCAGTCGAAGGAAAAGTGACTCTGAGAGCGGCAGGGAGCAGCACAGCCCCAACAGAGAGGCGGAGGAAGCCAAGGAGGAGGAAGCCAGGGAGGAGGAAGCCAGGGAGGAGGAAGAGAAGGAGGAGGAAGCCAGGGAGGAGGAAGAGAAGGAGGAGGAAGCCAGGGAGGAGGAAGAAAGCGAGGAGGAGGTGGAGGAAGATCTCAGTCTTGCACACAATGGCATCACGGCTTTGACGCCATTGTCAGGGCAGCCCCCGCCCAACACGCGCAAGGTGCTGAAGGAGCTGGTGGCTGACCTCCTTGGTGTCTGCCGTCTGCTGTCCAAGAGGAGACTCATGCCAGAGATGCACCCTGCCAGTGAGACAGACGGCAGCCATGAATCCTGGAGCGTCCACGAGGACAGCATCACCTACCGCCTGCTCGTGTTCCTGCAGCCACCGCCTGGACACTCTTTCTGCCTGGAAACGGACACCACGGGGCAGATGCCAGCAAGGCCCTCCGGCATCCGCGTGCTAGAGGAGTGCATATGCTGGAAGGACAAGCTGCTGGGGCATCACTTGTGCTCTCTGCACCCAGTCGATGACCAGAAAAGGGATCATGCCTCATACCTCCAGCTCACCCTCTGCACAGGCTCCTATTTAGACGTGGACAAAACGGCCCGCTGGGTCCAAATGCTGGTGCCAGCAGCCTGGCAGTATTTGCCTCTATCACGCTCCGTCCAGCTAACCGTGCTGCCCTCCTCCCGACCCTGCAGGTTCCAGCTCACAACCCCCCCCAGTAAGAACATCTACATGGAGATGAAGCTTGCAGTGCAGCAAGGCTGCTCCAGTGACTACCTGAGCGTTGAGTAGGCAGAGGACACCGTTACCAGCAGAACACCTTGGCCAGGGAGCTGCACCCTTGTGTTAGAGAGTGAATTTAGGTTCGTGAGAAACATAAGTGTTGTAGCTTAAGTAAACGTAGTTTATTATAATGCAATAAAGAGACAAAACAGACAAAAACGTTGCCTTACATACATGCCAGTAAATCGAGCGATATTACCACGTGTAGTGCAAACTGCATCGTCTCTGATCTGGGCAGCGGCAAGGCACTGCTTCTCAGCGGCCATCTCCGCAACGACACCACGGGCCATGGCTGCCTGTTCTGGTTTGCTCTAAGGCAGAATCAGTTTCCAACTTCAGGTAAATCTCGTCAAAGTAACTTCATTTTCTCTAAGTTAACAGCCTGGTTTTCAGACAGTGTTTTTCTCTAGAAGTGGTAACTCGGGGTACTGGTACGCAGAAAGGCCAGTGTTTATCCTTATTCCTACAGTGACCAAGGCCATCCTCGAGCTAGTGGAGTGCCCTACGTCAAAGACAAAGAAGGGGGTCACCTGCAGGGAGGGGCAGGCAGCACACGTGACCCCAAACTGACCAACAGACTGTTCCACCCCATGCGCTCGCTACAAACTTGAGAGATCACGAGGGTCTCGCTCTCTTCTGCAGTGCTCCTGATCCTGGATCCATGCGCTCCAGAAACCAATTCCTGGGCCCAGCTTCCCCGCTCCCCCTCACCTCCCCTGTGCCTGCTCTACAGCATTTGCGGTGACGTAGAGTCTTCCAGGGGATGGGTGGGGACGCCGTGTCGTAGATTTGCATGTGTTTTGCCATTTGATTATTATTGCTGTTATTATTATTATTACTAATACTCCTAGTTCATTAAAGCTACTTTAGAACAGCTTCCAACCCACAAGTCAGTTTCCTCTCATTTCCCATTCCCCTTTCACTGGCAGCAGGAGGGAAGGGACCCGGGAGCCCAGCTGCTCAGGTTTAGCTGCTGAAATTGTCTGGGCGGGGGCTAAACTGTGACGTTAGCACTGAGAAACTGCAAATGTGTACGCAGAAGCACACCTTCCACACCACGTTCACATACGAAGCCACGGCGAACTGAAGCTGCCTTGCTACCAAATGGTGGGTGAGCACAAGACATCTCTGCGGAAGGCTCAGCCTCTGTACTAGCCAAGACTCCACACTGAAGAGAACCAAGGCGCAGACGACACAGCTGAGAGGTTCAAGAAGGCATTCCTGATTGCACGGGTCAGTCTCCTTGTAATGCACCCTGCCATTATGTGGGGAAACTCTCTTCTCAGCACTCAGAGGTCAGGGACGCTGGACCCTACAAGGTGCAGTTAGCTGCTGGCCCTGGCAGGGCACAAAGGAAGTCACAAGACCATAAAGATAACCAAATTCTCCATCGCTACCGGCCTAACCCTGGAAAGCAAGGAAAAGACAAGCACCCAGGCTGCCGAGGAACACACCGTACGGAGTCACTGCAGATCCAGAAAGCACAGGAAGGACATTAGACAACTGCAGAAGAGCAGTAGATGCAGATGCTGACTGATGGATATCGATTTAATATCCATCTTTGATGAGGAAAGTACTCCTTACAAGGAACGTGATGTGCAGCACCAGGCACCTCCGCTCCTGCACCCACTCGTCCCCATTCAGAAACCCAGCCTCTGTTGGAGCGCTGCTCTCACCAGCACAGCCAGGGCAGAGATCCTGCCACTGAGAGGCCCCACCCCACCCCATGCCAGGGACAGACACCCCATGCCAGGGACGGTTTCAAAAAGGCACCAAGAGCACTCTCACGCCTACAAGCCCAAAGAGCGGCACCAAGGCAGCCCATCCATCCCCCTAGGCTGGCAGAGCAGGAGCAAACCGCCCACGGGACTCGTCACCTCTCACACGTGCACACTTTGAGGTCCTCTGGGTGGCCTGCCTATGGCCGGAGGCAGAGAGAAGAAAGAGATGTTCTCTCCACCTGGGACCTCGGGTCCCCACCACCTCCACACGGGACGGAACGCAGAAAGGGGCTTCAGGTCACACTCCCTCAGCCTGACACCCCCTCCCTCTTTTTGCCTCCAGAAGGCTTTGGACAGGAGGGCGATTGGATCGAGGGTCCTGCACACGCTGTACGAACAGACACAGGGCACCCGTGGCAGTCTTGGCACCCGCGCAGCAAGGCTAAAGAGAGCTTTTGAGGTGTCTGGGTGCCAGGGCGCGCGCTCGTGCAGCACGGGCCGTGTGTCTGGGAGCCGCAGCGGAGCGCTCTAGCATGGGGTACAGGGGGCTCTCCTGCACTGCTCAGACCTCAGGGAGCAGTGAGACACAGGCCCTGGTGTGGCACAGCCAGCCCCCTGGCTTGCCCTCACAGGGAGCAAGTCGGTAGCCGGAGACACGACCTTTTCCGCTTGCAGGAGGGACACAATTTGCCTTTGGTTTCATTGCCAGGGTTTATGGGGCAAAGTCCTGCCCCAGCAGAAAGAATCAAGCGAAGGAGGGCAGAGTAGTTTTGTCTCTGCCAAGGCTTGTAGCTATTCCTACCAAGAATACTCGGAGTCAGACTACTTGGCCCAGAAAACTTTGCACCTCTCCACCTCGGTCAGGGATACCGACCTACAGGCCCCAGTTTAATTTCAGTCATGGCTTTGGGAGGCACCCGCCCACTTTGTCAAGAGAGCCCCTGGGAGCTTGGTCCTGCCAGGCCGACTGGTTCTTGGTGTGATGTCCAGCACGTGCAGAGCTGGACGGCGTGGACAAAGCCTGGGGCTTGTGGGCTGGGTGATGCTGTTCTGGTGGCTCTGACATCACGGGGGGACAGGTCACAATGGGGCTGTCCCCATAGCCACCACCAGGCAGCCCCACGGCAGCTGGGCTTCGACAGTCGGTGAGTGAAGCACACAGGGGGAAAGCTGGGCTGGGTGAGTGTGGGACAGATGGGCAGGGGGCTTTGTAACCCTGAGCGAGAGCCCTGCGCCTCAGGGCAGGGCACGGCAGCGCCCTCGGGGCTGGGGGCAGAGGTGCTCAGGCTGCCGGTGGTGCCAGGTGCCCATGGAGGCCTTGGGGATGTGTGGGGTGCCCAGGACTCGGTGGGGTGCTCCACGGGATGGCAGGGATGGGGCTTTAGGAGACTCTACTCGGGTGTCCCCTGTCCTTTCAGAGGGCGCAGCCCAGCCAGAGGCTGGCCAGCAGGGTGGCTTGGGCGGGATGGGCCCCGTGGTGGCCCGGCCCAGGGCCTGTGGCCCCTTCAGGCCTGTCGACACCAGGGCCCAGGTGCTTCCCCGGGACAGCCCGTGGCTCCCAGCCCTGCAGTGCTCACAAACCCTGCCCCGTGCTCCCTCGCACCCAGCCCTGCTCAGCCCCATTCCCTTCCACCTCCTCTAGGCCATGGTTGGTGCATTCAACCTCGTCCTAGTTCTGCTGGCCACCCAGATTGGGGTGAAGACCCATCAGCACGTCGATGTGGCCACAGAGCAGCAGATGCAGCAGCGTCAGGAGTTTCTGGAACAGGAGATGACTCGGCTGCAGAGGGAAATTGAGCAGAGCACGGCTGCCGAGGAAGCCCTGCTCCTTACAGCGCGTCAGACTTTTGCAGGAGCCCTCGTTCTGTTCCCTGTGCTTTTCTGGCTGACCAGTCGAAGGAAAAGTGACTCTGAGAGCGGCAGGGAGCAGCACAGCCCCAACAGAGAGGCGGAGGAAGCCAAGGAGGAGGAAGCCAGGGAGGAGGAAGCCAGGGCGGAGGAAGACAAGTGAGTAGGAGGTGGAGGAAGAGCTCAGTCTTGCACACAATGGCATCACGGCTTTGACGCCATTGTCAGGGCAGCCCCTGCCCGACACCTGCAACGGTGCCGCCCTCCTCCCGACCCTGCAGGTTCCAGCTCACAACCCCCCCCCAGTACGAACATCTACACGGAGATGAAGCTTGCAGTGCAGCAAGGCAGCTCCGGTGACTACCTGAGCGTTGAGTAGGCAGAGGACACCGTTACCAGCAGAACACCTTGGCCAGGGAGCTGCACCCTTGTGTTAGAGAGTGAATTTAGGTTCGTGAGAAACATAAGTGTTGTAGCTTAAGTAAATGTAGTTTATTATAATGCAATAAAGAGACAAAACAGACAAAAACGTTGCCTTACATACATGCCAGTAAATCGAGCGATATTACCACGTGTAGTGCAAACTGCATCGTCTCTGATCTGGGCAGCGGCAAGGCACTGCTTCTCAGCGGCCATCTCCGCAACGACACCACGGGCCATGGCTGCCTGTTCTGGTTTGCTCTAAGGCAGAATCAGTTTCCAACTTCAGGTAAATCTCGTCAAAGTAACTTCATTTTCTCTAAGTTAACAGCCTGGTTTTCAGACAGTGTTTTTCTCTAGAAGTGGTAACTCGGGGTACTGGTACGCAGAAAGGCCAGTGTTTATCCTTATTCCTACAGTGACCAAGGCCATCCTCGAGCTAGTGGAGTGCCCTACGTCAAAGACAAAGAAGGGGGTCACCTGCAGGGAGGGGCAGGCAGCACACGTGACCCCAAACTGACCAACAGACTGTTCCACCCCATGCGCTCGCTACAAACTTGAGAGATCACGAGGGTCTCGCTCTCTTCTGCAGTGCTCCTGATCCTGGATCCATGCGCTCCAGAAACCAATTCCTGGGCCCAGCTTCCCCGCTCCCCCTCACCTCCCCTGTGCCTGCTCTACAGCATTTGCGGTGACGTAGAGTCTTCCAGGGGATGGGTGGGGACGCCGTGTCGTAGATTTGCATGTGTTTTGCCATTTGATTATTATTGCTGTTATTATTATTATTACTAATACTCCTAGTTCATTAAAGCTACTTTAGAACAGCTTCCAACCCACAAGTCAGTTTCCTCTCATTTCCCATTCCCCTTTCACTGGCAGCAGGAGGGAAGGGACCCGGGAGCCCAGCTGCTCAGGTTTAGCTGCTGAAATTGTCTGGGCGGGGGCTAAACTGTGACGTTAGCACTGAGAAACTGCAAATGTGTACGCAGAAGCACACCTTCCACACCACGTTCACATACGAAGCCACGGCGAACTGAAGCTGCCTTGCTACCAAATGGTGGGTGAGCACAAGACATCTCTGCGGAAGGCTCAGCCTCTGTACTAGCCAAGACTCCACACTGAAGAGAACCAAGGCGCAGACGACACAGCTGAGAGGTTCAAGAAGGCATTCCTGATTGCACGGGTCAGTCTCCTTGTAATGCACCCTGCCATTATGTGGGGAAACTCTCTTCTCAGCACTCAGAGGTCAGGGACGCTGGACCCTACAAGGTGCAGTTAGCTGCTGGCCCTGGCAGGGCACAAAGGAAGTCACAAGACCATAAAGATAACCAAATTCTCCATCGCTACCGGCCTAACCCTGGAAAGCAAGGAAAAGACAAGCACCCAGGCTGCCGAGGAACACACCGTACGGAGTCACTGCAGATCCAGAAAGCACAGGAAGGACATTAGACAACTGCAGAAGAGCAGTAGATGCAGATGCTGACTGATGGATATCGATTTAATATCCATCTTTGATGAGGAAAGTACTCCTTACAAGGAACGTGATGTGCAGCACCAGGCACCTCCGCTCCTGCACCCACTCGTCCCCATTCAGAAACCCAGCCTCTGTTGGAGCGCTGCTCTCACCAGCACAGCCAGGGCAGAGATCCTGCCACTGAGAGGCCCCACCCCACCCCATGCCAGGGACAGACACCCCATGCCAGGGACGGTTTCAAAAAGGCACCAAGAGCACTCTCACGCCTACAAGCCCAAAGAGCGGCACCAAGGCAGCCCATCCATCCCCCTAGGCTGGCAGAGCAGGAGCAAACCGCCCACGGGACTCGTCACCTCTCACACGTGCACACTTTGAGGTCCTCTGGGTGGCCTGCCTATGGCCGGAGGCAGAGAGAAGAAAGAGATGTTCTCTCCACCTGGGACCTCGGGTCCCCACCACCTCCACACGGGACGGAACGCAGAAAGGGGCTTCAGGTCACACTCCCTCAGCCTGACACCCCCTCCCTCTTTTTGCCTCCAGAAGGCTTTGGACAGGAGGGCGATTGGATCGAGGGTCCTGCACACGCTGTACGAACAGACACAGGGCACCCGTGGCAGTCTTGGCACCCGCGCAGCAAGGCTAAAGAGAGCTTTTGAGGTGTCTGGGTGCCAGGGCGCGCGCTCGTGCAGCACGGGCCGTGTGTCTGGGAGCCGCAGCGGAGCGCTCTAGCATGGGGTACAGGGGGCTCTCCTGCACTGCTCAGACCTCAGGGAGCAGTGAGACACAGGCCCTGGTGTGGCACAGCCAGCCCCCTGGCTTGCCCTCACAGGGAGCAAGTCGGTAGCCGGAGACACGACCTTTTCCGCTTGCAGGAGGGACACAATTTGCCTTTGGTTTCATTGCCAGGGTTTATGGGGCAAAGTCCTGCCCCAGCAGAAAGAATCAAGCGAAGGAGGGCAGAGTAGTTTTGTCTCTGCCAAGGCTTGTAGCTATTCCTACCAAGAATACTCGGAGTCAGACTACTTGGCCCAGAAAACTTTGCACCTCTCCACCTCGGTCAGGGATACCGACCTACAGGCCCCAGTTTAATTTCAGTCATGGCTTTGGGAGGCACCCGCCCACTTTGTCAAGAGAGCCCCTGGGAGCTTGGTCCTGCCAGGCCGACTGGTTCTTGGTGTGATGTCCAGCACGTGCAGAGCTGGACGGCGTGGACAAAGCCTGGGGCTTGTGGGCTGGGTGATGCTGTTCTGGTGGCTCTGACATCACGGGGGGACAGGTCACAACGGGGGCTGTCCCCATAGCCACCACCAGGCAGCCCCACGGCAGCTGGGCTTCGACAGTCGGTGAGTGAAGCACACAGGGGGAAAGCTGGGCTGGGTGAGGGTGGGACAGATGGGCAGGGGGCTTTGTAACCCTGAGCGAGAGCCCTGCGCCTCAGGGCAGGGCACGGCAGCGCCCTCGGGGCTGGAGGCAGAGGTGCTCAGGCTGCCGGTGGTGCCAGGTGCCCATGGAGGCCTTGGGGATGTGTGGGGTGCCCAGGACTCGGTGGGGTGCTCCACGGGATGGCAGGGATGGGGCTTTAGGAGACTCTACTCGGGTGTCCCCTGTCCTTTCAGAGGGCGCAGCCCAGCCAGAGGCTGGCCAGCAGGGTGGCTTGGGCGGGATGGGCCCCGTGGTGGCCCGGCCCAGGGCCTGTGGCCCCTTCAGGCCTGTCGACACCAGGGCCCAGGTGCTTCCCCGGGACAGCCCGTGGCTCCCAGCCCTGCAGTGCTCACAAACCCTGCCCCGTGCTCCCTCGCACTCAGCCCTGCTCAGCCCCGTTCCCTTCCACCTCCTCTAGGCCATGGTTGGTGCATTCAACCTCGTCCTAGTTCTGCTGGCCACCCAGATTGGGGTGAAGACCCATCAGCACGTCGATGTGGCCACAGAGCAGCAGATGCAGCAGCGTCAGGAGTTTCTGGAACAGGAGATGACTCAGCTGCAGAGGGAAACTGAGCAGAGCACGGCTGCCGAGGAAGCCCTGCTCCTTACAGCGCGTCAGACTTTTGCAGGAGCCCTCGTTCTGTTCCCTGTGCTTTTCTGGCTGACCAGTCGAAGGAAAAGTGACTCTGAGAGCGGCAGGGAGCAGCACAGCCCCAACAGAGAGGCGGAGGAAGCCAAGGAGGAGGAAGCCAGGGAGGAGGAAGCCAGGGAGGAGGAAGAGAAGGAGGAGGAAGCCAGGGAGGAGGAAGAGAAGGAGGAGGAAGCCAGGGAGGAGGAAGAAAGCGAGGAGGAGGTGGAGGAAGATCTCAGTCTTGCACACAATGGCATCACGGCTTTGACGCCATTGTCAGGGCAGCCCCCGCCCAACACGCGCAAGGTGCTGAAGGAGCTGGTGGCTGACCTCCTTGGTGTCTGCCGTCTGCTGTCCAAGAGGAGACTCATGCCAGAGATGCACCCTGCCAGTGAGACAGACGGCAGCCATGAATCCTGGAGCGTCCACGAGGACAGCATCACCTACCGCCTGCTCGTGTTCCTGCAGCCACCGCCTGGACACTCTTTCTGCCTGGAAACGGACACCACGGGGCAGATGCCAGCAAGGCCCTCCGGCATCCGCGTGCTAGAGGAGTGCATATGCTGGAAGGACAAGCTGCTGGGGCATCACTTGTGCTCTCTGCACCCAGTCGATGACCAGAAAAGGGATCATGCCTCATACCTCCAGCTCACCCTCTGCACAGGCTCCTATTTAGACGTGGACAAAACGGCCCGCTGGGTCCAAATGCTGGTGCCAGCAGCCTGGCAGTATTTGCCTCTATCACGCTCCGTCCAGCTAACCGTGCTGCCCTCCTCCCGACCCTGCAGGTTCCAGCTCACAACCCCCCCCAGTAAGAACATCTACATGGAGATGAAGCTTGCAGTGCAGCAAGGCTGCTCCAGTGACTACCTGAGCGTTGAGTAGGCAGAGGACACCGTTACCAGCAGAACACCTTGGCCAGGGAGCTGCACCCTTGTGTTAGAGAGTGAATTTAGGTTCGTGAGAAACATAAGTGTTGTAGCTTAAGTAAACGTAGTTTATTATAATGCAATAAAGAGACAAAACAGACAAAAACGTTGCCTTACATACATGCCAGTAAATCGAGCGATATTACCACGTGTAGTGCAAACTGCATCGTCTCTGATCTGGGCAGCGGCAAGGCACTGCTTCTCAGCGGCCATCTCCGCAACGACACCACGGGCCATGGCTGCCTGTTCTGGTTTGCTCTAAGGCAGAATCAGTTTCCAACTTCAGGTAAATCTCGTCAAAGTAACTTCATTTTCTCTAAGTTAACAGCCTGGTTTTCAGACAGTGTTTTTCTCTAGAAGTGGTAACTCGGGGTACTGGTACGCAGAAAGGCCAGTGTTTATCCTTATTCCTACAGTGACCAAGGCCATCCTCGAGCTAGTGGAGTGCCCTACGTCAAAGACAAAGAAGGGGGTCACCTGCAGGGAGGGGCAGGCAGCACACGTGACCCCAAACTGACCAACAGACTGTTCCACCCCATGCGCTCGCTACAAACTTGAGAGATCACGAGGGTCTCGCTCTCTTCTGCAGTGCTCCTGATCCTGGATCCATGCGCTCCAGAAACCAATTCCTGGGCCCAGCTTCCCCGCTCCCCCTCACCTCCCCTGTGCCTGCTCTACAGCATTTGCGGTGACGTAGAGTCTTCCAGGGGATGGGTGGGGACGCCGTGTCGTAGATTTGCATGTGTTTTGCCATTTGATTATTATTGCTGTTATTATTATTATTACTAATACTCCTAGTTCATTAAAGCTACTTTAGAACAGCTTCCAACCCACAAGTCAGTTTCCTCTCATTTCCCATTCCCCTTTCACTGGCAGCAGGAGGGAAGGGACCCGGGAGCCCAGCTGCTCAGGTTTAGCTGCTGAAATTGTCTGGGCGGGGGCTAAACTGTGACGTTAGCACTGAGAAACTGCAAATGTGTACGCAGAAGCACACCTTCCACACCACGTTCACATACGAAGCCACGGCGAACTGAAGCTGCCTTGCTACCAAATGGTGGGTGAGCACAAGACATCTCTGCGGAAGGCTCAGCCTCTGTACTAGCCAAGACTCCACACTGAAGAGAACCAAGGCGCAGACGACACAGCTGAGAGGTTCAAGAAGGCATTCCTGATTGCACGGGTCAGTCTCCTTGTAATGCACCCTGCCATTATGTGGGGAAACTCTCTTCTCAGCACTCAGAGGTCAGGGACGCTGGACCCTACAAGGTGCAGTTAGCTGCTGGCCCTGGCAGGGCACAAAGGAAGTCACAAGACCATAAAGATAACCAAATTCTCCATCGCTACCGGCCTAACCCTGGAAAGCAAGGAAAAGACAAGCACCCAGGCTGCCGAGGAACACACCGTACGGAGTCACTGCAGATCCGGGAAGCACAGGAAGGACATTAGACAACTGCAGAAGAGCAGTAGATGCAGATGCTGACTGATGGATATCGATTTAATATCCATCTTTGATGAGGAAAGTACTCCTTACAAGGAACGTGATGTGCAGCACCAGGCACCTCCGCTCCTGCACCCACTCGTCCCCATTCAGAAACCCAGCCTCTGTTGGAGCGCTGCTCTCACCAGCACAGCCAGGGCAGAGATCCTGCCACTGAGAGGCCCCACCCCACCCCACCCCATGCCAGGGACAGACACCACCACCCCCCACCGGTTTCAAAAAGGCACCAAGAGCACTCTCACGCCTACAAGCCCAAAGAGCGGCACCAACGCAGCCCATCCATCCCCCTAGGCTGGCAGAGCAGGAGCAAACCGCCCACGGGACTCGTCACCTCTCACACGTGCACACTTTGAGGTCCTCTGGGTGGCCTGCCTATGGCCGGAGGCAGAGAGAAGAAAGAGATGTTCTCTCCACCTGGGACCTCGGGTCCCCACCACCTCCACACGGGACGGAACGCAGAAAGGGGCTTCAGGTCGCACTCCCTCAGCCTGACACCCCCTCCCTCTTTTTGCCTCCAGAAGGCTTTGGACAGGAGGGCGATTGGATCGAGGGTCCTGCACACGCTGTACGAACAGACACAGGGCACCCGTGGCAGTCTTGGCACCCGCGCAGCAAGGCTAAAGAGAGCTTTTGAGGTGTCTGGGTGCCAGGGCGCGCGCTCGTGCAGCACGGGCCGTGTGTCTGGGAGCCGCAGCGGAGCGCTCTAGCATGGGGTACAGGGGGCTCTCCTGCACTGCTCAGACCTCAGGGAGCAGTGAGACACAGGCCCTGGTGTGGCACAGCCAGCCCCCTGGCTTGCCCTCACAGGGAGCAAGTCGGTAGCCGGAGACACGACCTTTTCCGCTTGCAGGAGGGACACAATTTGCCTTTGGTTTCATTGCCAGGGTTTATGGGGCAAAGTCCTGCCCCAGCAGAAAGAATCAAGCGAAGGAGGGCAGAGTAGTTTTGTCTCTGCCAAGGCTTGTAGCTATTCCTACCAAGAATACTCGGAGTCAGACTACTTGGCCCAGAAAACTTTGCACCTCTCCACCTCGGTCAGGGATACCGACCTACAGGCCCCAGTTTAATTTCAGTCATGGCTTTGGGAGGCACCCGCCCACTTTGTCAAGAGAGCCCCTGGGAGCTTGGTCCTGCCAGGCCGACTGGTTCTTGGTGTGATGCCCAGCACGTGCAGAGCTGGACGGTGTGGACAAAGCCTGGGGCTTGCGGGCTGGGTGATGCTGTTCTGGTGGCTCTGACATCACGGGGGGACAGGTCACAACGGGGGCTGTCCCCATAGCCACCACCAGGCAGCCCCACGGCAGTTGGGCTTCGACAGTCGGTGAGTGAAGCACACAGGGGGAAAGCTGGGCTGGGTGAGGGTGGGACAGATGGGCAGGGGGCTTTGTAACCCTGAGCGAGAGCCCTGCGCCTCAGGGCAGGGCACGGCAGCGCCCTCGGGGCTGGAGGCAGAGGTGCTCAGGCTGCCGGTGGTGCCAGGTGCCCATGGAGGCCTTGGGGATGTGTGGGGTGCCCAGGACTCGGTGGGGTGCTCCACGGGATGGCAGGGATGGGGCTTTAGGAGACTCTACTCGGGTGTCCCCTGTCCTTTCAGAGGGCGCAGCCCAGCCAGAGGCTGGCCAGCAGGGTGGCTTGGGCGGGATGGGCCCCGTGGTGGCCCGGCCCAGGGCCTGTGGCCCCTTCAGGCCTGTCGACACCAGGGCCCAGGTGCTTCCCCGGGACAGCCCGTGGCTCCCAGCCCTGCAGTGCTCACAAACCCTGCCCCGTGCTCCCTCGCACCCAGCCCTGCTCAGCCCCGTTCCCTTCCACCTCCTCTAGGCCATGGTTGGTGCATTCAACCTCGTCCTAGTTCTGCTGGCCACCCAGATTGGGGTGAAGACCCATCAGCACGTCGATGTGGCCACAGAGCAGCAGATGCAGCAGCGTCAGGAGTTTCTGGAACAGGAGATGACTCGGCTGCAGAGGGAAATTGAGCAGAGCACGGCTGCCGAGGAAGCCCTGCTCCTTACAGCGCGTCAGACTTTTGCAGGAGCCCTCGTTCTGTTCCCTGTGCTTTTCTGGCTGACCAGTCAAAGGAAAAGTGACTCTGAGAGCGGCAGGGAGCAGCACAGCCCCAACAGAGAGGCGGAGGAAGCCAAGGAGGAGGAAGCCAGGGAGGAGGAAGAGAGGGAGGAGGAAGAGAAGAAGGAGGAAGAGAGGGAGGAGGAAGAGAGGGAGGAAGAAGAGAGGGAGGAGGAAGCCAAGGAGGAGGAAGAGTGGGAGAAGGAAGAGTGGGAGGAGGAAGCCAGGGAGGAGGAAGCCAGGGAGGAGGAAGAGAAGGAGGAGGAAGCCAGGGAGGAGGAAGAAAGTGAGGAGGATGTGGAGGAAGAGCTCAGTCTTGCATACAATGGCATCGCGGCTTTGACGCCATTGTCAGGGCAGCCCCCGCCCAACACGCGCAAGGTGCTGAAGGAGCTGGTGGCTGACCTCCTTGGTGTCTGCCGTCTGCTGTCCAAGAGGAGACTCATGCCAGAGATGCACCCTGCCAGTGAGACAGACGGCAGCCATGAATCCTGGAGCGTCCACGAGGACAGCATCACCTACCGCCTGCTCGTGTTCCTGCAGCCACCGCCTGGACACTCTTTCTGCCTGGAAACGGACACCACGGGGCAGATGCCAGCAAGGCCCTCCAGCATCCGCGTGCTAGAGGAGTGCATGTGCTGGAAGGACAAGCTGCTGGGGCATCACTTGTGCTCTCTGCACCCAGTCGATGACCAGAAAAGGGATCATGCCTCATACCTCCAGCTCACCCTCTGCACAGGCTCCTATTTAGACGTGGACAAAACGGCCTGCTGGGTCCAAATGCTGGTGCCAGCAGCCTGGCAGTATTTGCCTCTATCACGCTCCGTCCAGCTAACCGTGCTGCCCTCCTCCCGATCCTGCAGGTTCCAGCTCACAACCCCCCGCAGTAAGAACATCTACATGGAGATGAAGCTTGCAGTGCAGCAAGGCAGCTCTGGTGACTACCTGAGCGTTGAGTAGGCAGAGGACACCGTTACCAGCAGAACGCCTTGGCCAGGGAGCTGCACCCTTGTGTTAGAGAGTGAATTTAGGTTCGTGAGAAACATAAGTGTTGTAGCTTAAGTAAATTTAGTTCATTATCACGGTATCACAGTATCGTAATTTTGGAAAAGACCTTTGAGATCATCGAGTCCAACCTATGACGCAACACCTACACCTACTCCTACGTGTCAACTACACCATGTCACTAAGTGCCTCAGCCAAATTCTCTTTGAACACCTCCAGCGATGGTGACTCGACCACCTCCCTAGGGAGCGCATTCCAATGAACAATTACCCTCTCAGTGAAGAATTTCTTCCTAATGTCAGTCCTAAACCTCCCCTGGCGAAGCTTGAGACCGTGTCCTCTCGTTCTGTCACTGGTCGCCTGAGAGAAGAGTCCAACTCCTGCCTGACTACAACCTCCTTTCAGGCAGTTGTAGAGAGCAATAAGGTCTCCCCTGAGCGTCCTCTTCTCCAGGCTGAACAACCCCAGCTCGCTCAGTCGCTGCTCACAGGGCTTGTGCTCCAGCCCCTTCACCATCCTCGTTTCCCTCCTCTGGACGCACTCCAGCATCTCCACATCTTTCTCAAACTGAGGGCCCAGAACTGGACACAGCACTCGAGGTGTGGCCTGACCAGTGCTGAGTATAAGGGGATGATGACCTCTCTAGTCCTGCTGGCCACACTATTCCTGATGCAGGCCAAGATACCCTTGGGCTTCTTTGCCACTTGAGCACACTGCTGGCTCATGTTGACTTTCCTGTCCACAGGAACTGAGCCCAAACTTGACCCCTAACCAGTTCCTCACTCACAAAGTCATTTTCCCCTGTTACTGGTAGTGGTGATTAAAGGTCATGGCATTGGTTGTCTATTGCTAGCTATGTTTTTAAGTAAACCATAGTTCAGGTTAACATCCCAGTCCCATGGTCAGTTCATCCATAATTAGCCTCTAACAAATATGTACACGATGTATATCCTGATCGCAGTATTACTCCCCTGCCATATTAAAGGTTAACACAATAAACTTCCGCTTGCTTCAGTCGGAATCCAATTTGATTCCTCCTAATTCAACGAGGTCCTTGGTACATTTTTGCTGAAATCCCACATGCACAGGTGCTCTGCAGCGAATGCTGAGGAAGCACCATGACTTGGATGAAACGCTGGGCCTGGGGCTACAGCAAACTGCACAGACTACCTACTCCTACTGCATATTCACCTTCAAAGGTAAATCCATCGCTGCCAGCCACACAGGAGCTTCTGTTCTCTTGACTACCTTTTTTCTAGTTCATGTATTTACATTTGGTTGTGTACCAAACTGTGCACTTAAAGGAAAAATGTCTGTTAATATCTCAGTGGACTGGTGACCAGGGTAATGAACACTGTTCCTCATGAATACATTACACAAAGAATGAAAAATAAAAAACCTATCAAATGAATATAATTGCCAAAGAGTATTTGTTCCTTATTAAAAACAACAATAACCGCAACAAGCGCTGTGATAATGCATTTAAATTACAAGGCGTACTCACTAGGTCAGTACCCTGATGTAATAGGAGCTGTGCAGTCACTGGGTAAATGTAACACACAAACTCAGAAGCAAAAATATTAAAAAAAAAATATTAAAATGAATAAGCAAGGAGAGAATCTGAGCAGGTTAGTTGGAAAAAGAATTAGAAATGGCAGAACAAAACAAAAGCAACTGTGCAATTCACCATTTTTCTCTTTGGACTTATTCAATTACGCAAAAAAATCTGAGAAATAAACTATCTGAGGGGGAAAGTTGATTAAATAAAATCAAGTCTATTACTCAAATGAATAATTTATCATATTTGTGATAATTTCTTTTAGTTTTTCAGGCTGTAAGATTTATCAGCCCTGTTGGTAAAGGAAGATCTTTAATGAAAGAGCAATGAACCAAGTGAGTTATATATAAATTAGAAAAAAACAAAACTGATACCTCAGTCTTGTGTTGCCTACCATTGACTTTGTAGCACTGACAGCATTAACAACGGAAGCAGGCACAGTGTATACTGAGTTGTACTTAAAATACACACAAAGCTCTGGGCCTGTATACAAAATACACTGAGAAATTCACACAAATTGGGCAAAATTCAGTCCTAAGTTCTGAACAAGCTTATTCATATCATGACGATTCGTCCTTCACAGGACTTTATTCTTAATTTTCTTTGGAGAAAAAAAAAACTGGAGAAAGGTGTTTTGTGAGGAAAGCTGAAGGTCTCTACCAAGGCAATATTAAACTAAGAGGAAAATGTGTTGCAGAACTGAAGGCATTAGCATTTAAACAAACAATTTAGATGATACAGGCGTAAAACTTGATCTTCTCATACAGTGAAGCCTCTTTTATTGTTACCAGCTGCAGCCCTGCATCTCCCTGTTATAAATTCTGTGTTTATTCCATTCCCTTGAGGTGAAGAAGTCCGTGCCTAGCAGAGCTGGAATTACTGTCCTTATGTCATTTTCCCATGAATTGCGTGTGTTCAGATCATGCCAGGACAGGCAGGAAAAGTGACTGCCAGCACTCAGCTCTCCTCCTCACTAATATTTCAATGTTATCCTGTGACATCAGTTCCCTGCAGTTTTGTCTCTACATTACAACCTTGTGCTAAACTTTGTCCAGAAGAATCTGCTTCACAGTGTGAAAACAGTCTCTCAGGGTGAGACACCCATGCCAAGCTAGTACAAAAATAGCTTCTTAACACAGACAGGTGTCTTGTAATGATTTAAGCTCAAGATTTTGAAGTAGTTCATTATTTCTTTAAAAAAAATTTAAAAAACTCTGATGTGACTTAAGTGACCCTTAATTTAATGCCTGGCAAAGTGGCAAAATGACAGATTTTATTACAATTCCTGAATGACTGTATTTAATTTCTGCCAAGATATCTATCATCCCCCTCTCTAAGCATTATCTGAGTTCATTGCCTTATTTGGTTGTGGTTTATAAGCTATTACATTATTTTAGCTTGAAAATAGGGAGAAGAAAAATGACTGTAACAATCTGGCTATTCATGCATTTACCAGCTGCTCTGCACATAAGCTAGCTAACACTGGCAACCTTTGGCTTTTTGTGACCACATTTTAAAGTAAAGGATACCTACTGTAAAATGCACATCCCTCTGTGTTGAAATGTGGTTTTGAGGGAACAGAAGAGGTCAGATGTAATTTGATGTCATACTATGCCATGTGTTGACAAGAAATCACAGGTGCCAATCACTTAATAAGATTACTCTAAGATGTACAAGATGAGGATATTTCACCATGAAAAGACTGCAGGAAACTTCAAAGTAAATACTGAAACTGAAGTAAATACTGATGCACATTTAAAATGCTTTTTGAAGAAATTGCTCTGAGTATGAGTTAATGCAGCAACGTAAGCACTTGCACAGGAAAGCACAATTAAAAATCGTTTGAGGTCACAGAAAGATCTGGTTAGGAGAAACTTTTTTTTTCCTTTCTCTTTTTTTTTTCTGTCTTTTTCCTGTTAAATTGAAAGAACTAAACCCTAAGACTAGAGCAAGTATCTACAAGACATCTAAATCACAGTAAGCCATGCACACAGCTGGAATAGTAACTGCTTATTCAGCAGCATCGAAAGCTGGATGCTGCATAGGGTGCCATGAACTCAGCTGCCTAAGGAACTCAAGAGATGTGAGAGCTGACCTTCAAAATACATTTATTTAAAGCATTTTTTTAAGAATTGGTGATGTATGAGGGATGTTTTACTCTCTAGCCTTGTAGGTGCCTACATGCAAGAAGAAGCGAGCTGTGATAGTGGTGAAGCCAGGAGGAGCACAGTGCAAGGTCTCTCATGGAAACGAATCTGATCTGTGCTGAGAGCCCAGGGCACAGAAATGCTGTTCAGACCACAGTCTCTGTGAACACGTGGTTTTATTTATTCACGCTCTACACATGCATACACATATTTTTGTCCTGAATTGGATAGAATCCAACCTTTCTGGAAAGAAAGAATAATTTAATGGCAGTTCCTGAAAGACACATCTCAAAATATTACTCAGTTACACCTTCTATCAGATCAGTTTTGCTTAATATTGTGTTAAAGTTTTGCTTTTAAAACCCCCCAAAATTTATTTGTCGCTTTAGCTTTTCACTACAGGTTTTCTGTATTGAAGAACATTTTAGCACCAGGTATTTCCTCTTGCAGGAATATGCTTACGTACTCATCATCAAATACTCATCAAAGATGGGTATTTGATCATCTTCTCTGGTGGAGTGGGGCTGGGTTTGAGGTCTGAAGCATTCTTAGGTGACACCAGAATCTTTTCACTTACTGAGTTAAGAGGTCTTCTAGTTAAATGTTTAATATATACTGTAATATGCTATATACTATATAATATAATATATATAATATATACTATAATATTCTGTAAGCGACCTGCATGGAGGACCAGACTAAACTCATGATCAGTGCTGCAGCCACTTCAAGAAGCAGAGCTGCTGAGGGAAGTGAGAGGAAATTGGTAAATAGACACATTTCATAACCATAGTGTAAAGCTGATTTTTTATAATGAGTTTTCCTTTCCTCAGCCTGCCTTCAATCGCTTCCTAAGAAAACAGCCAGCACTTGGTGACTGACAAAGCAGACTGACACCTCTTAAAACGTTCTTTATGTAAGCACTGTCATTGTTTCTCTTCTAAGACTAGGAGGCAGGAGGGGTTTTTGAGGTCCTGCTAATTGCCTGTCTCATAGGAACAAAAGGAATCCAAATGCTGCTGACTGCAGGGTTTTGTGTCACCCCTCTGAATTGCAAATACAGTGAAAAAAAAAAAAGGGTTGTGTAGTTTGGACAACGCTTAAAATATATTTTTAAATGCAGCATTTGACTTGCCATTTTCCTTTCTTTTTTGCCAATCGTAATGTGTGAAGAGCAACAGCAGTGAGACTGCCCCCTGTGTACGCAATTGAGTGGTGGACAACTTATCGAAAGAACATGTTTCTGCCAAAACAAACTTGCTTAGCTGTGTTTTAATCATAAATACTTGACAAAGGTTTCCTGATACTCAAAATACTCTTCAGAGATGTGCGATACTGTTGGGCTGCGAGCTGCTGTCACCGCCTTTGGTTAGAGGACCTAGCAGCTGTTCAAATCTCTTGCGTCAGGTCAAACCTGAGCAATTCCTGCTCAGGATCCCTGGACCATCACAGGTGAGCAGAAGCATCCCCAGCCTGACTTAGCCGTGCCACTGAATTGCAGGCTGAAGCAGCAGCTGGAACTGTCTGCTGTGGTGCTTGGCAGTCCTAGGACTTACTTTCGTGGACACAGAAAACTTAACTTGAATCTAAGAATCATCTGGTTGGAAAAGACCTCTGAGATAACCGAGTCCATACCTGTCCCCTTACTAAACCACGTCTCTAAGAAACTCATCTTTGTAGGCACATATTTTGAAGAAATAGGTATTTCAAGGAGAATCTCCACTCAGGGTTTAGTTTCTAGTCCTTTTCTTCGCCTATATATCATATTATTTGCATAAGGCCATGTATAGCAGTCACAAAACTAGAAAGGGAGAAGGTTTGTAAGTGGCCTAAAGTTTCTCCCATCTGTGCAAAATACACATATTTTAATGTATACCAACATAGATTGGTATGTAAATCTTTATATATGTGTGTGTATAAACTCACACATGTGTTAATTTGAAGTTCTATCCTTAAATTCTTTTACTAATTCTGGGCATGTTTGTTACAGTGATGGAATAAATAGGGACAATTATTTTGCAAGCTTTCTGTTGCTGACTGGTTGCAGTGTTTAGCGCGCAGCCCTCAGAGAAGAGATTCTGTCCAACACAGGGCCCGGGCCAACACATCTTAACATGTGTTTGGGTCACTTGTTACAGGACCCACGTTTCATGAGGCAGTCTTTCCAGAACTGGTTGCTAAGTTGCAAGGTGAGATTTCAGCGTGTAGACTTTGATCTACACCTATGCATAACTGTATCAATTAAGAATGTCAAAAGATTACTATCCCTAAGATAAAGGTCCCACTTTTTTCCCCGTGCTTTTTCTGAAAGATTCACTGAGAGTGTGCTGTCACCAGGAATTACTAGAGCTGCGATACGTTTGCTGTGAAGATGACTTACACCTGGACATGTGTCTGAGGCACCTTGGCACTGGTTAGTCTGCTATAAAGTGTGACCCTATGTGTGCTCAGTGACCTGGGATTTTCAGAGACACAGAAGCAGCTCTGACACGGCTACCAGACAACTGGAAATCCTGGACACCCAACCAGACTTCAAATTCAACCTGGCTAAAATATCCAGGGACAGATGAAGGCTTGCTTGAGAAACCTGGATGTACAATACCTGCTTTGGTATAGCTTTACCATAAGAAATCAAAGAGTAAAGTAAAACAGATATGTGTAAACAAGAAGACAGAAAACTACATTTTTTTGACATGTGAAAAATATTCCTCCTACAAGAAAGCTTATCCTCTGGAAGAACTCGCATAAACTGTTCTGTGACTCCCTGAGGGACCTGCTAGTGTCAGCAAATCCACCCAAAAGCAATCACTTAAGGAGTTACTAGACATTCTCCAGAGTCATTTGAACTTCTGGGATTTTCAGTCTGAAATTCAGGTTCTGGACATCTAATCCCTGCATACTGGACAACCCTCAAAATAGTTTATTTTGAACTCCAAGACTCTCCTTACTGAGGCTGCTAGAGGATTTCTGGACAATAATCAACATTTCTCTCAGAGTGGAACCAAACACGGCCCAATTAGTCTGGTGCAAGGCAGTGCTTGTGTGTGAATTTTAACTAATGTGGAATTGAAAGGGAATTGTTGTGTTCCTAGGTTAAATGCTGCTGGTGAAATTAGCAAGTGTGATTCCCTTTTTCCTTCAAGACATGAAGCTGGAGAAAAAAGCAAGAAGAGAAGGAAGCAGCTTCTGCATTTTTCTTCTAATCAGCCATGTGTATTAGTGTATAAGGCAAGACAGGAAGATAACATGAGAATCAGGCAAACAGCCAGATGACATTGTGTAAGGCATCTTTGTATAACTGCCAGCTCGCGTCTTGTAATATTGAACACTGAAGTTTCTATTTAGCAGTGTTGATTGAATGGTGGAAAAAAAAACATCCAGGCAAGGAAAATGTCTGTAATCAGCACTGCACGATTGCCATTGTCTATGCTTGGTATACTTAATGGAGAAGCTAATTACCGTGTGTTCATTTTTTATTACGTTTACTATATTGCACAGAGAAGCAATATGATTTTTTTTCCTCTCCACGGGTTTACAGAAAACAAACAATACAAACAAAACCACGATGGATCCCCCCTCTCCACCCCCAGCCATAATTAATTCTCTTTAGGGCCACTGCATTTATTTCCAAGAGGAAGTCGGAAGGCGAGGACAGCATGTCTGATGAGCTCACTAACCTAGCCCAGTGTGTGCCTGGACTGGGCTGCTGATGCCTTTGAATGTGACAGGAAGGGAACTGCACAAACCAAAAGCACAGTCCTTTCATTTAACTTCTCTGAGACACATTCATTTACCTACTGCTTCCCTCGCAGCTTTACAAGAACAAAAGGGCAAAGTGCGCCTGAAAATCATGGACTGACAACTTCTTTCTCTATGGCTGGAGAAGAGCAATGCTGTGGAAGCACACCCCTGGAGTGGCAGGACAGTGCCCTAAAAACTTTTGACCCAGTCCTACAGTAGCCAGGTGTGGGAGAGCTGGTCCCTCTCTGGTCCCCACGCCATTCTCTGCGCCTGTTTAGTGAAAATGGTCTGACTGAGTTCACACTCTTTCTGGCTGCTGTTGTGGGTCATCTGCCACCGCTGGTGCAGTCAGAGGTCCCTGCAGGACACTGCCTGTGGCAATGCGTCCTTTAAATGTGGGTAGAGCCCAACTCTCCGGTCAAAGCCTTCTGCTCCTGGAGGGAAGTGGATGCCCACACCCTCAGCGGGCATCCCAGCCTGCAGGCTTGGACACAGCCCAACTGGCTTTCAGTCTTATTTGATAAGGCTGTTCTTTTTGTAGAATACTTGAATAGCTACTGTGAGAGGGACTGGAACATTGCCCTGAAGGTCTGTCCCCTGGTAACTTATCTATTGACTCTTTTTCCCCCTCTTGCCTTTCTGATGAATAATTAGTCCATCAAAACTGAACAAGGAGGGCCTTCTTTGAATCAGGTCCTTGTGAATTTATATCTCACCTAACATCAATATATGATTTTCTGCAAGAACTGTGCCCCTAAGGACCTGATTTTTGAGTGTTTGGAAACTGTAAGATGTAGATGTTGATACCAAGATGGATCTTTGTGAAGAAGCGCTTTTGTGTTCCCAACTCACACTGGAAAACAGCTCTAACTCTGAAAAATATCTGATTTGCCTTATCTATGCTTGGAGGGTTAATAGAGGTGTTAGCATAAACACTGCCAAACTAGTGTAGCCTACTGAGTCCCAAGAATTTCTGCATGGCCCCTGGGAGAGCTCAGAATCCTGTTCAGGTCCTGTCACTTTTCCTGGAATGATCAGGCTCCAGATTCATGCTACACTTAGAGCAGGCACAAGGTACAGTGTCCCCAGGGACCTGAACGACAATCGTCAGATGTTGATTACACCAATACTAATAATGAGGCATAGTTAAAAAATATATCAGTCAAACTGAACTCAGTGCTCAGTTTAACAAGCAGGTCACAAAATCTCGTCCTCCCACACTGAAGTAAATAGGAAGATGTTAGAGTATTTATAGACTGGATTTCAAAAAGCAGAAGCAGCTAATGCACTCTCTTTATTAGGCACACTCCCTGGTGCCTTCCAATTGCTGTATATTTCAAGCCTTATTTAAATTTTAATATAGCAGTCCATTACGTAACGAGATCTATTTTGAGGGCTACATTATTGTGTCTTGCAGTCTGACTGGTTTCCCTCTAAGAGTTTGGCAAGCTATTGCTGTGGTTTTTATGGGCAGGAACTCCTTTTTCTATCACCAAAGTTGAAAATAGAGTGTCCTACTCCATGTATGTGTTATATTAAGCACAAAGAAGCAGTGTCTGAGAGTATGTGGATAAGAAAAAAGATTGCTTCTCTACTACACAGAGAGAGAGTGAAGACTTTCTCTTCTGATAATGCAGATTCTCATGTGAAAAAATTGCTGTTCCCCCACATGGTCCTCTATCCCTACCACAGACTTAGACAAGGAATGCAGGAAAGACCAGATAAAGATAAAGCATTTTGGTGCCTATGAGACATGAGTAGAAAGTTTCTGAAGAGTGTAGGACTCATAGGTTCACAAGTCTTAAAAGCCTGAAACTGAGATAGGGAAGCCAAGGTCTGTGCCAGGATCCTACATTTCTGCTCTGCTCTCTTATGCTATGGGAGATGAAGGATGCTGGAGGAATGGATTTAAAAGTAATTTACGTGAAGGTGCAGTTCCATTTACATCCATTATAAGCAAATCTCCTCAGAAAAATGGAAGTTAAATATTTGAGAGAAACTTACAGTAGGCTTCTGTTTCTGAATCAGCGTGCGGTGCTGAACAGAGAGTAAAGCTTACCAAGGCACCATTGCACCCAGAGAGGGGATGAACAGGAATTACAAGCTCGAAGAGGGGGAAAGTAAATCTTTATGATTGCAGGGCACCTTTCCTGGGATGGTGGGTTCTGTAAGGGAGCAAACCCTCCTGCTTTTCCTTAGACTTCCACTGGACTTCTGTGTAACTTTTAAGGAAGCATGAAGGTTTTGTTTGAGCTTTCTTAGATGGATGATTTGCAGGCTTCTAAAGATCCTCTTGCTTTAAACCTTCTGCCTGTCTAATTTAGTGTCTACAGCCAGGACACAGCCTCAGTCTAAGGTCTGGCCCCATTTCATACACTGGATGTAATCTACTTCCTAAATACCTTCTCTGATAAGAAGAATCAACTGAAATGTCTTTTCTGCAGACAGGATTTCAAGTTCTTGAAATAAGACACATTTTCACATACAAAAGGTATGCTTTTCACTTAAAATGAAATTCCTTCCAAGCAAAAAAACAAACCCAGGGAAAAATCTCAGCATTCTGTAGTTCTTTGTCACAGAACATCAGCAGAACATCAGTCTTATCCTCATCAACTGCAGACAGTGTTTTCATGCAAGAGTTTCAGCTTGACGCAGCCAAAGCTTGAGGTACCACCCCGAGATACTGGTAAAACTTTTGCATTCAAAAGCAAATATAAGTGGCTTGCATTACTTTTCCTATAATATTCCCCGTTACGAAATAGTTCCTTAATGCAGTCTGAGATGGCAGAAAAATGCTGGAATAATGAGAGGACATTGAGTGACTTACCGTGACACATCTGGGAGAGAACCTGGAGAGCACAGACCTTAGTCTAAGCCTCCAGTGCATCGGATTGGCAATAGATTGGGGCATTGTAGCTAGACTATGGGCTCAAATGAATAATGAAATTATCTTGGTTTTTTATGCTCACCTTTAGACCTCATTAGCTATAGTAACTCTTCACAGGTAGGTTCTCAGTTGATGGTACATGTTTATTAAATCCCTTTTCACCAAGAGCTAAGTTGGCACAGGCTAAGAGCACGCAAACGAACTGCACTGACACTATCACCTATTAGTGTGGTGGTAGTTTGAACTTAGGATCACTCATCATCATAATGGCTGGTATGTAAAGCCCAGCAAAGATGCACTCAGGAGGATGCCTTCTTCTTTGTAACCCGCAGACAGCAAGGCTTGGCTCGAAAAAGGTATGAAATGAATAACAGGCTCTGATACAAAAAGAAAAAAGAAAGGTTTTCCTCTATAAAAAGAAAACCAATATTCTGATTATAGATGATCTGGCCACTTGAAATCTCTTATGGCTCGCTCACACTACATTTGATACCCCTCACTCTAAGGTCTCCCTGATGCTGCAAAACATGTTTTTAATCAGATTCCAAAATAAATACAGTTTATGACAGAGTTAGTACTTTGGAAAGAATTAGTTCTGCTCAGCCACTTGCATATCTATTAAATTTTATTCAGGCATCGTATATCCAAGAATATTGTATCTTGATATATTTTAAGGCAGTAAATTAAAGTGGTACGCGTTAGTGCTCCCATTAGTGGAAAGTGTTGAATCCAGTACACTCCACTCTAATCTTCCTGCTTCTACACTGTATAGAAGACATTAATGTGTTGTTCTAATTTGAGACTCAGACACTCAAAAAGCTCTCATCAAGAACAATTTCCAGGTCTTGCAACACAGAGGAGATAAAATAAAGCATTAAAAATAAATAATTCAAGACAAATTTTATTCATTATGCTGTGTTTTCTATGGGCAACGGTTTATGTAATTTCTCCTACAGTGCCAAACTGAGCAGCATCTCCTTGTGAAGAAGCTTTTTGCTTCACCCAAAATGTTTGATTTACGTACTTGCACACTTTTATCAAGGTAACTTTAATCTGTCTGACTGTTTGTCCTTGTTTCTAACACCCTAGAAAATGTGGAAAAGAACACCCATGTATACACAGTTTCTCAGGCCCTTCTTAAGAAAGGAATATTCCATTTCTTTGCTAGTTAATCAAACATATTTCATTAACTCTGTTTGAATTACTGAAAAGGAACTTGGAAAACCAGCTTCACTGACAGTGTGAAATACTCAGTCTTGTTGAAATTGTACACTTCTTGGCCTAGTCCGGTCTTCTTTTACATGAAATTTACTTTGCATGGATCTTACGTACCCTCCTTTGTGTAGGGAAATTGCATGTTTTAAAACATGCTGGCTAGCCCTGTTTTGATTTTTGTAAGTTAGTATGAATGCTGTTGATAGAAAATCACAAATTATTAGCATGTGGAATATAAAGTAACCCTGTCTTTTCTAGGCAGGGTTCTAATTACCCCAAATAATTTTTTATGTTCATAGTTACTCACTTTATTGCACTTACTTATGGCTTTCTTCTTTCCTTCCTCAAATATTGCTGTTTCTGGTACCAAAGACCAAAGCTTGTTCAACTATGGAGAAGTTACCACAGGGTCAATCTTTGGCCTATAGATAACGGCAGAGCTCATTAAACCTAATAGGTTTCCTAAGCTTATTTCTTACCAGCCAAGTATTAAAAAGGTGACGTTCTACAAAGACAGAGCTGGAAATATTAAGAGTCGATAGGAAGATGTATGAGTTAGGTCTTGTCAGAGTCGGAGCAGTACGTGGGGCAGGAGGCTGGGCACAGTTTGAGAAAGAAAAGTGAGACAAACCAGAATCAAGTGACTGAGCAGCAGGAAGCAACAATGAACGAAGCCTCCAGTGAAGCTACCAGGCAAGGTTTCTTTTGGGCCTGGTGGTGGGTGACAGGACTTGGGCTTCTGCCCAAGATTGTGCCTCTGGCTGTTGTTTTCCAAAATGTGCTGAGAAACAGGACACTGCAATGGTCTTGATATTAATTACAAAGGCCAAAAAAAAGAAATAATAGCAAAGGGATGGGGCTTTGTCTTAATGAGACAAAGAATAGGAGCAAATGGATAACACATTGCATTGTGGCCACAGTAATGAGTTTGCTGCAGAATAAAAGGAAAGTGGGAATCTATAGCTTCTACTCAACAAAAGCCTCTCAAAGGACAACTCACCCTCATTACAGTTTCAACAAAACAGTAACTTTCACTGCCTGTCCTGATGAGTCCATGAGGACTGGAAACCTTCCATACGAAGTAAGGGTGCGAGAACTGGGATTGTTCAGCCTTGAGAAGAAGGACCTTGTTACCATGTACCGGTACATAAAGGGTGTCTACCAAGAGGATGGAGACTCCCTTTTTATGAGGAGTCACATGGAAAAGGGGTGATGGGTATAACCTGCTCCTGGGCAGATTCCACTTGGATTTCAGAAGAAAATGTTTCACCATGAGAAGAGTTAAACATTGGAATAATCTCCCCAGGGAAGCTGTGGATTCACTGGACGCTTTTAAGGCTCAGCTGGACAAGGTTCTGGGCCATTTAAACTATTTATTACCTGAGAGGTTGGACCAGGTGATCCCTGAGGTCCCTTCCAACCTGGCATCCTGTGATTCTGTGAAATATTACTGCTATCGTGTAGTAACAGTGTGGTGTTTTCTTTCTGTCACTGACTCAAACTCCATGATTGCTTTTGGGAAAGAAGATTCTTAATATAATTTCTAATTATGTTATAATTCCAGAAATCCAAAGGAAGGTCCTGGTTTAAGTTCCATAAATGCTTATGACTTATTTTAATCCAGTTTTTGAATAAGAATGCCTCTCACAGGGCTTTTTCCAGGTACTTGTCAGCAGAGGAAGCACAAGGTGACCAAAACAAACGGTTGTTCAACTGCAAAAGCAAACCAACCAATATTTATTACCACCAACTTAGCAAGAGGCAGTGTCTCAGGCCCAGATCTGGCAGGCTGTTATCTTATGTTCACAGGTAGATGCTTCTGATGAGAAATCCGTAGTGTAATGAGAAATATGGAATCTCCTGGTTTGCATTCAGACTAGATCCCAACATCTGGGGAACGATGATGAACATAACATTAAGTCACAGCTGATTACACTGATGAACCTACACCAATGGTTTGTTCCTTATCAGTAGCTCCCATTGCAAATCTCTGCAGAGCTTCGTAAAGGAATTAGCATTTTGCAGACTTTCTAAGGTCATTTGCCTTTTATGCACACCTCTGCACACCCATACACCTTTCCGTAACCACAGCTGCATTGACGTGGAGTGTTAGGCAAGGAATATAAGAAGAGGTAGGTTTTATGAGGCCAACCATTATAATTTGTAGAAATTCTTATCGGCAGTAAATTCTTTCAGGCTCACAAACCCTCAGCTGCTTCTGAAGAATTAGGACTTTTTTCTTCAGGTATGGCACAGAAATTCAGAAGTATCTTTAGGCTTATTAAATTAGTCACCATTTTGCAAGGCATGTCAAAGCAATATTTTAAAGACATTATTTTTTGCTTTCTCAGCTAGAGGTTTTCTTTATCTGAAGGTTATCCAGACTGATAATGTATGCTTGACCTTTGGTTTGGAAAGAGAAAATAGGCCAAATACCTCCATCTGTATTTCTCTCTCCATTAGCATTTGCTTTCTTTATAAATCACTCACAGGTCTAATGCTGCTCTAGCTGGTGAGAAAAGACAGGCTGGAGAAATTAGCGGGTGATCAAGGAAGCACTTAAAGGTGATGGGCTGCTGCTTCAAAAAGCACTTCAATAAATAAATGTGCAGGTAGGGCAGAAGGGAAATCGAACTAGAAATCTCACTGACTGCCTGTAGTTGCCAGGCCCAGGCCACTTTACTGCTAAGTGGGAACAGGCAGAAACAACTGTATGGTTTTGCTTTCCTCTCTTCCCTTTGGACACACAATGGGAAAACAATGAGTCCATTCAACAGGAAACTGGTGAACATTGCCAGCAAGAAGCATTCCTTTCTCCAAGGAGTTCCCAAATACTGCAAGGTCAAACTAAAGCTAAACTCCCCCTCTAGCCCTGCCTAGGTCAGATGAGCTCTGACTTTCCTGTTCTTCCTCCAACAAAGCTGCAGCACTCGGCCTCTGGCATGTGAAGTGCTTTTGCAGGAAGATGCTTTCCATGTCACTTTTAGGTTCCTTAGAAAGTTGAGTGATTCAGACAGCAGGACAACACATTGAGGTCTCTGGCTGCATGAAGGCATCAACACTTCCCAGGAGGCAGAAGCAACACATAGAGGCAAGGGTTCTTGGTGAGAAAGGTTTTCTTAAGATTTTTGGATTTTAGAGGCAGGGCAAGAACTAGTTACTAGTTAACTAGGTAAGAGATTGCATCTGCATCCTCAAAGAATAGACTGTTGTCTGAAATCGCTGAAGTAAAGAAGCAGCCCCTGGTAAGAAGGAACTCTTAACCCTAAGGACTGGCTGAAGATGGGTCACCGGCCTGGCAGGAGGTCAACCGGCCTGGCAGTGAATCAAGGAGCAACTGAGCCTGCGCAGGGCTGAAAGGTAAAAAGTTCAACCTTGGAGATGACCACTTACTTCATCCTCACGACCACCGACAACCACCACTAGGAGGCACTGCGCAAGCACAACGGAGAGGAGACAATTTTAATACAAAGCGAGGACAGGTGATACATAGGTACAGGCGTATTGGGAAATCATATGAATATGTAACACTTTACTGCATTTAAACTGGGATGAGCTGCTGGAAATTTGGGCACTTCTTTGGAGGAGTAATCCCACGTGTCCCCAGCACTGCAATAAACATACCCTTCATAACCCACCAGGTTGTGAAGTCGTTTCTCCGCGGGTCATTGGAAACACCAAAAAGAAAAACTCTGGAGAGAAAAAAACTCTGAAGAAGATGCGAAGAGTATGGGGAATAAGATATGATCAGGGACAGTTTAAGTACATAAGACAACAAAGTTATTAGAGCAAAAGCTGGCTGAAGGCACATAAGTAATAATGATTATGGTGTTTGGAATCATAGACTCATCTGGTTGGAAAAGACCTGAGACCATTGAGTCCAACCGTACCTGTCTCCCCACTAAACCCTGTCCCTAAGGAACTCACCCACCCGTCTTCTAAACCCCTCCAGGGATGGGGACTCCACCTCCTCTCTGGGCAGCTGTGCCAGTGCCCAACCAAAGAAGAGTAATAGGAAGTAGGAGGTACAAAGGGAAAAAGATTAGGATGGCTATACAAGCTGGCACCATACTAGAAGAAAATGGGTACAATACAGGCAGCAAGAATGGTTTAAGTAAAAACAATAAGTAAAAGATTTTCAGAAAATATAGACTGGAAGAAAGCAAGTGAGGACTGGAGAGCACCAGGCATCACCAAAGTAATTAAAGAGGTAATGGAGCTGCTGGCTGTGAGCATGCCGTCGCTTAGACTTGGCATTGATATCATAGAGAACACAATCACAGGGTAGGATTTGAGTTCTCAGACTTAAAATATTTCCTTTAGGCTGAACAAGGTGCTATATTTGAAGAAAAAAAAAGAGGAGGTTCCTTTCCCTTTCCCTCTTTCCTTTTCCCTTTCCCTTTCCTCCCTTTGAAGTAAAATCACTTCATTTAGTTTCTCTCCTGCGTGTCTTTTAAATGCTGCTTTCAAAAGTGCTGACATTTACTCATCTGACACCGCTCCCACTGAAGTCTGTTGAAATTCCCATTGACTTCAGGTTCTAAACAATCTAATGAATAGAGGGAAAAACAAGATCTGAAAGTAAAGCTATAAGCAATAAGGATTTTCATTTTGGTTCCAGTAGAACAAGGTTTTAAATAAACCAGAAGCCAGGATTCCCATTTCCTAAATGACTGCCTGGACACCCAGACTCTTGCTCGCTCTGGACACCAGCGTTGCAACTGCTTAGTTGCTCTCTGCCAATCAAGCAAATAGGGAAGAACATTTCTGGATTTCAGTTCAGCAGAGAATGGGACATTTTTGCAATAACAAAAAAATTGCTATGATGATCAAACCATGTACATCAGATCATACTTTATGCCATGGCCAGCTTTTGCTTGCATATGTCCTGGCAGAGGTGAGCACACCTTGGTGGGGCAGAACACACCTTGTCTAAGGCCTCTGATCAAAAATAACACTTTGTCCCTCAGCACCTTCATAGCAACTGATAAAATTTCCTTCCCTGCTGTCATCGAACCATGACCTAATCAACACTCACAGCAATAAGCACGAGATAGCTTAAAACAGAAAAAATGGAAACAAAATCAAGGAATTTTCTAAAGGCTCTGCATTTATAGTTTTCAAAATAAGTGAGGCCTCTTACCTCAAGTACAGCGGAAACAAATCTTACAGGCAGATTTGATGTGACCTTGTTTCTCAGTCCATGTTAAAGATCAGTGCCCTCTCTTTAGGTCAAACGTTTAATCTAAGAGTTCTCGTGGCAGATTGTGCGGCCAGGTTTTGTAGCTGTGATGAGACAGGTACTCCACTTTACAAATGAGTTTTCTCTAATTACCCACATGTAAAAGGCAAATCCGGGGCTCATACGGGTCATCGGGCATTTAAAGGTACAAGTAATTATCCTTTGGTAATTATTAATACCTTTCAAATGCTTAATGACATCAGTTAGATTCTGCACTTCAGCCCTTTTAGCTACTCAGGTCAACCTGACTAGGAAAATAATACATATTCTTCATTAAAAAATCCATCTGTCTGCTGTGAACCAAGAATCGAGGAGGAGGAAGACAACTTTCCTCTGTCATGGAAGGCAAGTGTATTAGGAAAGAAAATGCCTGAAAACATGCAAAAGCGTGACACTAACCAGGAGGAGGAGTAAATGCGCTGGATGAATTCCTTTACATACATGCAACAACGATATATGCAGCTGAATACATAGTTGCATGCAGAATTAACACCATTAAAGCATCTGTTGGTAGTTATCAGCTCACAATGGCTCTGTTAATGCAAACTGTGATTTCTTTCCACACTTCCTCTCCAAATAATAGACCTGGCTCTTCACAGGAATATCACTGAAATAAAAGGCAATAGGAAGCAGGGATCTTACAGGGTTATGGTGCTAAAGTGGTGTCAGCACCAATTTAAAAGTGTTTCATTTAAAAATTGATGAATATGGACAGGCACTGGAAAGCAATATAAATGCTGTGCTGGTCAAGTAATGTCCAGTTTCCTTAATTGGCTTCAGGCCTGATTCTAATTTTCTCCAATTCAATGGAAGTCCTTTCATTTGCTTCACTCTATGGTACCTCTAGTCCTCAATGCTCCAGCCGTATCTGCCTAGGAAATAGATGAAATTAGTGTTAAAAGTTGTCATGTATCCAAGGGGTCATTTACTTCTCTCTCATGTAAAGAGAGTGATTTTCTGAACATGAATAGACTGGCCTTGTGAATATTAAAAATAACCGTTATATGCTCCATAATTTATCACTCAAATTGCAGCTTCAGCTATATTGGGTGTGATCAAGTATCCTAGAAGACTGTGTGATTAAGTACTCAGTAAGTTAACTAAAAGCTTGGCTTCTCATTTCCTCCCATCTAGAGGGATCATTTACATTATTCAAATTTATTACTTATTTCTATAATATTTGCAATGGAATAGCACCTAGGAGCCTAAAGTTATGTACCTGGACCTAAGTTATGTAATAGTAACAGACTAAAAAAATTGTGAATGCTGGGAGTGTCCTGTGTAGGGACAGGAGTTGGACTCGATGATCCTTTTGGGTTCCCTCCAACTGGGATAATTCTATGATTCTACGGTCCTTACTCAAGAGTACAGCAAGTTTGGGGTGTGTTACTGGCCGGTGCAGCAGGCAGTACCCTCAGTACTCCAGCAATGTGCCCATTTACCAAATTGCTGGTTTGTTTTAACGTTGCTGACATCGAGGCAGGTTTGAAGAGATTTAGGGTTGCGTGCAGGGAACACCTCCTGTGGCTGAGAATGACAGCTCCGAATCAGAAGTCTAACAAGAGGTGAATTGCAGAGTGGCAGCTGGGGCGAGCTGAGCAGGGACCCAGCCTTCCAGCACCGAATGAGCGATGATAGGTTAAATTGTTTGTAAACTACTTGAGATCCTTAGGTGAATAACACCATATAAATACAAATAATCCCGAAAAGGCAAATGCTGACTATAAAGCTGGCAATGGTGCTTCTGCAGGAGGCAGTGCATGCACCGCGGCTTCCAGTGGTGCAAGTCTGGTCAGCTTGTTCATCCCGTGTTTCCATTCCTATCCCACTACTTGTTATCTTTTCTAGAAAATTAAATAGATGGAATACAGTGAATAGATTCTTTTTATAATAAAATTGACTTTCTCTTGAACAGTAACAACAGTTATTGCATTTTTTTATTTGAACCTGTCTTATCTGTTCTGTCATGCTTGTTTAACCATTAAAGTGTAGGCTAGTGGGAATGTGAAATAAAACCAGCAATATGCCTTGAATTTAAATATATATAATTTTTTTTAAAATATTTTTTTGTGACCATGGGGAAAAGGCAGCTTGGAAGTCCCAGAAGGACCCTTATCCTGCACCACGTGTGTGAAAAGCACTGATTATGTATTTCAGAAGTTCTTCTGCAATGGTTGCTAATTCTGACATCTGTAATCCTCAGGAAACCACATTTTACATAACTCTACACCACACATAATTTCAGGACCAAATTGCTCCATATGCTTCCCCTCCCAATCCCAGTAAAATTTGCACTGTACTTTCTCTGTACCTTGAACGAAACCTAAAACAAATTACTCTGAGCCTTATGAGAAATGAACCTTACTCATGGTTATTCACTCCATAAATAGCCCATTAACTCCAAGGCAAGGGTCTAACATAAATATATGCAATCATTATTATGTTTTTGGTGTCATGATTCATGTGCTTGCTATGTAAGCAAATGTGCAGAAAAATGGGTGGGCGTATTTGCAGAAATCCTGGCCCTTCCTAAATGGATAGGAAACTTACTGAGGATTTCAGTAGAAATAGGTCTCCCATTATCCCTTAAGCTCATCACCACCAGTCATAGTGGTGCCAGTTCACCACCACGCTAGATTCTCTAGAGAAGCAGGGTTGATGGACAATCCCTCCGTTAGCAAAAATGTCATGGTTTTGGTGTGGCTTTAAATGTTTGCAGCTATAATTTCCTTCTCCTGGTAAGAACCTGGGTGCAATATAAAAGGAATTAAGTGTTTAATGAAGTTCAGTGAATGATGCACTTGTCAGGATTTCAAGTATCAAGCTTTGAGCTGTGTACAGAGGGTCTAGTCCTGAGAGATAATATAGAACTGTAATTTGCTAATGACTTAGCAGAAATTGTGGGTGTTTGACTTCTTACAAGGCCTCCTCTTGAAGTTGTACCCTGGAAAGCACCAGCTTGACAGGGCTCAGAGAGCAAGTAGTTTGTGTAAGCCATTACCTGTGCAAATACCTTGTTATTTTGGCTGACAATAAGAGGCAGTGGGAAGAAAATAATTAGAGTAACCATGCTGAGAGTCTCCATCAAAGAGAAAAAAAATCAAACCTAGAAATAAGAAAGTTGGGGTTTTTATTTTAGTTGCAACCTTTAGACTAATAGAAAGGGAGGCAATGAGAAAGCAGAGATTTATTTAAGACTGGGAGTCCTCATTATCAACCCTCTACCTCCAGATGGAAAAAACCACTCCCACAACTTGATTCTTCACAGTAAACCCTGATTGCTAATTATTTGCTAAATTTCCTGCTGATGTTCCCTGAGTGAACTCAGGATTGATGAAAGTTTCTGACACTTCTCTTGTCAGCAGGAGAACAGAAGAAGTGGGCCAGCTTGGTTCAGAAAGGGCTCTCACTGCTCATCACTTAGATTGTCACTGAACGTGCACTGACCCTCGTGTGCCACCAGCTCACAGCACCCTATCCACCCCCTTTCTTCATGCTCATTTGAAGTACAGATGCTCAGCTTCTACAAAAAAAATGCATAGTAATAAAAAACTCCAAAGGAAACAAAACCTTCTGTAGAAGCGTGATACACCAACACAGAAAGGGGCCTGTGGTATCACAGAGAGGTCAGTTTTTCAATGACGTTGAGAGATAACTGCCAAATTACATAGGAGGAAAACAGCAGAGGAGGAACAGGGACTGGACTCTGGGCTTCTGTGCCACAGAGGGGGCTCTGTACAGTCTCTTTTTGCCTCCTGATGAATATTATTCCATGTCACGTGGAAGGGTTTTAGTGGAAAAATTAGATGACATTTCTTGTCCTCTTCTTATTTTATGCCAACTCCCGCCACCAGGGGACAGTCTTATGGTTTTCCTTTCTTGGGAAAAAGAATCAGTGTCTGAAAGTTCTGTGAGTTGTTTAACCACAGCTGAAAGGGAGCTGTCTTCTGCTACTTCAGTGATTTTTCAGAGGAAAGTCTTGTCTACCTCCATTACTGGTTTAAAAACTTGGTGCTGCAGCAGCTGTGGCCCTTAGATCCCTAGTCCAAAGTTATTGCCCAAGGTTAGAAGCAGCAGAGCTGGCAACTGGACAAAGACAGTGTAAGTCACCCCGAAGCACACAATGCGAGGTAAAGATTTATCTGCAAATCCAGGATTATTGCAGTTTATTTCAGAATTACAGCTGAAAGGAGTTTTCTGCTCTCAAGCAGCAACATTTGTGTTTACCACTGAGAAGGCACAAATCATAAAATCACAGAATCTTCTGATTGGAGAAGACCTCTGAGATCATTGAGTCCAACCGTACCTGTGCCCTTACTAAACCCTGTCCCTAAGGAACTCATTCACCCATCTTTTAAACCCCTCCAGGGATGGCGACTCCACCCCCTCCCTGGGCAGCTGTGCCAGTGCCTGACAGCCCTTGCAGGGAAGAAATTCTTCCCCATGTCCAGTCTGAACCTCCCCTGGCACAACTTGTGGCCATTTCCTCTGTCCCATCGCTGTCACTGGGGAGCAGAGCCCAGCCCCCACCCCATCACAGCCTCCTTTCAGGCAGTTGCAGACAGGGATGAGGTCTCGCCTCAGCCTCCTCTTCTCCAGGCTAAACACCCCCAGGTCCCTCAGCCACCGCTCGCAGGGCTTGTTCTCCACAAGAATCAGGAAAGCCTTATGGTGTTTGATCCTGTTTTCTTCCTGCCTCACCTTTGGGACCAGACAAGTTACCCAGCAGCCCAGACAATGAGTATCGGATGCTATCTAGTGCCCGTCCTCAGTGAAATCCTGTGACCTGCACCCTGGGGCTGGATGAAACCCACCGTCTTTCCACCCCAAATAACTCTGCACTTTCATAGTACCTGAGAAACAGACAGATACCTGGTTATATTATCCAGACACATTTGAAGAGCAAAGAGAAAACAGGTGAAAGGAAGTTTGGTACCTGATCCAAGAACAGCTTTTTATTATTTTTAAGTAATATAAATAAGTGATTACTTGTGAGTGTATAATGAGCTCCTTACAGATATCTGAAAGCTTCGAAAAATCTTATTCTACTCTTGTAGATTTTTATGCCAATAAAATTAGCCAAGATAGATAAAGCAGGCAACAGAGATTTATATCACCCAGGATGTGTTGAGCTGCTGAGAAGTGATGATGCAGTGAATTAATTATTTCATTTATTACACTTATTCCTTATGACTTTTTATTAGAGGGGTTAGCTCTATAGACTTACTTTATTCTGATCACATAATGTTCAGTGCATTAGGTTTAATGGGCCTACTTCAAATGAGATTAAAGAAATCATATTTACAAAAAAAAATGTATGCTGGCATGATTAAAAATACCTAACTTACTTTCGTGTCTAGAATTTCTTCTGTTGTAACAATGGAAAAATTACCTTTTTCCTTAGCTATTTTAATTTTGAGGTCCTTAGAATACTGTGCTTTCTTTAGAAGAAAAAAAAAAAAAATCCTGTGTTTTGACTCCTCTGAAGTATCCTGAATTGAGTCCCCTTCAGTGCCATTGCTTATTGCTGGAGCATTAAATTAGATCCAAGTACCATACCATGAAGCAAAAATGTATAATCCTTTTCACTATATAAACTTAGTGATATTCGGGGCAAAAGAATTAGGAGTGCAGATCAACAAATAAAATATGAAAAGTTTGTAACAAAACTATCTCACAATTGCCTCTTTTTGTGGTGTGAAACTGGAATCTCCTGGCAAACCCCAATTCCTCCAGTTCTGTGCGTATCTCATCTATCTCTGTTTTGGAGGCCATATTTAAAGCAAAGATAGTTTTCATGGCATTGGGAGGTTACATGGATGATTTCCAATGTTTAGCTCTGCATGAGGTGGATGGTACTTAAATTTATGATTAAGGACCTTTCCTCTGGAAAGATTTCCTTGAAAACTTGAAGCAAGAAAGTGCTGCAGCTTAGAGGAGTAGAGAAAAAAAGAAGGGGAATTAGTTATTTTAGGAGTTTGCTTAAAACGTACAGCTTTCAACTGTCGTGTGAATGAAAACCAGACACTAAAATCCAGAGAGGTTTTGTCTTTAAGCTGCTTTCTGCAGTGAGATGCTCTAAGCCATGACAGAGTCCTGGGCAAAGAAAAAGCATTATTGTGACCTCACTTTGACTCAGGTATTACATTCTTAAAATTTAAAATTGCAAATTGGTTAAAATAATGTAGACCAGCTGCCAGGCTCGGTGTTTACTGGGGTGTTACGGAAATCCCATCGAAGCCACTGCTTGGGAAACCCCCATTACACCATCCTGTGCTATAGTGCACTCATATCTAAAGATTTGCCGTACAGGGCCTGGGATAATCCTGCCTGCATGCTGGAGAGACTGTCACTAGATGCAGGTTTTAGTTAAGATCAAGAAAAAGAATACCTAATTATCTCTCTCATATGGAATCAATCACACCCTTAAGTGCTTCGGTCATTGCTGTAGGGAAAAACATTTCATCTCATATACACCAAAGCCAGAATGTTGAGTGCCTGTCCCTCCATACTATCCAGGAAGTGTTGAAAGAAGAACAAACATTGAAGTGACTTTTTCAGCCCTGGCTCCCTCCCTCTTTCCCTCCCTTTTAGGTGCTGCATGCCCCTGTAAGTCCCTTAGTTCTCTAACAGTGACCACAGCCGGTCTTGGACTGCCCTCAGGAGCACCTGGGGGACCGTTTTGCTGTCTCACACCTCCCCCAGCACATCCACCTGCTCCAACCTTGACCATAAGATGTGACACCCCTCAGCAGGCAAATCTGTGTGAACCTCTGCACCCATGCGTGTCACTCAATCTGTCCTGAGTGTTTATTTCGACCAGGGTAAGTCTCAGTCTTGCCTCCCACATAAAGATTTTGTTATCGATCTTTCTCTACTACTACAGCCTTTTAGTTTATTTCTTTTGCTGCCTGGAGGAAGTTTTGTTCCAAGCTAAGAAAGACCTCAGATCCCATTATTTTTTCCCTGCATTTTCCCCTCAGGGTTGATCAGAAGTTCAGTGCATGAGATCAGGAACGCCACAGCACTCGGGGCAAAACGGGCACAGAAATGTCACCACGCAACAGCAAAATGAACGGCATTGGTGTTTGCCGATACTTGGCTCATTACACGCTGACTCGTGCCACACAGAAACTAGAAAGGTACTGTTTTATCTAAAAGGAGAGAGAAATGACTTCTTAATTTAAAACTTTTCTATGTTAGGGATTTGACAGGGAGGACAAAGGATGAGAGGAAATAAAGTGTGGCTGCGCTGAAAAAAAATCATTTTGTACACGACACATTGATCTCACACATATTCTGTGAGCGCTTGCTGTGTGTGTATATCCAGTTCCAAATGTTGAACATTCAGAAAAGCTAAGTTAGAAAACTTGCTCACAGGCAAATACAGATAGAGGTCCACAATCTGTGCTGTCTGGCAAGGCATGAAATGTTTATCTAGACAGGAAGAAAACTCTTTCTCATATTGCTGAATAAGTTTTTTGTGACTGGTAGCTTTGTGTGAGGAGGATTTAATGCTAATAAAGTATCCTTAATCTGCATTTTTATGGGTAATTAATAGAGCTGATCTGACAAATGCTTTCACTGCAATCTATCTTCTACTCTTTTCTGTTTCTTTTCTTGCTTCAACTCAATAGAAATTTCTTTTGAAGCCCTGAAAAAGGATATTTATACCCATGTCTTTTTATAGCTCCATAACTTATGTGTACTGGCTCTAATTGTCGTTAATCTCTACCCCTGTGCAACAACTTCAAGACTCCCCTATATTACCAGACTGACATATAATGGTCATAGCCTAAATGCACATCAAACTCAGAACAGTTTCATTATGGAAGTGCCATTAAAGAGGAAATTGATTTTCACTTAAGAAGGGGATTAATTCTTTGCTTTTTATAAATAATGTGGTGCAACCCGCTCAAATTTACAGCTCCACCTGTATCTCTCACCCTTACCACAAGAATGGCTAAATAAGACTAAAAAAAAAATTTTAAGGTCTCTCTCATCTTGGGTTTTGAGGTTCTAGAGATTTGCTCTCCTGCACTTTTCAGTCATGAAGCCCTGTACAATGTTTCTCACAACACACATCATGATGCCAGAACTGTTATCCTTCTTTGCTCAAGCCCCATGTTGGGTGCCAATTATGTCTTAGTTTAGATGAAAACTAAGATATGTTATCAGATATTAAAAGATATTTAATCAGGAAAAAAATAATTTGTATAGAAAAGATAACAGTTCTCAGCTACAAATGTATGTATGTACAGAACAGAATTAACACTAATCATAATTAAAAACTTAAAATGGATTGAGTCCTGTACCCAAAATCTTGCGATGCAGGTCTTTTTAAGCAGCAGTGAACGATCCTGCAGGAGTTTGTGGCAGATCTAGATGACCAGTGATCTTTCCTTCAGAGGAAATGCACACATGCAGTAGCTGCTGCTGTTCCTCCTCATACTGCCGAGAGAGCAAAGAGAAAGAGGAAAACCAGATGGATGTCCAGGCCAAGCGCAGCACGACCTCTGTCCTGGTTTCCCCAGAAACATCCTCCCCCTATCTCCTTGCGTCCCACTCAGAATCCCCTTGTTGGCAAGAGGAAAAAAAATTCCCCGGAAAAATCCGAAACCACAACAACAGGTAAGAACATTTCCGATTCTGAAGGAATAAAATATCTCAAAAAATGACAATTTAAGAAAAGAAAACAAGTGTTGCCAGACTTCTGAGGAAACACTGACAGCTGGCTATATACAGATTAAATATAATGAATACATTCAGGTAAATCTTTGAAAACATCGAACAGTATAGATTTTCTAACAAACCACATGAATTTTTCACGAGAGTACAGTTTTGTCATCATTGTATGAAGACTGGTATATGTTAATGTGTCAATTATGTATGTTTTACAGGAAAATAATATAAGTTTAACAATATGGCCGAAATGACACTAGAATCACTAAATTATAAACATTTTGAAAATGTCTTTATTACCTCCATTAAAAAAAATTTGCAGTTTTTTAATAGGTGGATGCAAAGCTGGAATGATTAATGCAATTAAGATAGAATTCTGGCATAAAAAAGAGTGTCATCCAAATGTGCAATCAAAACTATAGCAAAGCTAAGGCAATGTTCTACTCACAACTGGACAGGAGAAAGGTGTGGGTGAAGAACGGGACCAGAGCTGTCAGCTCTATACAAGAATTAATTGTTTTTCAAAAAAGTCTCACAATGACAGAACAAATCTTGGCCTCATTTCATTTAAAGGATGCAGCACATTGCTTTCCCAAAGCACAATTAAGCTTTTCATTCACAAGGAAAACCCAATGATGGCAAATGTGGAGAGCACTGCAGGGTGAGGACAGCCGGGGTTGTGCTGGTTTAAGCCGCACTCTTTCAAAAGGTAAACCCACCGTCTCTCCTTGAGGGGTGGGCTGTTTTGCTTGGGAGAGGGGCCACACGGAGAAGTGTCCACGCGGTGGCCTCTTTACCCTTGCTCTTGTTGCCGACAGTGAGATGGAGGCGTTGGCACCTCTCTGCCACAGTGATGACTGCTGACGCACCTCCACCAGCAAGGGACACCTTGCAGGTATTTCCAGCACGGAGACAGAGCCCTTTTGTTGCTTGGAGGTGGCAAGAATTCCATCCAGGCACAAAAGGAGAGCTTTGTGATCACTCCCCTGAGAATCACAGAATCATCTGGTTGGAAAAGACCTCTGAGATCATCAAGTCCAGCTATTCCTGTCCCCTTACTAAACCCTGTCCCTAAGGAACTCATCCACCCGTCTTTTAAACCCCTCCAGGGATGGCGACTCCACCCCCTCCCTGGGCAGCTGTGCCAATCCCTGACCACCCTCTCAGTGAAGAAGAAAGCCAGGTGGAATACGACCTAAGATACTTCCTTCCTCCTGTTTTACAATTCAAGTGAAGATCTGGAGTGAAGAGGCAGCAGCCAAATTACTAATTAGCACTCTGATGACTGCATCTGCATTTTTAAGATTTCATTTTGATTTGCATGGGTCTGCACAGTCAGCTGTTAAGTTGCAATTCAGCTGAGTTAAGTGTTTACTTGTTGTTTTTTAGAAGAGGAAGAGAAAAGATCTAAGAGAATTGTGTATTGTGTAGAATTCGATCAGCTAGTGTTCTTGTAATTTTATTATGCTTATGTAAGGGAGAGCTGGGACTGGAAAGAGGAGTAGTAAGATGACATTAGGAAAGGTTTTTATTTCCACTGAACAGCTATTAAAAGCCAAGTAATGTAATTTTTATTCTTACATGAGCTGACCATTACGCTACAAGGCTAATGTGGTTTCAGTTCTTCCAGTCCTGTTCTCTTCTTCACACTTACGCTTTGGTAGATCTAAAAATGAAACTGGATGTATCAGAAGCAGGGTGGGCAGCAGGAGCAGGGCAGTGATTGTGCCCCTGGACTTGGCACTGGTGAGGCCACTCCTTGAATCTGGGGTTCAGGTTTGGGGCCCTCAGTATATGAAGGACACTGAGGGGCTGGAGTGCGTCCAGAGAAAGGAAATGAAGCTGGTGGGGGGGTCTGGAGAAAAAGGGTTATGAGAGGCAGCTGAGGGAGCTGGGGGTGTTCAGCCTGGAGAAAAGGAGGCTGAGGGGAGACCTCATCCCTGTCTGCAACTGCCTGAAAGGAGGCTGTGACGGGGTGGGGGCTGGGCTCTGCTCCCCAGTGACAGCGATGGGACAGAGGAAATGGCCACAAGTTGTGCCAGGGCAGGTTCAGACTGGACATGGGGAAGAATTTCTTCCCTGAAAGGGCTGTCAGGCACTGGCACAGCTGCCCAGGGAGGGGGTGGAGTTGCCATCCCTGGAGGGATTTAGGGGACGGGCAGGTGAGGTGCTCAGGGATCTGGTTTAGCTGTGGACAGTGGGACTCGATAATCTCAAAGGTCTTTTCCAACCGAGTTATTCTGTGGTTCTGTGTTTATCATTAAATGTAGAAGAAAATATGAGTCATGAGGCCTCAATCATTAGTGAAGAGCTGGGGTCAAGACTACCAAAATAAAAGGAAAACCTTTTATAAGTGTAAAAGGGGCAAACCAAGGTGTTTCAGGAGTAACACACAGATGAATGATGCACATTTCACACATTCCCATTACGGGGGACACTGGGCCTGCAGTGCACGTCTCCGTTACTCTTTGGCTACCAGTGAACTCAGTGAGGCAATTCCACCTCATGTGTGCTATTACCTCATCAAAGACTCACAGAGGAAATGTCATTTGTGATTGTGACTTAAAAGTCATACTGAAAAGTACGATTTGTAGGTGTTTATTACTGTAGTTGAAATATGTATGGAGTTTTTACTGAGTCAAAATGCTGATATCCCCTCTTTCCAAAGAAGTCACTAAGTTTCCAGATTGCCTCCCTCCCACGCTTGATCCTTCTGGACAGAAAGTGTTAAGGTGATGCCTGCAAGTGCCAATGTGAATCACAACTCCTCCAACCAATGATGTTTAATCTGTGACTGAGCACCCTCCCCATTTTTTGTCTTGCTATAGACTCTATTTTTCCGAATACATTCTTCCTAATCTGGAATGGGAAAAATTTTGGAAATACCGGCATTCTACAAAAAGGGAATTTTTCTCATGCCAGTTTATGAGGATAACAGTATTAATTACTGTAAATGCTCAAAAACTGTTGGAATAAAAATTCCTAAGAATAAAGACTGATTTGAGACTGTGCCAAGAAGAAACTCTTTCATTAAAATAAAAGTCTTTATAAAACACAAAGCTGTCAGTATAAGTGTTGCAATAGGGACCTACGTGGTCCAGTTACAACCTCATACTTACATGCAGTATCACGTTGCTCATTTACATCAAAATTAATCAGATTTACTCCCAAATCCTTACCTTGAGCACTGATTCCTAACAATACATCACTTTTACACTTGATTTTTCCATACTGAACTGAGGTCAGAGTATACTTGAATATACAATTCATGTATGTACAGCACTTTTGGTAAACATCATTAAAATCCTTGCTTTTCTTAATCAATTGTTCAAAAATCAGAATGTTCTTGAGCTATAACACTTCATTCCCTTTGCTTAGGCAGATAAAACTGCATGGGACAGAGAGTATGTAATTATTTACATGCTTATTCCAGAAATAATTTTCTAAAGAGGTTACTATGTTATGAGTGTATTTAATGAAGTACTTTCAGCTTTTGTATAATTAATGTAAATTTATGTGATGATCTACTATTTTAACAATCACTCACTGTGTGTATTTAAATCTTCTATAATTTCTTTTTTACTGAAAAAAGTTGTTTGCATTATACACTCAACTGACTTTAAATACAGCTGCTCTGAAATTTGTAGTTTGTGTTCTGTGGGAGGACCTAAAATTCCACAGCAACAGAAAGAAACTCAGAATGCAAGGGAGAATGTCTCCAAATTGGAAAGGAAGCCTGGACGGGGAGCAAAGGCTGAGATCTGTGTCGTTAGTAGGCAGGGTGGCAGGGGTTCCTCAGACAATAGGTGTTTGTCCCAATGCCTTGTTTTAATGTGTGTGGGGGGTTCCACTTTCCTTCCTTTTTGGTTTACTGTGCATCAGCAGAGCCTGACCTCAGTGGCATTGTTGGGTTGGGAAGGTGCTTGAGACAGGAACCGCAGCGCTGTATCGGTGCAGGTGACTGCTACGCAGCAGGGTGCAGTGAGGGCAACGACCAGCTGGAGGGCACAGAGCTTCTCCTTGGGGCTGGAGGAGGAACCAGCAGAGGGTTTATGGCTCAGGATTAAAGGAAGGACAGGGACAGGTGATGTTATAGTAGGGGTCTGCTACAGGTGACCTGACGAAGAAGAATGGATGGATGAGGTCCTCTATAGACAGATAGGAGCAGATATACATTCACAAGCCCTGGTCTCCATGGGCGACTCCAGTCACCCCAATATCTGTTGGAGGGACAACACAGCAGGGCATGAGCAATACAGGAGATGCCTGGAATGTTGATGATAACTTCCTTCACCAAGCAATAGAGGATCCAACAAGGAGAGGTGCTACACTGGATCTTTTTCTCCCCCAACAAGAAAGGGCTGCCTGGTGGAAAAGGATCTGGGGAACCTGGTTGGCATCCAGTTGAACATAAGCCAGCAGTGCTGCCAGGTAGCCAAGAGGGTCAATAGCATCCTGGCTTGTATCAAAAATGCAGAGATCAGCAAGAGCAGGGCAGTGATTGTGCTCCTGTATTTGGCACTGGTGAAGCTGCACCTTGAATACTGGGTTCAGTTTTGGGCCCCTCACTACAAGAAGGTCATTGAGCTGCTGGAGGATGTCTAGAGCAGAGCAACAAGGCTGAGGAAGGGTCTGGAGAACAAGCGTTATGAGATGCAGCTGGAGGAACTGGGGTTGTTTAGCCTGGAGAAGAGGAGGCTGAGGTGAGACCTTATTGCTCTCTACAACTGCCTGAAAGGAGGTTGTAATGAGGGGGGTCTCTTCTCCCAAGTAACAAGTGATAGGATGAGAGGAAATGGTCTGAAGTTTCACCAGAGGAGACTTAGAATGACTATAAGGAAAAAAATGCTTTACTGAAAGAGTAGTGAAGCACTGGCACAGCTGCCCAGGGAAGTGGTGGAGTCACCATCCCTGGAGATGTTCAAAACACGTGTAGATGTGGCACTTTGTACATGGTTTAATGGACACGTTGGTATTGCACTGATGGTTAGACTTGATGATCTTATAGGTCTTTTCCAACCTTAATGATTGTATGATTCTGTGATTCTATGGCTGTGATTCATTTGTGCTTCCTCTTGTATTTTGAATCTTATCAACGTATTGCTGCCCATCTCCAACCATGCAACTTTCTGCATCTCTGATATATTTCTTAACCACCTCACGTATATTTTCTCCTCTGTTGCCCCTCTAATACCAGGATATCTGCATGGTGAAAGCTGGACTCTCTCAGATCCTTCCTTAGAAGATAACTCTTCACTTCAAGGTTTACAATACCACTCACTAGCCTTGCCAATATCAGGCTGAGATCACTGCCTATTAACTAGGCCAAAAATATCTAATCTTTTTCATACATTTCCCTTTGGTATTCTAGTCTTCATTTCATCTTCCGTAATTAAAGTGAAAACTTACTGAGATGGGAGAGCTTTTTGCTCTCTGTGTAGCATTTAGTACAACGCATTTGGGGCATTCGAATTCCCTGACCTTGTGGTAATAAAAGAATAAACACTTCCAGATAGAGCAAAATACGATAGGGAAGGTAGAATTATCTCGCAAACACTATAGATTCCAGAAACGGAGGGCCACCCTCAACTTCAGAAAAATGCAGTGATATTAAGCTACCAAACAATGTCTGTCTGTTTGCTCTGCCATGGTGTGACGCTGGGCAATAACAACGCGATTATAGCATTGCAGGGATTTAAGTAGCTATTGGATCAAATGGATTCATAGATGATCAATTTTCTTTCTTTCCCTCAAGAACTGTCAAAGCAAGAGCAGTGTCTGGTGGTAGTGAAGGGCAGGAGCTCTTCTGAGAACCATCCCCCGAGCAACAATTCTCCCTTCTCTCACTGATAAATGAGAAACTCCCAGCCCTAACGAATAACACCAAAAAGGGATATAATTCCTAAAATATTTACTTTGAAAGTGTCCCATAGAAAACTTCAAAGGATTTTGATGATATATGAATAATGAAGGGTCAGTATTTTATAACAGAATTCATTAGGGATAAATAAAAGTCTCATAGAAGGTACAAACCCACCTATTTTCAATTAACTCTAACTCTAATTAACGGCTTTGCTTGTAAATTCTCAGAAAGTACATTTCATACTCAGCAAGTACTGTAATTTTAGGAACAATACAGTATATTTTTTGTGCACAGCAAAGTGACTGGATCCGTCCTTTAAGTATAAATTTCAGTTTAGCCTCAACTTTGGAGCAGCACCTGGCACCTCCATAATTCTCCTCCTTCACTCTGTGTGCAGTGTGAAAAAGGAAGATGGAAATACAGCAAGCCTATAAGGAAACCTGATATATCATCAGAGGGGGAAAACTGACACATGAATTCCATGAATAATGAAAATACAGTTCAATAACTAAACTAGAAGGAAAAGAAATTCAATCCTGATTGATCAATTATAAAATCATCAATGGCTGCGCTTCTGAGAATGCTAAATGGCATCAGTAGAGATTTTTAACTAAGCCTGAAGAAATCCTGTCCTGCTTGTGGTGCTATCTCAATGCAGATTTTCCATGTTGGCTGATGTTACTGTCATACTGCTGCTGAAAAACAGCACTAGAAATTCTTCCAGAAATACATATGGCTTAATCAAATCAAATAAAGAAACAAACTGAAAAATGGCAGGCATGGCAATCTTTCAGATTTCTTCCCCACTTTGTCTCCTCTTCAGAACAGTCTTTCAAAACCATTTCGTCAGGAACAGAAAGAAATCATAAGCATAAAACTGGGTCTCTTACAGTTTTAGAATTGTCTCTAGATTTTTGACAGATTCTGCACATTTATTTAATCTTTCTAATGACAAACAGTGTAAGTTCAAATGTTTTTGCATGTTCACGTATTGGTTAAATCTATGGTATGTGCTAAACGACACGAACGGATGTCAGACAGGCTACAGATTTAATAGATTTAATCAAAGACTATGCTGAGCTTGTAGTAGAGGACAGGGTTTCTGTAGGAACCACAGTTATGATTTCCTGCTCTACCAAGTATGTAGCCATAATATTTCATATGGCGTGCGTGAGCTTTTTATCATTTTAGCTTGGCTCCCCAGGATGAAATGGCAACCCCGTGTCCCTGCGCTGTGGGTCTGCTCGCCCGCACTTCTCCTCTCCCTCAGGATGTTCCTCAGCTGAACAGGAAGGAGTGACTGGAGGCTCAGAGGTAACTGCAGTGCCAGGTGTTGCACAAAGGCGGTGTCTGTGCTGAAACAGGTGACCCACACAGGTCCTGAGGAAAAGGCTGCCTGGATGCATCCCATGTGGCAGTGCCCTAAAGGCACATGAAGGGAAGGAGCAAGACAGCAAGACTGGTGGGCAAAGGACGCATAGCTTGGGTGAAGCCACATTTCATCAGTTCTTTTGCCTACTGAGTAACCTGTTGAGTTTTGGTGTATCAGCTCCACGGTGACAGTGAGGCTGAATAAGACCTCTGGCTTGTTCCAAAGCATCAAGAGTTCCCAAGTAATTGCTAGATCTAAAGCTGCACAGCTTGCGTGACCACAGGACAGCAAAGACATGAAGTCCAGCCTGACTGTGGGCTACTTTCTGCACTTAATAAAGGTAAAATATGCATGTCATTTGGAGTTGTATTTTCTCTCGATTATGAAAGGGTTAAAAGGAAACTAATTTGCAGCACTGAGGCAGAATGACCTTGCGGGGAACATTCTGGTCTATGCCAGCAGTTCTTTCTTCCTTCACAGACAGCTTCTAATGGAAAAGTACTGCCCACCCTCTGTAAATTATTAATTCCTTCATGTTATCAGATACCATTGACAAAAAGACAGGCGGTCCCTGCGCTGACTGTCTGGGGTAAAATGAATACTTGCTGATGCCCTTTAAACTCCGTATAGGTTTTCACCTACTTTCTACTGAGCTTGGCTTTGCACTGTGCAATGGACTGTTACACACTCTCAGCTGCTCACAAGTAACTCGCTCTGGAATAAACCATTACTGCTTTCATTTTAGGTGCTGACTTAGATGAATGACTTTAAATTACTTACAACCTTCAGCTGATCTAAGATGTCAAACAAACTTTAAACTAGTATATGCTCAAGGATGTGTGAACCTGAAAACAAGAAAAGGTGGAGATGCTTTTTTATTAGCCACTGCTTCACAGAGGAGAGAAGGTCACCCCCTGGAGCTGCTGGGCGTGCAGGCAACAAACACCATCGCTCCAAGTCAGTGCCCTTAACTGTTTGTTATTAATACAAACAACTCCAAGCAGTACCCCTGATAAAAAGCTTGATAAAAGCTGCTGAGATTAGGTACTATGTTAACTAGTGGTCATAGCAAAAATTATCACACGGATCAGTTCCAAATTATAGCATCAAGGGTCCCATTTAAGAGAGGTTATACATCAGGTTTGAAAAGAATGAGGAATTGATGAGAATAAAAGCACACACCAGATGCAACAAGTGGTACCTTTTCCAGGACTGCTGTATCTCAGAAGGCTCTATTTAACTTTTCCAGGACAGGCAGTGGAAAGGAAACTGCAAGAGGTACAACAATAAGGGCAAGCAGCTGTCTGAAAAGTTGTAATGTACTCCAAAGGGTATTTAATGCATATTCACCAGGATCAGCAGAGCATTCTACACTACAGTTCAACACACGAGCACAAGCAGCAGTCTAGCTACCAAGGACTGTCTCCACAGCATTCACTTTGACTCCTCAGCACCACTCCAGACAGCACTGCCTCATATTTGTTACACCATCAGGGAAAGGCTGGGATCATTTTCAGATCAAGCAAAGCTCTCGATCCTCTGAAGAAGACACATGACAGGTAGTTAGGTTGCACTCGTGTCTTCCAAAAGGAGGCATTTGAAATGAATGGCAAATCAAAAGTGCAAACTGAATTAAGCATCTACGTAAAAGATGAGGGACTAGGACAACGTTTGCCTGACCTAACCCAGTTCTGTGCTATAAGGGCTTGCAGTGCTGTTTTATCATTCTCCTTCTAAGCATGGTAGGTTTCTGTGGAGCAACATCTTGTGTGCCTTATTCAGCTGTGTCAACCTTACCCCAGCTATTAGCGCCCGCTGATTTTCCTCAGCACTTGGCAGAACTGTACGCTCTGGCTTTCTGGAACCACTTCAAACTGAGAGAAAAATGAGCCATTTGAATATTACTGTGAAGGAGAAAGTCCTGCAGGCATAGTCCTCAGAAAAAGGAGCATCAGTTGACATTTATAATACTATTTTATTCACTTTACAAATCAGACATCTTCTGGCAAATCAAGTGTGCTTGCTGGCAAACTGCACTTGGGGGAAACTCTGGGCTAAAACAGGGATATCTGCAGACAGGTCTGTGTTATTTGGGTGGAACTATGTGGAACAACTTGTAGGCCTCTCATGATACCTGGTTCTATATTGTACCATCAATCCCTGTAGTTCACTGATTAATTAATTTTATTTTTCCTTACAATAGTATTGTGGTTGAGCTCAAATTATCAGACAGTAAAGAGGAGGCAAATTTCTTTATAAACAACCCTCAAACCATGATGGTCAGTAGTTTCATTTAATATTGTTTCGTGTATGGGCGGAAGGGGGCAGATAAGCAAGAAGTAAATTCAGGCTCAGAGTGTGGTGCTCTGCACAGAGGGAGAGTTGTGGTCTTCTGGGTTGAGTGTTGTCTGAATTAGACTTGGAACAAAACCTCTTCAAGTCCTTTGGCCCCTCCTATGTTCAGAAAAACAAGGTTTTATATGTTCTTCTTTTAAGTAATTTCCATAAACTCAAAGACATCAGAATTAAATTCCCGAGAACTTAGAGACAGCCCCAAGGCTTTGATTTTCTGCCAAAAATTCACTGAAATAAAGAAAAGAGATAATGATAACACATAGCACTGTTGGAAGTTATTCTTCTTTTCAGAGAGGTCCAGAAATTAAATGGATATGAAAAACTACTTGACTTTTCAGTATTTAGTTAAGCTGTCCAGTGATGTTTGAGGGAAATTCAGGCTATGCCGCTGCACTGGTTCAATAGTTGAACTGGAGTTCTCTACAGCTAATCTTGGACTTTTCATGAACACTAAAATTCTATTTATGTTATTTGTCAGCCTGGGCCAATAATGTTGCATGTGGAGCTACCCAAGAGTAACCTCCTGGCAAACTAGTTGGGTGTTTACTGCTGGGAGCAAACATTTAAAAGATGTGTAGAGGTGGTGCTTAGGGATGTGGTTTAGGGGTGCACTCGGCAGTGTTTGGTTTACAGTTTGGACTTGATGATCTTTAAGGTCTTTTCCAAGCTAAACAATCCTGTGATTCTCTGTGATAACAGTTCAGGTGAACTGTACAAAAGCAGACAATACTCTGACCTTAATAAAAAACAAAAATCCTAACCCGTGTCTTGGGAGGATTCCTCAGAATCAAGAATACAAGAAGCTGAGTAAGTTAGTGGATATACCATGTAACAGATGGGCTGGAAGCTGCCCTCACCTAGAAATGTTAGAATCTTGTATCCACCTTCTTCATGGCTTGTCTGAACTAATCACAGAACCAATTAGTGATGAGGCGACCGAGACAGATGCTGCCACTGGTATGTGTTAGATTCCTTACCCCTTGATTTGAACAAATGTAAGACAAATTAGAAAGCAAAGGAAGCCCTATTGGATTGCAGCACCACTGTCATAAAATATTCTTCTTAAATTGTTCATAGAGTCTAGAAAGAGAAAAATATTTGACGGGCAGGAATAAATGCTGCCAACATTGATTTTTTTCACATTTCAAGGGCAAATTTGAAACTGTACGTTCACAGTGAGTGAACACAGATCTCATGAACATCTGGCTGTTGGAATAATACATTAAAAACCTAAAGATGCTTACATGGTACACGTGGGAATGCGTAAAGAAAGAAAGAGAAAGAAAAGAAAAATGGGCAAGAAGGAGCACAGAGGATTAATAAGACAGTAGAGAAAATACAAATTGTCATAGCAGTCTCCAGAATTTGCTTTTGGAAGGAGGATTGAAAAGAGGGAGCTCTCTGTAGGAGTTCTGGCTTATAATTTGGGAGTGGATTTCTGACATTATAGAGTCCCAGGCATGAAGATGGTCCCCTCGTTCAAGCATGTGAGCCCTGCCCTGCCCTTGCCCTGTTACTTCATGTGCATACCAACTCCCAGTGTGTGGAGCTGCTTTCTTGTCTGCATGAATGACCTTTTTCACCTCAGCACAGAAGTGATGGCAGAATTGATCTACTTTCCCATTTTCTATTCCTCTGTCACCTGCCTTCCTAACTTGAAAACTTTGTCTTCTCCCACGGAGAGCCTTACAGCCTCCTCTGCTGCCTGGTGCTCCTCTGCGCTGCTTGCCTTGCCATTCGCAGCTCTTCTGGCATTCTTTGCCCAAATGTCCAGACAAAACATGTGAATAATGCAATGTATTCAAGGCCAAACAAGCATTAATAAAGGGTATCAGAGCACTGGAAGGAAAAATAGCAGATTAGGGGAGAGGAAGGAAAGAAAAAGGCGTATGAGGAGCGGCTGAAGGCACGGGGTCTGTTCAGCCTGGAGAAGAGCAGCCTGAGGGGGGATCTCAGAGCTGTTTGCTGCCTTCTCACAGGGGAGGGAGGTGACCCAGGGGCTGAGCTCTTCTCTCTGGGGCCCTGTGACAGGGCTGGAGGGGATGGCAGGAAGATGTGCCAGGCAGGGTTAGGCTGGGCATCAGGAAGAGGTTCTTCCCCCAGCGGGTGGTGGAGCACTGGCACAGCTCCCCAGGGAAGCAGTCCCGGCACCGAGTGTGCCAGCATTCCAGCAGCATTTGGTCAATGCCCTCAGTCACACGGGGTGAGTGTTGGGGTGTCCTGGGCAGGGACGGGAGTGGGACTCAGTGATCCTTGTGGGTCCCTTCCAACTGGGGTCATTCTGTGATTCCATCATAGTTCTATGATCTGGTTCATAGCCCAACAAAGGGACTGAGACAATCTTTGCTCTGCAATCAACTGCAAAACTATTTTTTACTTCCTTGCTAGGTCAAAGCTCCTCCCTCCAGTGGCTCAGTCTTGCAGTTCGGATCTCCCAGGGCCAGCCCAGATTTCAGTCAGGGACAAGGTAAGACCTATTGAACCTCTGCTGCTCCCAAAGAGAAGGAGAACAGAGCTGCCTGCGGACGTGCTTGCATCATCAGCCTTACACCCTGTACGTCACTTGTGGCTTCAATACACAGGTCACTGCTATCAGGTAAAGGTGATGCTATCTTACTGATGAGATCCAAAGACAGAGTGGCTGTTCATCACATGTACTTGGATGTTTAACTACTGAGAGTTTAAAAAAAATGAAATCTTTAGGTATTTCTGCACATTTGAATCTAACCAGACTGGTGATACTTTCCTTTCTCGTCCAGATTTTCTCTAAGGATAATTTTATATTTGACCATCTAAAAAGGTCACAAAACTTGCCATTCATCTTTCCATAATTCATCACAGACAGTTTAAAAACAACCATTTGTTTGTTGTGATATTTTTATTATGTTACTGCCCTTTTTACTGATGTTGATTTTAATGTAGAGAATTTATATTTGGATTAATAACAGTTGAAAAAATTAAATGTGACACTACTGTAATATTTCAAAATAAAGTTGGCACCACAAGGTGACAACGCCTGGGATTCTCAAGATGAAATGCTGTAATGTTAGTTTGGTGAAAATATTTGTTTGTAATTGTGCTCTGCATGACTGCTTATTGAAAAAAAAGTTACTTGAGTTCATGAGCTGAGAGAACCTGATGTACTTAGTGTTATTGTGTTGTGCAGGAAAAGTTGCTGCAGATCTGGGAACCACTGTGGGATATTTCTGCCTGTGCCTTATTTTCACATTGCAACTACAAGACATACCAGCTCTGCCGAAAATTATTCTTCTGGGTTTTTTTACACTGAATTTCGCTTGGTTTTAGGAAGTATCTGTCAACGTAGAAGCCCATGCTCATTCCTAGAGGTGTAAGCTTGGAAGTATGATTGAATCCTGTGCTACAGCCCAGCAACACTACCTGCTCGCGTGTGGTCCAATTTTCTTGCCTAGTGAGGGATACAAGCTGAAAAAGTACAACTCCACCAACACCTTCTCCTCAAGAGTTCACTACAGTCACACGGGAAGTCCTGCCACATCAACCTGTCCAGCTCAGTCCCTTCTTCTGTAATGGGATGAAAAATGTCAACAACGCTTGGAAATGGGAAGTCAGCTGATACTATAAATAAGAAAATACCATTAGATACTCACTTTGAATTATGTGTGAGCTCGAGATACAAGAGAAATTGAAGGAGACTTAGAAACAGGCAATGAAAATTACTAAAACAGGAAGAAATGATGAGAGGCATCTAATGAGAAGGAGACGGATTAATTTAACAGGGATGCCAGTAAGAAGTGGCTTGATGGAGATGTACAAAGCAATGAAAGTGTAGCCTCACCTCAAAACTTGAGAGCTATGGGACATCCAATGAAACCAAAGGCAACACATTTAAAGCTGATAAAGGGAAATGTTTTCTTGCAATAAATAATTTAAGGGTGGAATTCATTTCTGAATCCAAAAGTTAAGTAGAACTGAAGAAGGATAGGAACCTGAAATTAAGACAGGAACACCAAGGGTATAAATGTCTCCTGGTCCAAGATCTGCAATAACCAATAACTGTGGAAAATAAAACTTGACCTGTAATTCTATCATTCCCTATTAAAAAGATTTATTTTGCTTGATTTTTAAAGAGCTCGTACTAGCCAGGATCAGACACATATCAGTATATTAGATGATCTGCTGGCCTTTCACGATATCAAATTCCTCTGTTTCTCATTTCACTCTTGTTTGGTGCAGCTAGAAACCACCATCATTTATCTTCATCTCTGTGGAAGATTTGTCATGTGTGGTGATTTAGGGCAGCTGATGAAATAGTTGTCTACACATGACACTGGTGCTGCAATATGTTCCTTAGAACACAGAGAACAGCTCCAGAGATGATAAAATGACACTGGTGAGTGACTTAAAAAGGAAATATTTAAGATAACCAGTTATAACTCTTCTCACCACAGAAGTACCAGGCAGCAGGTAATTTTTGGGTAGTCCAAACCAGTTTTTCTGCTAGCAAAATTCCCATAAAAAATTCTCAAATGCAGCAAGAGCTTAAGGCTCATCTGGATAATTATGTAAAGCTGAATTTGAGGACTCTGAATTCCTGGGGTGAGCCTTATGCAGGGCCAGGAAAGGAAGGAAGACATGTTTTTGGAGACGAGACATTTCTAGGCAACTGAGGAACCTATAAGAAGTCTCAAATTTTGGCTAAAGTTTTGCTGGAAAATGTTTCATTCTCAGCTGAACACAGAAAGTGAAGAGCACAGTGGTAAAGAAAAACAATCCTTGATTCTCTCTAGTGCTTGCATTTCTGAGGAAGTCAGAACAGAATCTAGCTCAAATCCTTGCTAAATAACCCTTCCAGGTGATTCACAGCGTTGTGTTAAGTCTGGCTGAACGTAAATACAGTTACATCAAAGCTATTTCTCTAGATTCTTTTAATAAGTCACTGGAAAGAAGCCCTTTTGTGGTGTGATTCATGTCATCCTAAAGCAGGTATCTATCTAGGTCAGCTGAATCACACCTAAAAAATGCCTGTCTCTTTTATCCAGATATAAAGGTAGGTCATGGCGATGTGTTCAGATGTAAACATCTGGAGTACAGGCATATATAGATAGCACAACTCCCACCCACAGTCAGGGGGAAAAGCACTGTGCATGCATCTCATCTCAGAGTGGTTCTAGTGTTTGCATTTTCCTCCATTTTTATTGGTAGTCCAGATGTTGCTGCAGCTGTGTGACCTGAAGCTGGGACCTTTGCCTCAGCATCACATCTGAGATAAAAGTCTGTTTTCTAGTCGTTCGTTCTGATGACTGATGCCACAACCCTATGCAAAATGCCTTGCTCTTACCTAGTTACAAAACCTTTTTATTGTGCTTCACCATAATGGCTTTTTTTAAGCCACAGAAATACAGCAGGGAACAGCAGAAAATCCATATAAAAACCTGTTTCTGAATGCACTGCCACAGTCCAAAACCTCATTTATTTTCTTTTCCCTTTTAATTAGGTTTTCTGCAGGCTCCAGCCATTAACTCTGTTTTAAAACAAACTGTCCAAGGCTTTTCTTTGATAATGGTTTAATTTTAGCTTTTTCTCCAATCTCCGAAACACAATTAACTCTCATGCCTGGTATCTCTCATCAGATTTTCCTGCATCTCCTCCCTTGGCAGCCCTCCAAAGCAGGTTCATTTAACACCCACAACGTTCCCACAATTGAATCCTCTCTCTGCAGATTTCACTTTCGCTGCACATCAGCTCGCTATGGAGAGGGGTGGCTTCCTGCTTCGTTTACAACAGAGCCATCAGACGCTGTGGGCAGCAGTGCTTGCATGACACTGCTTAATCCAATCCTCACTGCTAAGGAGCTCAGCCAGGACAAGGAAGGAGGCTGCTGCTACTTATTTTAAATGAGCAGTGTGGATAAATTGCCAACAGTGCCACCTTGGAGGCAATGGTGTGAGTTTGGGTTCGTAGTTAATTACTTTCCCTTGTCCTCCCTTCACAGGCAAGATGTTTCTCACCGAATCTCGAGTGCCATCACAAACTGTTTTCTATTGCTATCTGCAGCCAGAAGTAACAACAGCCATGCATGGGGAGACAGCATGGCCCTTCTTCCTCAGCGTGCACATCACCAAACCAGCACAGCGCCCCTCAGGAGGAAAGCAGTGGCTTCAGTGGGGACAGGGATACTCAACATTTCCTGCATTCCTGGAAAAGCTTTTATCTGAAGTTAGCAAAGAATATACCGTATTCCAGCACCTGTATAATGCATAAACTTTGCAATCATAGAATCACCTGAGTTAGTGATCCAAAAGGATCATGAGTCCAACTCCCGTCCCTGCACAGGACACCCCAACACTCACCCCGTGTGACTGAGGGCATTGGCCAAATGCTGCTGGAATGCTGGCACACTCGGTGCCGGGACTGCTTCCCTGGGGAGCTGTGCCAGGGCTCCACCACCCGCTGGGGGAAGAACCTCTGCCTAATGCCCAACCTAACCCTGCCTGGCACATCTTCCTGCCATCCCCTCCAGCCCTGTCACAGGGCCCCAGAGAGAAGAGCTCAGCCCCTGGGTCACCTCCGTCCCCTGTGAGAAGGCAGCAAACAGCTCTGAGATCCCCCCTCAGGCTGCTCTTCTCCAGGCTGAACAGACCCCGTGCCTTCAGCCGCTCCTCATACGCCTTCCCCTCCAGAGCCTTCCCAAGTAAACCCAAAGGGTTTCATTTGAAGTTACTGTGTTCTGAGTACTGTGAGAAGTCAGGATGCCTCCTTCAAGCCATGCATTTCTAGACAACTAGGACAGAAAAACTGGACCACTAGTTAACACAACTTGTTACTGGGGTTTGACACTGAGGAGTCAAAATGCCTTTTTTTAAGAAGGCAGCACAGATGCACATAAAGCACCGCAGTAGAAAACTGTACAAACCTACAGCAGCTTTACTGGGGACCTGTTCATAACTTTTGGTCACCTACAACTCTGCTTTAGGGAATTCATCACTCTAGAGCCCTGCCACAGTAGCAACATTTACAACTCAAGTCTCAAAGTATCCTGACTTTCAACAGTGTTGTCCCTGTGGGGTGAGATTTCTTTCTGCTGACAGGAAAGGGGCTGATGGACATATCTCTTCCCAGGTTTTCTGAGACTTTGGAAGCCCTATTCAGTGTGATGAATCTACTTTGCTCTCAAGATGCACAGAATATTTTGTGAAAAATAAACACACAGAATTAACAAAATCACATTGCAGAAATGAAGGAAAGACTAGAGCAAAGGAAATTAATGCTAATTAATCTAAATGCTACAGAGAACTGCGTGTCAGAATTCATAAAAAAACGCTTTAGAAATGTGATTGGAAACCTGTCAGCATCATTAGATGCCTGGGCATTTTTACAAATCTGCCCCTGAAGAAGCTATGGCATAGAATAAATGCGAAAATGAGGGGTTTACTTCCAAGAATGCTTTTAGCAATGGATTGTGGAAGCTTAAAAATATTTCTTTATATTTTTCTTAACTTTGTAGAGAGTTGGTAGGACAGTCTGTGTGTACAGGGTTTTATTCCTTTTTGTATGTTTGAGTCAGTAATTCAGGACTCTGGCAGTGTGTAAAGTAATCTGGCTCAGAGCTGCTGTGTGACTGTAGGTAAATATCTTCTTTTTATACTCCTTGTCTCTATTTTGTGTGTACTGTGCCGTGAGTCTCAGGTGTAGCACAACTATTCTGAGAATATTCTGAGTAAAACTGATGCAATGTTTATCCCTGTATTATTTTCGGTTCATCCATAACTCGAAAATTGTCAATGGACAACTTTAAAAGGAAATGTGTGTTTGGAAAACTGTGGAACCAGCAAGTGAAATTTGTGCTGTACTGTGGTTGACCTCCTCCATTTCCTTGCCATGAAATGGTGCTCCGGGCTGGGTCTCAGAAATACCCATGAATACAAAGATTAAGCCAAATCTGTCAGTGTAGATGGGCAGAGGGGGCTTCATTAGAGAAGGTTAATGAGTCAAAGTAACATGGCAGTTATATTTGTGCTTGTGACTGAGAGTCTTGTTATAGACAGCAAGAGGGGAGAACTTGGTGTGACTGCCCAGGACTTTTGCTATAAAGCAGGATTTAGAAGGTAGGCAAGGTTAAGAAAGCAGAAGCCTTGGAGAAGAAGAGTGCAGCTGACAGTGTCAGAAGTAGCTGCCAGGCTTCAGAGAATGAGGCTGGAGAGCTGGTGAGGGAGTAGGAAATACAAAGGTCTACATAAGCTTTGACAAAAGTGGTATCAGAGGAGTAAGAAGAGGAAGAAGTGAACTGGTGAGTGAGTAGTTAAATGAAAGAGCAAATACATAGCCAGGGGTTAAGACAGATCACTGACATGGACACAGCCAAGCATTAGGGAGAGAGAGAGAGAGAAAGGATGATGCAAAGGGGAAAAATAAAAATGGGTAAAAGCAAACAGAAATGTTTATATGAATCTGAAATGTGTTTTCCTTTCCATACTTTATTATATTTCATTTAGATTCATAAGCAAGTCAAGATTGGAAACCACAAAATCCTTTGTGAAATGGAACATCTGTCTCCTGCACAGTCCTCATTGCAAGTCAATGAGTTCTGGTTAAAATCACTTTCCCCTCTCCATGACTATCTGATACTAGATTGCTAAATAACTTCAATATTTTTTTGCCATTTAAAAACTCTTCACTTTTGTGTAAACTGATCTTGAAAAATTCTGAACCACTCAGTGCTGCAATAGTTCTTTTACTTATTTATAATGCACAAAGTGACAAGATTAGGAAATCCATGAAGCATTTTGGTTTAATATGGGAGATTATGTTTCTAAAAAATTTAGGGACTACTTTATTCCACTCTAATTGATGGGAGATTAGAGTCCTTTAGTTGTGATGCGATGCATCACTCACCATTTGTAATCTTCAAATACATCAACATATAATTTTTAAAATACGGTACAATCTCTTCTGGAAAGACAACACACTTCACTCCTACAAACTCATCATGTGTCAGAGTAGTCAGCTACCATTTTTTCAGAAGAAGCTTCAGATTACAAATGATTGTAACTGGTGATCTACTGACTTTCATTGTTGTCACGACAACATCATTGAGAATTTTACTGCATATCTTCTCCATGCAGGTTTGGCTTGTGTCTGTATTGCTTTCTTTTAAGATTGTTCAGATGATGATATGAAGCTATATTAAGACAATCTTTACCCCGGCATCTCTAAAGATGCTATCAAATTTAGGTAAATGCAAACTGAAATATACCATATGTTGCAGCTGAGACATCCTTGAGAGACACAAAGTCCTTGGTTTAGTCTGGAGTGGAAATCAGTTTATAAATTCTTATGCTGCTCTCCCAGGCAGAAATCTCTTTAAAACCTCCCATATTGCATGTGATCACAGAAAACATGTGGACAGTTGGTGACCTCAAAACTTAGTAATTTTGATAGTGATTTTCCAGTTGCCACAGGGCCACTGTTCCCACAGTGATAAAGGGTAATGATGGCATGATTTCATGACTGACCCACATGGAAAACGAGGGGCAGTCACTGACATTAGTGTTGCTGAAGCAGAGGAAGGAGCACGTGAACAGCAGAAACAGCTCTGCCGTGCCTCATGGCAGTGCATCCCTTCCTATCCTCTCCTTTGGGCAAATGCTGCTTTGCACAACACAAAAACCACGGCCCTGACTTGTCACAGCACGTTCTTGTCTCTTGAAACATTTTATCATGCTTCTGCTCTGTCTGCTCCCCAACATCTTGCCACATCACAGGGAAAATGCATTTTCCACACCAAATCAAGTCCAACTGCCATGGACGCACTGCCGAGCTACCTTTTAACATGCATTTGGTTTTCTTCTTGCTGTTGGAGGCTGGAATCAGAGCCCTTTCCCCTTAACCCCCCTTCAAACCCAGAATCCGATGCAGGTATTTAATTATAGTAGCTTTGTTTTCTGCGCACAGTTTTGGCTACATCCTCATGGTTACTCTGATGTTACTTCATTGGAAATACAACAAAATGGAAAAAAAACACAAACCCACCACTTTCTTACAGATTACCTCTACTCCCAGTAAATTGTCATTTCCCTTTCTGCAGGGTTTGTGATAGTCCGGAGCACTGACCTCTGATGCCTGCTAGTTTCTTGGCATTTCCAAACACTTCACAGTATTTTTAAATGTACTGACTCCTTCATTCACCTGATCCCTGTGTCAGGAAGAGCTCTCAGGGCTCCTGCTCCCCACTGATTTCCAGTTTCTGGCAGAATACTAACAAAGTTTCATATCTTCCCATTTTGCTGGCAGCTGCTAATAAATGCTCCTATTTTCATCTGCTCTTTGGGGAGCTTCATGCAACAATTTCTAGTCTATTCAATATGTAAATGTCCTGGCTTTTTTTCTCATCCCTCACAAAGTGAATAGGGTTTATAAGGAGAGGCAACATCTTTTATTAGATTAATGGAGTGAGAAGAAAAAAGCAGAGGAGCTTGAGAGCACACAAGCTTTTCTCCACCTTGCAGAGAGCACTGCATGCGTTCTGCTAACATATAGCCATAATAATTTCTTAGCTGCCTCACATCAAGGAATATCTTCAGATATGAAGGAAGCAAAAATCGACTACTGAATGGTAAACCTGGTGGGCTTGTCAATGTAAGCCCCCCAGGAGGGCTGAGGAGCGTGTAAGTCCTTTTAGAGGAAAAGAGATTCTCTCTGGTATCTGAACTGCACATATCTTAAAATAATGAACTTTAGCAAAAATGATGCTTTATGTGAAAATTCATGGTTGCATTCATTTGTTGTTTTTCTTCGTTTAAAAATTAAAGAGCAGAGACTTAGACAGCCAAGGCACACAACAGTGGTAATGAACATTGATAGCAGGAGTGGATGGTTTAGCGAGCAGTCTATAGCTCAAACGCTACTCATCTGGATTATTCAGAAAATACCAATGAATAACAAATGCTCAGAGAAAATAAGGGACAATTTAGCAAATGATCTCACCTGCACTTCTCAAACCTAGTTAGTCAAAGGGTGATGGCAGCGGTGGTGGTGAGTTTGAGTATGGGAGTCACTGCAATAAAATCCCATTTCAAATGCAGTGATGGCAATAAGGACAAGCTATTTGGCAGTGCAGATGAAACCCAGAGGAAGGTTCTCACTCTCTTTAGTTATGTACAACAGTGGCTTTGCTGTTAGTCTCTCACTGCAGAATAAGCTCAGAAATCAGCTGAGCAGTTATTCAACACTCAGGAGTCCTTTATACAATCTATAAGCAGCAGAGAAAGTTTGCTGAAGGTTTTAGAAAAGGACAGAATGATAACGAGGATGTATGGTCATGAGGATGTGCACTGCAGTGAGGTACATAAATAACAGCAAAACTAACTTAGGTAAGGTGCAGAAACAAAATCTTTAGCTGAGACTAATGAAAAACACAGAGTATATCCACTTTCACAGTGAAGTGGGACACGGGGATCTTAAATAACTGCAAGCCTGTGAACTCGGAAGCAACATAGCCCCATCAGATTGATACAGTCCTTCAGTTAATTAACCGAATTAGATGACACTGACATGTTTATGTTGGTATAAATACGCCTCTAACTGCTGCTAGGTGTGCTTCAGGTGTTATGACCAAAAATGCAATCTAGAAGAAAATGTAATGCCACTAGTACTCTGGTGCCAGGTAATTCAAGTGAGAAGGTCAGAGCTGCACTCTGCCAAGGAGTGGGATAAGGCTGTGCACAGGCAGGGGTCCAGGCAGGGCAACAGAGCCCTGCTGCGGGGTCCCATGGGACTGGAGGTGCCTGCAAGCTGGTTTCAGTTCCAGAAAAGAACAGGATTTCTAACATATTTTGTGCAACATTTCTTTTTATCTAGTACTAAATTGTTTCCTGCTCAACTGGTTATTCAAATCATTAGTTTTATGAATTCATTATCTCCTAGGCTTTAACATGAAATACATGTCTTCCATAGGCTTCCAGTTTCCCCCCAAAGAGGAGGAGCTGACTTGTGAACACCTTTGTGCTTTATTGTATTATCAGCCCTTTTTACTCTGTAAGGGATGAGCTATTTTCATCAATCTAAGTAGATTTTTTAAATATTTGACTGAAAAAAGTATTACAAAGAGGTAGAAAAAGAGATGATAAAGTATGGAGAAACACTACAGCGAGTGAGGAAAATCCTAACCCAGAGCCCCTGTGCATCACATTTGCAGCACCTCCCCAGGGATCTCTCTTACTGCTCACCAGCACAGCTGGGTTTTCCTGTAGAGAGGAGATACATTCTTCCCTCAGCACGTGTCAGTGTTCAGCTTTGCTCACAATCTAATAAATAACATGTTCATATGAAACTGTGTCTGTCATGTTGTCATTTCAGTCTTACAAGGCAATACACCAGAGCTCTCTCACTTCATAGCAACCAATCTCTTTGTACAACAAGAGGAAACCCAAATCCATCTAAGAATAAATCTGTACATGTAGTCTCAGATATTGGAGGAAAAGCTTGAAACAAATGCCATCAGGGTTGTCTTGCAATTTGTGATTCCAGGATCTTATTGAAATCACTGAACAACAGTATCCATGTGCCAAATTGCCACCTTGGGGGCCAAGAGGGAAATGTACATTATTATGTAGACATCATCTAGTCAACAGCATACAGAAAGCCTGTAAAGCATTTTAAATTGTTGCCTTCGTTTTGTACTCCAAATAGTACACCAAATATTTTCATCATTGCTTTTCATTAGAATGGTATCTTTAACTCCTCTCTCTATCTTGCTTCCCATAAACGCATAAGACAGATGACTGGAAGTAGGATTCCATGTTGTTCTGAGATTATTTTAGATAAAGAGATGATGAAAGGTCTTAAACTGAATGAGGAAATAACCCAGGTGTTCTAGAGAAGCAATAATAAAAATACTTGGGAAATGAATGAACTCTCATTTTTTTGTGCTTGCAGTGTTTATGAAAATTATAAAATACTTGGATGTTCACAAATAAATTCTAAATTTTATTCTTGTTTATTTTAAGCTGTGATCCCCAGCATTGTCATCTTAAAATTATCTTGTTTACAAAGAAAATTCTTCTGAACACTCTCATAGAAATACCCATTTATCTGTCATATCTGTTTTATCTGTGTCTCCCTCTGTTTCCCAGTTTGCCATAGCTTGTGCACTGAAAGCAGACTCGTGCTTTCTCTTCACAACAACCTCCTTGCTCCTACAAAAGCCATAATGATGTCAAAGCGTTAAATTTGTGACACGCCCCTGCCCTCAATTCCACATAAATCTCATTAATCACCAAGACTGTCATTTCTATGGGATGGAGTGAAAAGAACAATGTAGAAGACATGGATGGCTCTTCTGTCCCATCTTGACCATAGTAGCCCGCACCCCTCGCTGGGGCAAACTTCATGGGTCACAACTGCCCTCCCTATGTCAGAGGGGATGCAAACCTGACCTCTCACCTTATCACCCTGCAGAGCTCTGCCACGTTCCTTTTGTCTTCTATGGGTTGTGCGCCAACAGCTCCACCAAGGGGAAGGCAGCTCCCCAAGCCATCAGATGAGCTTTCATGAAAAAAATTGTCAGGGCTTCTCATCTCCTCTAGTCTCTCCTCAAAAATGATGACATTAGTGAGACAGGAGCAAGATGAAGTATAAGTTACTTCAGTTGCCCACAAATTTATTAATGACAAAATGTTGTGGTTTGAGCCAAAGCAGAGTTGATTTTCTAACTTGTTAAGACTTTGGCTCAGACTGCTGGCTGCATGGCTGACACGCAGGGTGTGGCTGGCTTCAGACCCAGATGATCCAACCTCTTACATTGCTGTTTGCTGTGAGGGACCTTTCTTCACGCTGTAACTGGAACATCAAGGGGTCTCTACACACACGTGGTGATTCAAGGTACAGCAAAAGGGCAACAATGACAGATCCCGGCATGTTCTGCTGGCCCTGTCAGCTCATTGTATGCTGAAGCCCTTATGGCAGGGGTGTCAAACTCACAGCCCCTGGGCTGAATCCATCCCTCCACCTTATTTTATCCAGCCCAACACCCTGTTTGTGCCTGGTGGCAGTGCCCAGCTCCTTGTCCCTGTGCTCCTGACAGTGCTGGGCACGTGTGCAGCGTGTGATGCGCGTTACGCTGCAGGAGCACAGTGGGAGCCATGAGTTTGACACCTCTGCCTTATGGGATGGCGTGACTGATACCACATAGATTAATCTGGATTTCTTCCTGGAAGACCCCAGAAACCCTCTGCTGCAGTCAGTTGGTATTTGTTAGGTAGACTGTACTCAAAGTCTGCTCATAAGAAAGACAGGAGTGTGGGAGGAAGCACAGGGAGAGTCTGGTGGTTAAGGACATCTCTATTCACTCATGCCTCATTACTACATACATAGTCGTACTTTCTGCATGACACCTAAGATATCAAACACAAACTCCACCAGCTGCATGCTGAACACCTGCACAACATGTTCCTGACCCACCCATCCCCAGGTACCTCCAGGAGGAGGAAGAACAGCCCATGTCACAGAGGTGGAAAAGTTTCATACCAGGTTCCAGATATTGAAAAAAATATTTATGCATTTAATTCCCCTTGAAATTAGCAGCGGTCAGGCACCGGGATATTGTCAAAACACAGGATATTCTGGTTTTCCTAGAACTGCTGCACTGGTGGGTAATGGAGCAGAAAATTAAACTCCTGTATCTTAACTTCTATGCTACTGCATTAGCTACCGAACCATTGTCCCATTCTGCTCAACTATACAATCTTGTCACCACCACCCTCATCCTACCAGCACCTCCATGCCTGGCCATTACCCTCCTCTCCCCTCTTCTCCTGGGAGAGCAGTAGCCCTGGGCACTGACACTGGCACTGGTGGCTGACAGGGAATGACCCGTGCCTCTTCTTGCACGGGGTCTTATCCCTCTGTTTAGGCTGGAGCCCTAAGGTCTGAATGTGCACGCACAGTTAGGATTCCAGTGAAAAGAAGAAAAAGAGAAATCTTTGCATTTGAAAAAAAATAACAACCTTTTCCTACTAGTATTTTTTCCCCTTTTTTCAACTTTTGTTTTCCTAGAAACAAGCAAGAATCTCAGTTTAGTCCATGTTAAAATAAGGATAAGACATGACCCATGCATTTATAAGCATCTGTTCTTCTGAGTGTATTTATATAAAGCATATTTCAGAGTTATACCAGTTACTACTGTGTATGTTCTCAGCTGCTAGCTACTCTCTAGAATTCTGGGGAAAAAAATTGAATTTTCTTTAAATGCTTTGCTTTGCAGATCTGTTCCCATGTGAAAGGGCCTTTCTGAGGGCTCAGTGTAGCTTCTGAGGAGTTCAGCAATAATTGGAATACTTTTTTAGTTTGTATAGCCAGGATCCATTATTTAGAAAGTATTTCAATTGTCTAATGTCATTTAAATTTTCTCTTATTCAGTGCTGACTACCCATGTCTCTGTGGTGGGAGAAAGAAAACAACCCTTCTTCCAGAGGTAATCACAATGCAATCAAACTGTGCAATATGACTTGGTCTGTCTGGGTCCTTGGTGCATTCTCAGTGCACTGAAACAGTAGTCCCAGAGGACCCATCCATTGTACATCGTTCCTCTCAGTACCGGCAGCTGATAGAAGTCATAGCCTAAAGAAGTTGCACAATCTGAAAACCAAACATACTAGCAGGGGAATGAAATGGAAAGGTAGAGCGAAGAAAAACAGCATGAGAGAAAAAGGTATAATTGGAAAGGGCGAAAAACAGTCCAAAGGAAAACCACATCCTAAATAAACAGAAACAATATTAAAAAAAAAAAATCAAAAAAGTTAAGTCAATAAAACAAGGAAAATATAAAATATTTGCTATGAAAATGAAGAAAAGGCATAGAAAGAATAAAATCGACTTTCTCTCCAAAATCAAACCCAGAAGGAACAAAACAACCAGAGAACACAGAGCAACCAGAGGAAATCTAAGAAAAAAATGCTTCTGAAAAAATAACACAGCTTCTATGTGAAATCCAGAATAGTCTGTAAAGGTGAGGATGTCTTCGCCCTTGACATCTTAAAGGAGATGTAGCCTATAATAAATACTGTCTGCAAAGTGTATGCTTTGGAAATACACTGTTAGTTTGCTAGGTTTCATATGCTTTTATCATTGAAGACCGAGCCAGTTTTTTTGCTCACACAGGGCATGTGGTACAATTTCTGTTTCTTGTTGAATAGTATTATTCTTCAAAGTGAGTTTTAGGTGCAAATAACTTATCATAACTTTCAATATACTCTTCTTGGGCATCTGGGAAAGTAAAAAATAAAGCACCACTGACTTCCTGGAGTTGAATTTCCACCTATGAAATTTATTCTTTTGGCAATCTTTTATACTTACAAAAGCATTGTCTGGATTATTCTTAAAAAGCAAACACAAACAGGACAAACCCCGAGCTGAAGTGGAGGCATTTGAAAGGTCAAACAAGGAGCTGCATCATATTTTGCTACTATCACTTAAGAGCTACCTGAAAGGAAAAGCAATTTAAGCTATGCTGTTCTTTGTTTGCTTTGCTTGTTCTTTCTACCAAATCAACGTCATTCTGGGCTACTGCTTTCTAACAGAAAACTACAACGCATGGTTGGAGGATGAGAAACAACAGACAATGAAACAAGACATGTTTGGAATGGATGAAAGGGGGAACTCTTCCCCATGCGGACAGTCCAGACGTGACACAGACCCCACTGAGAAGCTGTGCAGTCTCCATCCTTGGAAGCTTCCAAGACCAGTCTGCTCCAGCCCCAAGCAACTTGGTCTGGTCTCACTGCTGACACTGGTGATTGGACTGGAGACCTCTTGAGTCCCCTTCCAATCTGAATTTTCCTGTGATTCTGTGTTTCAAAGTTAATAACTAGTGACCATGAAGTGAGCATTAAGACTTGCAATAGGCTTGAGCAGAGCTCCAGCACTTATGTGCCACTGATTAGTGGCAGCCAGATCACAAGGTCTAAAGTTTTAAGTACATTGGTACATATGTAAGGCATTTAAGAGCTTGAATCGTCCCAGACATAAAATCTGCTTGACCAGGGCCTACACATTGCAACATCCACCTATACACCTGTAATATAATAATTGTCTCCTAGGGCTACAGGGACCTTGGACAGAAGTGCTAAAATATTCATCAGTACAGGTGCCACCAGAAAGAGAAAGAAACAAAACCTCAACAAATTCAACCAGAGTTATGCAGTGCAATCACACCACATAAACTGACATAAGTAATACTTGATAGGGAGACAAGACATATAGCACTATGCAGTGGTAGAGGTGAAATTATTTTAGGATTAATACCTGAACACTCTGTGGTGTTGTGTTTACCATTTTAGTATTTGTTGCCTGTTAAAGATGCTCCCTGAAACCACTGGTCCAAGGACCGCGGACTTCTTTGCACAGAACAAGAAAGTTCTTAACTAGCCCATGACTGCCTCATGGAGAGGCACAACCCACAAAGGGTTATGACATATTCTTTTATATCATGTATTAAAATCATGACATATTATACTCCATCCAGCTTCTAGGTTTGCCTCCAAAGGGCCCTGCAAGTAATGTGAAAATCTTTTCCTCGGGTTGTGAGGAGTTCAGTGTTCCTGGTAAACAGCACTCTGTGGCAGGAAGTATCACTGCAGTCACACCAAAAATTAGGTGTTTCTCCCCTAACAATCAGTTAGCATGGTCTCCAGCTCAGCAAAGGAAGGATTAATACTTCCTGGCAGCCTCAGTTTTCTGTTGCTGTTCCCAGAAGAAAGGCACAGACAGCATCTGGCAGCAGGGAGAGGTGCCTGGGCACAAATTCCTTTAAGGGTCCTGGTCCAGGATCTCTGCAATAATCAGCTGCTGGCTGGGTATGAACAGTTACATGGTCTTTATGGTTGTCTTGCTGCTTACCCTGACATTGCCGGGAGTTGCAGAAACTCTAAGTGTGGTAGCTCTTTCACAATAAGGCTCAGACCCATTGATCCCTCTTTTGTGGAGTCTGGCCTCTGACTGCCATGGGCACTGGGTGTCTAGGGGGATATATAAGCACAGGGGGGGGTGTGACAGTGATGCTTCCCCATGATGCTCTTCCAGCCTTAGAACCTGTCTGTTCAGAGGTCTGAGGAATCAGAGGTGGTTTGTGCATGGTTGGAAAGCCGTGATGGATTTTTTTCCTGTTAATCCCCTGCCAGCAGTTTGAATCCATATAAACTTAAAGCACTTGCAAGATACTAATGAGCCCCAAAGATTGCTGAAGCTGTTGCTTTCAAACCCCTACTTACACCTTTCTGTCTCCTTGGTACTTTTGACTCCCAGTCCTGTGCAGATGAACAAGAGCTGCTTTACAGCACAAATAGGACCATACCCACCAGCAACACTTTGCGCGGTTGCTGTGAATTTTCTGTAGCCCAGGATGTTGATGCCGATGTTCACCCTCCCAAAGTGTTTGTCCTGGTTCCCTTTCCTTCATAAGCCATTGTATATTTTTCTTTCACAATCAGCTGGCTGTTTGTTGTGAAAGCTCTTTCAAAGATATTGTGCACACATCTGCTTAGTTGTCACAGGTAATCTGCTCATTTGCTAATGACTACAGTTCTCTGAAACTGTTTTTCATCTCTAGGCTCTCTGAACAGAAGTGTTGTTTGCAGTGTGCTCACTTCCCATTTTATTACCAGTATAAGGGCTCCTTTGCAAAGATTAACTGAGTCACAGAACCTCTTCATATAAGCAGCCTCACAGCAGAAGAAAGAGCAATTGGTATAGTTTATCCTAGATCTAAAAAAACGCTTCAGATGTTTATTTAGTAAGTGGTGGCATGGATGACAAAAATACCCACTGGGCAAAGTCCAAAGGCTACAGTGAAAACAAACCAGATTTCACAAGAAATCATTCTTATGATATGAACATTACACATTTTTCTTATATTTACACATAATTTAATTTGCTGTTTGCACACAGAAAGCCCTGTCAGAGACTTAGATGGTTTGTACAGTTTCACAGTCAAACAGTCCTGGCCATGGAAAATATAAAGAGGACCATTTCTGTTCCTAAGAAATCACAAAACTCCTTGGTGCCCATAAGCTGTCCTGATGGCCAACACAATGGCAGAAGAAAAAGCACATATGTGCAGATAAATTAGAGGAGATACGCCTGAGAAGTCTCTCCTCACAGCTGAGCAGGGCATGCACAAACTGTGCTTCACGTGAGCCAAACTGGGTCCAAAAGCAGAAGAGTTATGTGCCTGGATATGTGCTTTTGGATCCCATTCAGGGCACACACCCTGCTGTGTAGTGTTGACATGCTTACAGTCACCTGAGGTGAGGATTTCCAGTAGGAAATGTCGACAGGAGACACAGGATGTCCACGGCACAGGGCTCTGTCGCTCTGCCAAACATGACTTTCCCGTTGCCTCTGTGAGTGCTCATCACTGAGTGAAGAGGGACACTGCCACAGGAAAAAATCCTTATCAGTAGTTTTGTATTGGTCTTAATACTCCATAAGTGGTGCAGAAATAAGGTATCAGAGGAATTCCTGAGAATATTGTGTAGCTTTGCCGTGCTATAGATGCTAGAGCTATGTCCATGGCCAGCAAACCAGGCATCGGGAGAGTCTGCAAGGCAGCTGATGAGAAAATAGTGATGCCTGAATCTTAAGACTTGGGTGACTTAAGAGACAGTAACAGACTGAAACTTTAGTTCTTAATGCTTATCACAAACCACACAAACACACAGACACACATAGACAAAGACACACAGACACACACACATGTGCGTGCATCTGAGCTCATGTGGTTAAACTGCCATATGATTTAGTGCACGTTTTTAACACACTTCATAGTGTTGTACAATTTTACCATAAAGACTAAAAAGTAAAAACTGTGAAATTGCTTAAAGGACTAAAAACCCGATTATGTCACTGGTCAATGGTAGGTTTGCAAAATTTAATTTTTGAAAGACACTGGAGGATCTGACTGGTTGTGATTAGAGCATGGGATTTTACCCAGATTTCAATGATGCTTGTGCTGCTGCAGCTGGATTGGATCAATCTATTATAGAGAAGAGATTGGGAAAAAGCTCATATTCATGTCTAGATCTCTACTTACATCTAAGGCTGGCAACGTCTGGATGAGAAGCTGAATGTAATATCTATGTATAATATCATTTGACGTTTTTATGCGTAAGAACTCCACCTGTCACCGAGGAGCTGGCTGTTTTGTTCTCAGAATTCCTACAGGCTGTATTACCTTCATTTGCCTGTCTCATGTATTGAGTACTATGACGATACATCTTTATCATGTCTTTATTACATATCAGTATTTCCATATACTGTGCCTTCTCTCCCCAAACTGTGCCACCGCACAGAGAGGATGAGGTTCATTTAGACTGTAGTTATTCAATACTTTTTCATCTTTGTTCTTTGTAGTGGTTCCTCCTTTGTTTACTGTGCATTTTTCAAACTCTCTTCTACAAACGGAATCATTATTTTTTCATGGTTTTTTTAGTGGAGTCTATTTGTATCTTTTCTCAAAGTTTCATTTATTTTCATAATGCTTCTAGAGATAAGTAGCGTTGCTTGCATTTTCTATTTGTCAAACAAAGGGGCGGAAGAATAAAGTAAAAAAGGAGAATAATGCAGTGGGTTTTTTTACGTATGTAACATGATATGGTATTTTATCATTGTGTCTGTAAATCTTCAGTTTATCACCTTCATGCAAAATTTCAAGTGTCTTCTCTAAGGACAAGGGCTTCTGCAAGAAACGGTCACCAGCACTTCTGACACAGACAAACCCTACCCTCATTTGGAGAAAGACTCTGAACAGTTAGAGGTAAAATGCCCCATGAAACTTGAGGCTGAGGCAGTCACGGGGCGTATAACATTTCAGTCTATATTATTATTAGGATCTGACAATTCACATGCAAACATAAAAGTCTTACTGCAGTGTTTAGCAACCATAGTAACAGCTGATGATTTCAGACAAAGAATGGGTCTCTAACAAAGTGCTGTTAAATACATGATAACCTAAGGGTCATGTCGGCTTCTATTTCAGTCCTGAAAAGAATGTCTCGTGCTGTGAATGCTTCTCTGTTCCTTCAAGTATGAAAAATACCGCCTCTCAAGCCTCTACCAAGATGTCTTTTTTTTTTTTTTTTAATATGATCTTTCAAATTTAGACCAGATTTGGAAATTCCATTCTTTGAAATATTTCAAAATCTCTTTTCTGAAATTCAGATATTTCAGAGAAAAAAATGTGGAACTAAATTCTTCCAAAATTTTGATGTGAGGCTGGAAAAAAATGAAATATTATTCATATTAGCTAATTTCTGCAGAGTCTTATGTCTTTGCATTTTCTATACCATATTTCTCCTTTTTCAAGCTGAAGTCTTGTGGTTAAGGCATTCAAGTGAGATTCAGAGTGTATGAATTTATTTCCCATGCCTGCTTCGAAAATGCTCCATGTGGAGGATTTGTTCTGCCTCTGGTGCTTTTTCCCACTAGTGAAATGGCTGTCACAGCTTTATGATCACATGAATAAGAAAAACTAATTCTCATTTTCAGTCTTAAATGCCCTCATGTTCTTAAGAGACAGACTTTTTGAGGAAGGCAACAATACTGTGTATCTACAAATACCTGCACAATCAAGATACACCCAGTGACTGGGTTAAATGAAATAATTAGTTGGAGTTTTAGTGATATTAATGCGCTTATCAAGGCAGAAACTGCAAGAATGATGTTATTAAATTAAAAATGGATTGTTTTAGCAATGCTTGAATTACAGAATCCTAATATTGATGAGAATATTTATATTAGTTACAAAACAAAAAACATTTTTGCCAGCAAAGAAGATGCTCCTTAATCTTAACTCACATTCTTTGCTTTTTGCCAAAAATTTCTCTTCAGCACCATTTTCAGAGCAATTATAAACAAATCTATACCACTTTTGTAGGTACTGTACTGCTATATTACTCTAACTAATCTTGATAGAACTATCAGGAAGTGAGTTAGCTGCTCACTCTTCTGTATTTAATGGATCCCAAGTCACATTTTTCCTAGATAATGGCAATATGATGAGCATTCTGACAAATGGTATTTATATGAGTCTTCCTTCATTTTTATACTAGAAAGAATGAAAAACATTTATACAATCTTACATCTGAACTAAGTAAATTAATTCAAGATTTCCACTCTGAATTTCTGCTCATGAAGCCATGAATATATTTCCTGTTCTTTTTATTTCTCCAGAGGGATGACATCCATTCTCTCACCATAACAGCTGTAATCTAAAAACTGCTGATGGCACTGTGATCAGTAGCATGATGCTATTTTATTGGTGTATGGGGTTAAGAAAGTAACGTTCAAGTGAATAGATTTTGAGTACATCTGGTTGTTTGATGTCCATCATTTAGAAGAACCAGTTCTAGTTTTAGCAATTACAGACTTCTTTTTTCTTTGCTATCCCATAAAGCAGGCTTGATTTTTCTTCCTTTTATCCTAGCCGTATTCTGATTTCACTTCACTAACTTCACTAAAGTTATACTGATCTCAATATAAATTAAGAATTAGATTAAATCTGGGTTTGCCAAACTAAATTACTCCCAAGGGGCATGACTGAGGTTTGGAGAGAAGGAAAATAGAAGGACTGTCCTTTAACGTGTGTTAGGTCAGGCTCATCACAAACCTTGCAATGCTTCTCCACAGCACTCCCCGGCTGGACTTTGAGTGAGGTTTTGGCGGAGTCTGGTGAGGTCTCCTGAAAAGACCTGGGACGTCTGGCTGCCAGAAATCAAAAAATCTGAAGGACTAGCTATGAAAGGATGAGCATCGTGTAGCAAGGAAAAAGAATGAGTATATCATAGTGTTTTATTGGTTTTACTATGACGAGAACACCAGCGATGCCCCAGGCTGAGGTTAAGCTACCACACAGGATGTGGGGAACCACTGGACGTGGCTCAGGAAGCTGCTGGGTGTGACAGGTGACCATACAAGTGGATGGCAAAGGGTACAGTGAACACTCCGAGGGGTGCCTGGATTTTATGGGGGTTATGCGAGAGGGGGCTGAGCTTCATGGGAAATCAGAGTGGATCATTGGGAGCCTTTTGAGAGTGGTAACTTGCAAGGACAACACTGCACATAAGAAACACCATACAAGGCTGAGATGACTGAGGAAATTATAACCCACCCACCCACCCACCCCAAATTTGTATATTCATACAGCAAAAGTAGGAACAATGTAGAAAAAGCAATTGGGGACGAGTAGTCAATTTCCAAGGAGGTCCAAGGAGGGCTGAGTAACTGGAAAAGGGATAAAATATGGGGCAAATAATACAATCCTGTCTGCTATGGGGTACCTGCCATGGAGCCCCACGCTTGATCACCACAGCCTGACCAGGACAATAAATGACGCACACCAAACCTGCTGCCATGGTTAAGACTGGGTGGGCACAAGGTGCTTCCTTTTGTGTGCAGGGGATCACATATATGAGCAGACTGAGCTGTGTCAGTGCCCACCCCATGCCTGATGGCACGGCTATCTACTCGCCACTTTCTATTGTTAATATTTTAACAGATTATGTTCAGACAATGAAATATTTATTGAAGACTTTGACCAGCGTGAAGATTGGAAAGTTTGAGGTGCTGCACCCATCCAGACATTCCCGTGGTCAACGAATGCCACCAGTCATCACCTGCATAAATACTACCCAGATGCCTTATGCCTTTGCCTACCCTGGCCAAGCCATAGTTCATCACTGAGTGTCAGATAGTTCTTAAGGAGTAACATTTATTGATTTAGCTGAATGCAACCTACATTACCAAGTAATTACATCTAAAATTTAGCCTTTTAAAAGACAGTTGCCCCAGAAGAAATGCCATTCTGAGTGTAAGTATCAATATTGAAAAATCCATTGTCCTGTATTTTTAGATTTTTTTTTAAAAAAATTCTGAAATAATGACTCCACAGTTTTTCAGTTCCTTTGGAAACAGCTAATCATCCAGTAGAGGGAGCATAAGCTACCTTAAAAATGACTAAAGACCAGTTGAAACATACTAGTTGAATAATTTATTGCACAATTCTTATATCTTTCAAATAAATTATTCAGAAAATATATTTTTCCATTATTCACTAGTGTCTAGTGCTCCTGGAATAATTCACAACTATATTAATCACAAATTTGACTCAAGGAATCCTATTATTTTTCAAAATAAGACTTCCATGCCCAGAACTGTACAAACCACAGAAAGCAATGCTAAAGGCAAATGAAGACATCATCAGTTAACTATTCAGATAACCTATATGACAACAGAACATATGAGCTACCATATATTGACTTTAGTAACAGGACAGTGGATCAAGATAAGCATAACAATGAAAACAACCATCAGAAATGCAAAAAATAGAGAACAGCATTGTGGTAGCTACTTCTAACATGAACAGCCACCCAACACCCTTATGTTGTACTGAAAGAGATACTCTACATGTTAAGATCAAGAGAATGACATGGTTTGTCAGACAATACAAAATGATACTCAAAAAAATTTGACTACTGAATGATGTCAGTGTTAGGAAGGAAAAAGTTTCCTTTCCTCTACAATCTCTGGAAGCTAACTGTCTGCTTTCAGGATTTTTGATTTCCCATGTGAGCAGTGGTAGGAAGCTAATCCTGAGGATCACAATCTCCTTCACTAACAAATACTCATCAGGACACTGCCGATCAGGAAAGGTGGTCTAGTAACTTTGTTGTACATCATGGTAAAGGTAATCGAAACTATAGCTGATGAATTTTTTTTTTAGGATTGTATAGATACTTTCAATCAACTTTTTTTAGGATCTTATAGAGACTTCCAAGCTTTATGTCATGGCTGGTATCTGGTTTTCCCTGGGGAAACAACGTCTGGGGGCAGCTGAAGCAGAAGGTTCAAAAGAGAGCATGTAGGCAAAAGAAAGACAGGTAGTTTCTTTGGTTTTCTGAATTTGTATATGCTAAGTTTCATATTCATAGTATATCGTAGTTTGTCTGAGTCAAACGAGAGTATTGACTCCTGCTCAATTCAAGTCATCAAACATATCTGGAGTCTTCTCATTGATATCTCCAAGTTGAATAAGGAAGAGATTTTAGGCTGCACAGAGGGTGGTTTATTTAAGTATTGTGACAAGCTTGGTCTTATCTTTCACCTATGACAGATAAAATCTTGTCCACTATTGCACTTAATATGCTACCTGTGCTACAGCTGTCATTAAACTCAAGTTCTGTAACAGTGTCATGGCCTGCTTTATCTTTTATGCTGAATTAGGATAAGTAATTGTTATTGTAACCTGTGCAGGCAACTTCTACCATAAAACACCCTACACTGCACGTGCTGGAGTTCCAGTCTTTCCTGAACAATGCTCTGGTGCTGATTATACTCACCTTGATCCTGGAGCCCTTCCTCCAGCTGCTATCACTGTGCAGCTTGTAAGATCAGGCTCAGAGAGCACAAACACAAGATGTCATCCTTAAAAAGGTGTTGGAGAGGAGGCCGACACGCTCGGTGCATTCCAGCTATGGTGACCTTGCAGCAGGGATAGCTTGGGACCAATGAACCAAAGCACTGTACTGCAGGCTACTGAAACCCCCCCTCCCTTACAATTTCAAAGGCAGAGATCTGTATTCTAAATGAGGCAATGACCTTTGATCTTGCGTTTTAATTAAGCACCTAGCTAGAATGTTTCACAAGCCATGTTATTACCTGTGGGTTTATTATTAGATATTATGATAAAGTACTTAAAGTATGTAGGTGGACCTGGGCCTTTTTATTTTCTTACAATGCCTTAAAGCTTGCTCTCTGTCTGTGTTTTTAATAATTTTATGCTAGCAACAAAATCCAAATTAGAAAAATAATGGCTCATCCTTATAAAAGGGCTGGACCAAATGTTACCAGTGTGACTTCTTTGAAGTTAGTAAGCAGAATTTGTCCTGTGGTACCTCTAAGAACTGGGGATATTTGAAAAGGATTGGTCATTGAAAGAAGTCAAGTTAAATGAGACACCAAAGCTGATTCTAACCTGCCAAAACCCTTCCCACATATGGAAGCTTTGAAGTGGAATGAAAACACTAAGTGAAGCCATAATTACATCTCGTTTAACTTGGCCCTTTAAACAGCTAAACCTTTAACTTGCTTTTCTTTTTCACACATCTGCATATTGTAGAACTCTTCAAATCAGCATAGAGCTTAACCAACAAATGTTTAAAAATCAAATCTGTACTTCATGCTTCTATTTTGCTGAATATTGCACATGTGCTTAAAGTTAAGAGTATATTCAACAGCTTTAAGGAAATCAGGATTTTTCTCCTTGTTCTTCAAGATGTCTTTCTCTTTTCCTTTTGAAAGGTAGTCGAAATCATGTAGTATATGCCCCTGTGGGAAAGAACTAATCTTGGACTGGAATGTGTAGTGATCGTTGTCCTAATAGGATTTAAGCTATTTTTTCCCCCTTGCTTTTCAGTATTCGCAGTGGCTGGGAAGGAATGGGTTTGCGTGGCTATTTCATGTATTAGTTTCTGTTAGAAAGGTGCTCTAATGGCCATTTAGTTGATGGTGATTACATAAAGTGCTGAAAACAGGATTAGTACCTTTGACTACCCTTTAAAAATAACTGACTTTATTTATATTTTGGTATAGGTGTACTATTTTTTCCTTTTTTTATATCCTATGCTAAAGCTCCATGAGTCTCAAAAAGAAGCTGATTGGTTTCTGGAATTCCCTGACTTCTTTGGTTTTAATCTCTCTAAGGGGATCCATTTGCACAGTAACTAACTGAATCTTGATGTATTGAAACACTGTTAGTGGGTGCTGGAGGAGAGAAAGATGAAAAATTAGCTTCCAAGAAAAACAACTTGATATTTTGCTCAGAGGTACAGAGAGTGGTGTGATGGATATATATTCAGGTTAAATAAGTCTTGTCCCATTGGTGGTGCCTCTCATTTGCTCTGTACAATTCTGTGTTGTACCAGTTCTCTTCCTTTCCCAGAGTCATAAGAGCTGTTTCTTGCTCAGCTGAAGCATTTGCAGCATGAGGTCTGCCTATAGCCTCAATACCACTGCTTGCAGTATATCAGGCTCCCAAAAGATAATGAAGCTACTTCACAACATTCCCGCTCTAAAGTCTCTTCTCACTGAAACTGATCCAAAAAAATCCTCTCATCACTTGGCACCCTGCTTCTTTTTAAATTAGATAGATTTTTTCCAAGAAATATCCAGAAAAATATTTGAGAGCCCCTGACACTTCAGGTTTCCTAGTGATGAGAGGCTCTGAGACAGCTGCACTGAAATACGATGTCTGCAGTATGTCCAAGTTACATAAACATGCACAACCAGTATACAAAATAATTCAGAACCTCAGGAAATATATTCCTTTTCTTACCCACCATCTCTTTGCCATCAAAGTGCCTTACAGAGGTGAGAAGAGTCAGTGAATTAATTTTACTTTGAAAGTATTTTAAAAGCGTGAGAGTTTTAACACCCCTCCCTCATTCTCGTTACTCCTGGCCAACTTCATTAGCTTTTCACCCCTGCAAGTCACAGGTCCATCTCATACTGAAAACTTGCTCCTACACTGCTAGGTAATGCCCTTGGTGAGAAACTGCAATTAATAAACAGCAAACAGTAATATTTGCAAGACAATGCATATCCTGAGAGGAGAAAGCCTGAGATTTTTACAAGCAGCTGAACAATATATTTTCAGATTGAAGAGGGAAACTAAGACAGATACCTTCTATCCTATGTAGCAGTATACTGCTCCACAGATTTACTGCAAGAAGTTGTTTTTTCCCTCCTATAAACAATTCAGATAGATGTGAACAACTTCCAAATAGCAACATAAGTTTAATTCATCTGTCTCAAGTGACATAACATATGTCACGAGTGCCTGTTGCTGAAGCAAGGAAGCCTGCTCCGTTGCGTAGCGTTATGCTTTATAGCCATGCGAAGTGTAGTGTTAATTCTAGAGCATTTTGAAAGAGAAATCTATGTGCAAAGTACAGCAATCCTTTCCGCATGAACCTCCCTTAGGCAGGGTGGTAAATTCTGCTTTTTTGGGGGAGGGACTTGGTAGCAAAATGCAAACTCTTGGAGGGGAATTGGTTTCTGAAGCTTTTCTAGCTGCAAAGAACTTTTTGAGGCTAAAATACAACGTTTTCTTTCTCTTTTCATTTTCTATTTGCTGTGAAAGTAAAATGAGACCTGAATCAGAAAAGAGAGGTAAAACCATTGATTCACTAAAATGCTCAGTTTCCTCTTTGGAAAGTTAAGCAAGTTTTCATATAAATTCTCCCTCTTCACTACTCCGCGTAGCATAGTTTGGTATTTGACAAAGTAATCGTTTCATTTCTAAAGCATAAAATCTGGATTCAAAGAGATTATGTTAGTCTAGAGGAGACATTTTTCAATAGTATCAATAGATGACACTAACCAATTGCATTTCTACTGTAAAGAAGTCACGTAAACTCAAGTTTTGTAGTCACCGAAGCATAAGCTCTAGACCGCTATGAAACCGATGGCCAACTTAAACCACATCTTTTAAAAGAAACCTGAAGCCAAGCAGGTGGGAAGACCTTAGGAAGCTCTGATTTCATTCACAGTTTCAAATCCGTTTTTTTAAAAGCAATGCCAGTATTTTTGTAATATGCTCAACCAAGAACCCAAATCTGTTCTCCCTCCCTAAAAACCGACACAGACTTCTCAAATTTGCATGCAGTTTCAGGGTCTGCCTATCTAGACAATAATACTAATTCTTTAGAAACATCACGTTGAAAGACTTAGAAGTAAAGTAGAGTCATCACACGTGGTATCTACTATCTATAAAACTAAGTGGAATATTTTAACATAGAAAGCTTTTCAAACAATTTAAAATTTTGAGACAAAAGCAGTGGAAAGGAGCCTGAGGACACGATAGTTGCACTTTTAAGAGTCAAAAAAGACACTGAAAAAATAAACTCTCCATTTAGCCATTTCTGTACAGTGGGAGCCTCAGAACCATCTATAAGCCAGAGATGACAAAACCAAGTCCAAAGAATATATACAATCCTCTGCACTGAACAGATGTTTTACCACTTACATGATACAGTCCTGAAATTTTTAGAATTACTCAGATGCTTCAGAAGCTGTGAAGCCTCTCTGTTTATTGCTCCTAGTGGATATAAAATCAAATAATGATTTGTTTGTCATTTTGTTTTATGGTAACTTTTACACTGTCTAGTCCAGAACAACTGTGTTGATCTTTCAAATGAGACATAAAGCTTGAGGTTTTAACCACTTCTGTTCATTAATATCTCTTGAGGATGTAAGGGGATTTTTAGGGGGCAAGATTAGGAGTATTAGCATCCTGACTAAATTACTGTTCTGGTAATTACATTCTTCTTATCTACACATCCCCCTGCAGCTTCAATGGAATATGTTTTTTTCTTCTCCTGATGTATTGTGCAGTGCAGTTCTGTGCTGTTAAATGCTTTCCTTAAGTATGCCCAAAAGCTGCCACTGGCAACACGTAGCCTACATTTGCTTCTCAGGCACTTGCTATCCCTTCTTGTTCTGACTCCTGGGGCTAGATGGGCATGGGGGCCACTGGCCCCCTCCTCAAATGTAAGCAACACCTTCCCTGAGTAAAGCCCTAGAAATGAGCATTACTTTGCCATTTGTGGAGAAGGAACAGATTTCTCATGCCACACCCCCCTCTCCACATTTCAGGAGGAACCACGGGTGCCAGGGCAAATCTGATGGGAAACCTGCTGATATTTTCTGCACAGCACACTGGCCATTTCTCAGTTTCCCTCTCTTAGAAAGGACTTTCAAAACAGCCTAAAGGACTTAAGTGCAAAAATTACATTAAATTTCAGTGAGAGTAAAGCACCTAAACCCACAGGCGCCTCGGAAATCCTAGATATTGAATATTATAACAGGGAGCAGAGCCAGAGGCTCCATGCGGTCCTCTGGGAATAAATCTAATGCCAAATCTTGTTATGTGTAAACCACTCAGATGCTGCAATGACAGGAGCAACACAAAACCTTAAATAGACAGATAATAAAACATGATTAAACATGAAGTACAGTATTTTCTTTCCCAAACTAAATGGCACTAGTTTTGCTGGTTTTGAAGGATTCTGTTTGCTGTGTTCTTGGGGCAGTGGGAACTGATAAGACAAGCAATAATAAGGTGACATTGGCCAATTTAGGGCCAATAAGAGCTACCTTGGCACCCACAGAGAAGACAGCCCTGCCTGGCTGGTGGAAGGTGATGCTTATAAAGTTAAGGTGCAGACAAGGAGAGGGTGTTTTGGGGTTATGCTTAAGCCCATTATGACCAATCACAGAACCAATATGTGTAAACGGTGCTAGTGACTGGCTGGAGGGACACGCAGCTTAACGGTGAAGTATGCTGTGCATGTCTACAACTCCTTTTCATAAGTTACTCTGTTTAGATAAATTTTAATGATACAAACATGATTAATAAACAAGTGTTGATTTCTCTATTGACAGTTTTATTTTCCTCAATTGCAATTTTCAGGGATGAATCACTTAATCCCAGCTCATTTTGAACCTATAGGTGTATAATTAAATAGCTGATTTAACAAAGGGAAAGTACTATAGTCATATCTGGTCAGCTTTAACTTGAGAGGCATACATTTTGCAATAGCAAAAGTAGTAAGATTGGGCAATAAAAGCCATTTTATTCTTTTTAAAAAATGGCAAGGCAACAGTTGGCTGACAGTGTTATTTCATTTGGCTTGGACAGCACTGGATGACATCTTTAACTTATATGTTAGAAGGATAAGAATGTAAGAGAATATTCCTGGCAAATTAAACATTATTCATATTGGACTGCAAATAAAAAAGTTAAAACGGAAACATCATTCATCTTTGCTGCAAGTAAAAATGAACTAAAACATGCTTTGTGTTCATATAGTTTGGATAAGTTATGAGTAACTGTCTACTAGTGAGTGATCCAGAGTTCTTTGAACTTTGTCCTAGGAACGAGGGTCATAAACTCCCAGACAGTGCATGGGACTCTAAACCGATAATCACTAAATGGAAACAGGATTGAGAGAGAGTCACTGAAGAATGATGTGAAGAGAAACTGCCAATGTTTTATCCAAAAAGGCCCAGCATGCTTGTTTGCAAAAGCAGGAATCTGGAGAAGGTGAGCTGGTTAGGTGAGGACACCGTGACCTTTGGTCTCTCCTGGGATTCTTGGCTTGTCCAAGGGAAGAACTGGGAAGTCAGAAGGACTCCTGAGAACTGTGACAATGATTTAAAAATCTGAGAGCAAAGGATTCCAGTAGCTAATTTAGTTTAGTTTACAAAAAAATCAAGGTTCCTGGCAAGCTAACAGAATCTCTAATGACTATGCAGGGAAGATAATTAGCTCTTCAATTTAGGAAGCAATACTAGAACTAAAACAAAGTGCTGGAAAATAAGGCTAAGGCTAATATTGGATATCTTCTATAAAATACCCTATATTTAAATTAAATACAATAGGACTATTTTATAGCATACGTTGAACAGAACAGCCTGGCACAGGTACTGCTTCTGGCTTAATTAGGCAATTAGAAATCTCAGAAATCAACAGTAATATCCCACCAGAAAGCAGTTGGTCCTTGCATATATTCCCCCCCGCTCTTGGAAGAATTAAAGAATTTCAGAGCTGGTGTTAAACCTTGGCTCTCATTCTGTGACACTGTCAGTGGGCAGCAACTCCTTGCTCTTCTGCACGATCAGCTCAGAAAGTAAATCCTGCTGTTCCTGGCACTTTGGTTAATAGCCTTAGGCTCTGATGCAGAAATACCCGAGCACAGCCAGATCTACCTGTACTCACAGAGGAGCCTCTTTCAAATTGGTTAAGATGCAGATAAGAGATGAGTAGGGTGCTCAAAAGCTGGAAGCAGATTTCAACCTGAGCACGGCACTCAAAGTGCGGGTTTGAACTTGACCCTTGAGATAGTGCAAGCAAGCAGGCAGATAAACCTCTCTTGCTCAGCCTGCTGGCTGAAATGCTTTTCCACGGAACAAACTTTGTTAGAGATACCAGTGTATGTGCTTGGCTGGGGATTATTTTTAGAAGTATTGGCTGTTTAAGAAAGGTTTGTATTTATTAATCTGCAACGGAAAATTTTTGGTGGTTTGGGAGTATCTTTAAGGCTTTGCACAAAGATTCTAGCACAAAAACCCATCAACCAACCAAAAAAAAGCACAGTTACTGGAGCAGAAATGATTTCTCAGAAGGTCAGTTAAGCAAAGCGGGAGTGATAGTTGTTCAGATTTGGCAGTCATTCTGTACTGAGAAGCTAAAAGCATATAGGAGTCTTCTGTGCTGAGATGATTTTTGTGTGTTGAAGAAAATAACTAATTCTGCTCCCAAGAGTTGAGGCCACATCTACTGGTTGCAACAAATTAACAACATTTTCTCAATGTTACACTGAATCTATATGAGCCTCATAAAACATTCAAAATTATTTTCAATAATATTTTTATAATGAATAAATCTGTGGCAGCTGAGAAATTAAGTCGGCTACAGACTGTGTACACTAAATACTCGAGATTTATCTGGGCACTTTGTTAATGTCTGTAAAACTATTGGTTGTGAATTGTATGGTATTGCCTGAAGCATGTTTTCTATGAATACAGTGGGATCAGGTAATCATTGCAATGAGAGTTAGTAAAATTCAAACAGATGAATTGCTGTACTTTGAGGACCATATATTAAGTCCCAATCCAAGAAAATACCTAGAGCCAAATCCAAAAAGGACTTCAATGCCTACCAATGGATTTCGGTAGAATTTAGGTAACTAAACAGAAAAGTACAAGCTTGAAAATCTTTCTTAAGCTTCAGTTTAACCCAATGTGTGTCAAAACTCCCTCAGCAGCTTGTTATTTTAATTTTCAAGGTATCCAGTGTTGAATACTGTGTTACCCAGAACTGCTGCACTAGCAGACTTCACCCACAAGTTAATTAGGACTTTGGCACGTCATCCATTCCTGCATCCAACCACAGTCTGTAGGTGTTCCCTTGCCTAAACCCTTGCAGGGAACTCGAGACAGTAGAAAAGACTGACAGGGCCAGCAATTGTGTTTAGCCTTTCTGTTTAACTGTGACCAAGACAAGATTACTATTTCCATTTTATTTTCTGCTGACTTCTTGGCCACAGTTATCTTGCAGAAAATTGCCAATCCACGTTCTCTCTTCTCAGCCTCTCTTAAGAAGCTGAAGGCAAGGAAGAGTCAGAGGTTTGCTGTGACTCAAGGCAGTTTCAGACCACCAAATACGTTGGGGGTGGACACGCTCCACTCATCCTGTTGCAGCAGGAAAGACCAGAGAGGATTTCTGGACTGATGAGCAGACAGAATGAGCAGGAAGAGTCTTGATTTTTTCCTACAGGACACAGGCATTCACCTGACATCTCTCCTCTAGAAGCATCACAGGGCCCTCACGAACTCCAAGGAAGTGTGGATCAATCCTTAATAACTAAGTATGATTTTTAATGCTTTGATCTTTAATTCTGTCTCTCTCCCAAGCTCATATATAGTAGGTTCAGGTATATGTTCAAGGCATAAATTTAGGAGTCCCCAATCTAACTTTGCAGCTTAGTTAAGTGTCGTACAAGGGAACTGTAGATGATGGTGCAATGTTCGAGCTCCACAAACTGCTCTGTTCAGATTATAAAATTCTAGGCTTCCACTCCTGGCTTACTTGTGGACTCTCATGAAATTACTCCAAAATACATTTATTTCACACGGGTATTAGTTCCCATTTTTAATAGCAAAGCCAACAGTTAATAGTCACACTGTTCTTTACATTTTCAAAGTGCTGAACAAATATTAATTTTGTTCTTTCATAAAACCTTAGGCTCCTTGTGATACCAATAGTCTGGCTGATTCCTACCTTCATATTCATAAGCTATAGTTTCTTTCCCAGTATGTTTCAGAATTTATACAAATTAATTTGTATCATTTTATAAAAGGAGCAGTGGATTCTCCAAGGCATAGGTTTATATTATTGTAGTTATTGCAAGAAGTGAAATTTGCAACATAAAATTGACAAGATATTTTTTATTTTTGCATAAGGTTGGAGCATCTTAGAAAAATTGTTTTTTGATTTAATTTCATTGAGTACTGAAAATGAATCTTTCTCAGCATAGTTTTGAACAGACAAGGATTTCAATTCAATTTAAAAACTTGGAAGTTACACAATAGGCCAAGCTCCAGTTAAAAATCCCCAAACAACAAACCCTACAACAACTTAGAAAAAAAACAGAAACTCTGCCACTCTTTTGCTGCAACCTCTCATTTCAATTGATAATTAGAAGAGCAAAAATATGTACTTTGGAGATGATGTTTCCTTGAACAAATGTCTTTACAATACATTTTATTTTTATTCTGAAATGTGTGAAAACACGAGCAATGATTTATAAATATGAAGCTATGACTCAGACAATCTACCAGCATCACAAGTAGCCTGCATTTTTATGAAGAACTGAGTCTGACTGATTTAATCCTTTTCCAGTTCAAGGCCAGCTTCAGCTCTCAGAAGCGCAGCGTACACAAACAGTTGCATAACCTGAAATCTCAAATCATCACACCTTTGTATGCAAGTAGGGTCGTCAGATTTTCAAACTCTATTGTCATCTATGCATTACGCTCTTGAGCCTGGAATCAAGCACTTTTGGAAAGGTGCTTTTAACATAAAACATAACAATTGCTTTATTGGTTCTAATGTAACATAACTGCTGGATTTCAGAACAAGCAGTACACAGGATCCATTCTGACAGGACTGAATGACTGCCGATATATATTTAATCTGATCTTATTTGGCTTGTATTTGTTGTTGCCAGGGGGTCCTGCTTGGTCAGCACAGATGGACAGAGACCCCACTGGCACTGTGCTTCATTCAGCTAAGGCAGTCCCACACGAGTGAGAGTACTTCCAAGAAAACTAGGTGAATATGTTAAATGTGACTCATGATCCATCTGTCTTAGTGCTTTCCCCAGCATCTGCCTGCCTGGGCGGTGACTCCTTGCTTTATTCAGGTTCCACTTGCGGGAGGTTTGAAGGACCAACCCCTTCCAACCACTGCTTTCCCCCTTTCAACCACTACTTCTTCCTTAGTAACACAGCTCCAGAAGGCATGGGATGAATCACAGCCTCCCAATTCCTAACCTTTAGGTGTGTGGAAGCTTAATAGGATTCACAACTCTCAAACAATAGCCCTAGGCTACAAAAATGATGAACTGGTTAAGCATGCATCAAGCAGTTAAGAATCAGATTGCCAAAAGATTACACACTGTATAGGAAGTATATGTAGGCACCTTAGCCTGGATTGAGTGCATCTGCCTCCCATTGCTCAGGATTCACACTCCTAAGCCTGTTTCTGCAGCTGGCTGCCTGAACGGCCTTTCAGAAACTGCCACCGAGTCAGCCAAAGCTTTGGAAAACAGGAAAAGCAGTCCCATCACCCATCTTAACCAGTAAAAGTAAAGTTTACCGATTTACCCAGTTAAATTCTTCATAGATGATGAAGGGAACATAACTTCTCCCTGAGGAAAGTGAACCACATCTCCGATCTATCAGGGGAATGTCCAAACTGCCCAGCTTCAGGAGAGGTGCAGATGGGGGCATTCTCAGGTCTTTGCCTCAAAACTGTCTCAAATTGCACAGGTGTCATTAAATATCCATTGAGGCAGATAACAGAAAAAAGTCTACAGCTTTTTGGCTGGGACACTCACCCAGATGGAAGGAATGTGTGTTTCATTCTTTGCACCTACATGTACACAATTACACATTAGGGAAATTGCCCTTTGGAGTAGAGTTTAGCAAACTAGTTTTCTTTATCTTGGGTGAATACTTTTGCTATTAGCCTGGAAGCCACTCTCCCCACATGCCTGACCAAATTAATATTATATTTATTCCTACCGTAGCAGGAAAGCTTCAAAAAGATGTTTAAAGAGTTTAGTTGTAAATTCCACTTGTCAGGGTGATGTTTCAAATGCAATTGTTTCACTTAAGAGCCTCGATTTCACTAAATTTCCTAATCACAAACTACTTTGGGGGTGGGTGGGGACAGGGGTGGGGACAGGGGTGAATTAAGGGTCTGTTACCACTCTGGGAATGAAATGCGGTTTAACATACTAGGATTTCCAAAGGATGGACCTTTCATGAAAGGTCTTCCAACTAAGCCTCCACAACATTCCATGAAGGAAAATGTACACGCCACACAGCATGAAACAGCTGGAAGGTGTGGGGGCCATGTAGGAGACTGCAGGGTGTAATGACCACCCAAGTCCATCAAGGTGAGATGAAGACCAGAGAAATGTTATGACTCATAGGAATCTCATGAACAGCCGTGCCACAAACTCACTAATCTTGTTACTACATTGCCCTGCTCCACTCCAGAGATTTTCAAAAGCCCTCTCAGATGCAACACTGCTCACTACTAAGGGGTTGGGCACTGTGATGGGTGAAAGGTCCACGGAGTACACAGATTTAACAGCTCCTGTAACTTGCTCAGAAGAGAAAATAACACAGAAGAATATCCAAGTATTAATCACACAGAATCTATAAAGCATTTGGCAGTAGGGAGGTGGCTATAGTTAACAACTGTCGTGTTTATTACGTTTGTCAGGATTGTCTTGCTGTTATCTCTCAACCCACTTCATCCATCTAAAACCTGCACTGAAAGCTCTCTGAGCTAACATTTGTCCCCTCATTTCAGCTAATCCTGTGATCCACCACAGCGCACCTAACTGGCACTAAATTCCATCAGACCAGTTGTTCCTAAACTAGGGTTCACAACTCCTGCCAGCATTTTTTACCTAATGGTAATACATGTTCATCCACTGTTGATGCTGATATCTAGGGCTGCATGGAAATGATTGATCTATAAGAGAGTCAGAATCAGAAAAAGGCTTGTAATTGCTGCATTAGACCATCTGCTCTCGAGATGTATTCTATTGACATTTTCTTTTCAGTGTTGATTATTACACATCTTTCTTTCCTCTTCAGTATCTTTAAAAGCTTCTTTATAACAACAGAATGCCAACGTAGTCCAAAATCTCGTCTTTCATTGGTTATCAAGTGATGCTTATATTAGAAAACATCTGCTTAGCCCCCACTTTACTAGCAAAACATTTCCAGCTCCCTTTTCATGTACTCATCTTCAATATTCCTTGAAGCACGAAAAATCTTCCCTACTGACTTTGTCTTTTTTTAACTCTTTTGGTATTGAAGCTCTCTGGTAATGCCAATATAAACAACATAGATTAGAAAAACTCACTACAGTGTCTAGAAGACTGAGTATGAGATGAATGCACACTTGAAAATTGTCTTGAATTAAATTATTTTACCAAAATATACTAAAACTTAAAACTGCCAGTGCTGCAAAATAAACGTAGTCTCATTTACAGGACCAAAAGGGATAAAATATTATGATGATGAAGTGTGCTGTTTGTGACTGGGAGAAGGGTAGAATCAAGATACATTAAGTAAAATAGACTAAAAGTGCAATGTAACAAACAGATGCAAAAGTGATTTTTTATCATGGCAATCCGTTAGTGTTTTGAACCAGACAGAGAAAAACAGTGACCTGGATAAAGAAGAATGATGCTTGACTTATGCTTCCTTCTGCAAAGTGTGACCTATATTCATAGTTTTTAATTAGGAATGTATTTTATTTATGGGATGATGAGCTAATTTCTGTTCATTTTTCTAAGTAATTAGGTACTCAAGTTAAATTACAGATAAATGGGGAAAGAACGGGCCTGTCTTTGGATGGGTTACAAAGAAGATTCCCTATGAGACAGAAACTGATCAGCACAGAGCCGAGTGCTGATCAGTTGCATAAGCCACTGTTATCCTCAGACAACCTTGGCTAAATCTTACCATCTATATTTAAAATAAGTCTAGCGCAAACCATGTTTTTTAAAATGCTCAGCTAGTCATCCAGAAGACTGGTTTTGTCCCATAAATAACCTCTGGCAGAAAAACCACATGCACAACACTTCCTTCTGCTGGTAGAAAGGTGTTCACCACGCATGGAACTGTGAAGCAGTGCACAGGAAAGCACAATGAATTACAAGCACTTTAAGGGAACTTCTGAATGAACACAGTGTTGCTGTCTGGAGGGATAAGTCAACTGGGCCAGGTCTTGAGCCTGCAATTTGAAAGACACGCTGCCAGTGTCAATTACTGGGCCCGACACTGGACACATAAATGACTGCGTCTGTGTTCCCGTGAGCTGATGTGCCCCAAAGCAACGTCACGGGCAGTGAGACCGCGCTCTGCACCTCTCTTTGGTGGGACGTAACTGTCTTTCACGTGCAAGGTGAACCAGATGCTACAACACTTTGCCCCGAGCCCTGACCTTGCATTGGTGAGGTGAGGTGAGGGCCCGCCGGCCCTGGCAGACCTGCTCAGTCAGGGGGACACGCTTGGAGGGCTGCGTGGGAAAACGGAGATGACAAACCTCCCAGGGTAAATCCAAACAGTGTTTGTTTGGGGCACAGCCAAACCAACAAACCAGTATTTATCTTAAACACAGACAAAAGAATAAGCAAATCAATAATCTCGGCGCGGCCAGAACATCCACTCAGTACTCGCTTCGGACAGGGCCAAAACAACAAACCAATATTTTGCACACGGCCAAAATGTCAAATTAGTGATTGTTTTGGGCACAGCCAAACCAGCAAATCAATATTTTGGACACGGCCAAAATATGGAGCCAGTCCTAGTTTTGGACACGACCAAACCAGCAGAAGTTGCTAAAAACCCCCCAGATTCCAATCTGTTCAGATCCCAGCGTGAGCCCCTCCCGGCAGCCGGACAAAACAGCACAACTCGCACCCGATCCACGGCACAGCAGTGCCCTGAGGAACAGAGGAAAGGAACACGGATACAGAGAGAGGGGAATATGAGTGGGGGCGAAGAGAAAACTACTCACCGCTCCGTGGACCTCTGGAAAAGGCAGCCTCCAGGATCACCCGGGTCTGCGCTGGCTCCGCGGCGGCTGCGGGCGGGCCCGGGGGGCAGAGGCCGCGCCGCGCCTGCCCTTTCGACGGGCTCGTCTTCATCGGACAAGGCCGTGCCCCCTCCCCGGGCACGAGGGGGGTCTTGCTGCCAAAGTGCTTGAGTTGAGGCGTTGGTGAACGTTGTGGCATCGGGGCTGGCGGGTCCAGGGTCGCTGGGGGTTCAGCAGCCCCTGCCAGAATCACCTCTGCCTGAGCCCTCTGGGTCCCCTGCGCGGGGGCGGTGGGGGAACCTGCTGCACCTCCTCCCCCCAGCTCTGCAGCAGCCCCAGCACTCGAGAAGTTGTTAAAGACAACAAAACAAGTAAAGTCAGACGTTGTTGAAGACAATACAAGTGGAATCAGTCGATGCTTAAGACAACAATGGAAGTAGAGTCAGTCCCTACAGGGCACTGATCGCTGTCAAGCGTGCAGTGACGCCTTGCACGCACCTGAGCCTGATCCTTGCACGCACCTGAGCCTGATCCTTGCACAACCCCGCTGCACCTGGGCATGGGGTTACTAAGGGCTGTGCTAAGGAGAGTTCGTGACTGAGCAGAAAATTACCATGGATGTTCAAAGCTTTTCAAAAGCTGCTCTAGCAACTGCAGTAATTTATTGATTTATACCTGTGAAGTCAGGAAGGAGTCTGCAATCATGTTTTCATCAATAGGTAGCGTGCGAGTTTCCGTACCTCAGTGCCAGGCTATGCAGAGATGGTTGAAGCAAAGAGATTTATATGAACATTTTTTGTCACACAGGTTGTTTGAAAGAAGTTTGACAGTTAAAGCTTGGCTTTCTGTTGTTCTCATTTTAGGCTGAAAGGGCCACATACATTTTTGCTAAGAATGGTGAATATCCAAAAAAGTGTTTCAAGTTGCAGCTATTTCTGTGTCTAAAGCTTTGAAATATCAACTAGTAGTAGCCTAACGGCAGGTGGCTGGAGCAGGTTAGTCTTGATATGGACTGAGGCATTCAAGTCTTGCTCTGGACTCAAATTAAAAGCAGCCCCCAGCTGTTCAATTAGCTGGCGAAAGGGAGGTGGATGAGAATTTCACTTTACTTGTGAGGTTGGCTGCAGAAATAACCCTTAATCAGGTGAACCCGAGGTTTTGCACAGGGTTTGGCTGACCTTGACCCTTACGCACTGCTGTTGCTGGAAAATCTTGTTCCTGTAATTATCAGCAATGTGAATACATTACCATTTAATCATCATTCCCTCGATATGGCAACTTTAATTTCACAGTAATGTTTACTGTTCTAGATTCACTAGTTGTGTCAGAAATCCAAGCTCTGTTGAGAAAACCCTCTAAGCCTGACTGGAAAAAGCTTTTGAACTCACTGACTCTTGCTCAAGAGGATGAAAAACAAATCTTAAAGTTGCCAATATTTATGTTTTAGGCAAACCAGTAGAAAAAGAGAAAGAGATTTTCTGAGCTCAGAACAAAAATAGACCATTAAAAAGCTTATTTTGCTTTCTCCCTTTGAAAATTCCCTTTTCATTTTAATTAAGCTTTCACAGGATTCATGGTGTTGGAGAGTTTTCAAAGAAACAGAGAACTTGCTTGCCAGTATTTTTTGTCCTTTTTTTTTCTGCCTGCTAGCTCACACAGCTCTACTTGTTGAAAATATTTATCTGCTCTGAGAAAAGCAGCTGAAGCAGAGGAATGGCTGACTGTTTAGAAAACATAAATACAATTATTTTAGTAACAACTTATTACAGAGAGAAAAGTTCATAGATTCTTCTATTGTAGATAAATTGTTCCAAACTGGAAAAAATCTGGTCTACTTTAAATTTTGTGTGACTTTACAGTTGTAAACCAGGCTCACAGAAGCTTGATCTTTCTACTAGGACTAGAAAGGTATAGATGTTGCAACAAGACATTAATTTCTGCTAAATTCTATGGAATTTTGGCCTCTATCCTACAAATATCAAGGTGGTCACACCTGATATGGGTTCCCTGAAGGGCTGACAAAGACTTTATCTTCTTCTCAATAGCTCTGGCATCTCCTTTCTTCCCAGCACAAGTTCATGACTTTTCTCTGCATTTGAGAATTGGGTACTGAATACATCAAGGCTGTTCAGTAGCTGCAGGCCAGGGCCTTGCCCTTGACTCTGGCCAAGAGCACTGCCAGCTGCCATCTCCTTCTCCGTCCCCAGGTCATGGTATGCCCAGATCCTATATCCTCACTGTGCATAAAGTTACAGGCATAAAAGGTCTGAGACCCTTAGAAGAGAGGCTTCCATACCAAAGCACAGGACAGAATTGAAATATAAAATTAACCAGGGTGCTTTAGATTAAGTATAAAATAAAGCTTGAAAATTGATCCACGTATCAGTCTCTGACTGTATAAATATTCTTTCTTATATCTCATGACATTCTATTGAATTTAACAAGAGTCATATTTGTATATACAGGAGTAGAATTAGATATTAGAAATGTGGGTGTACCTGACAGGCAAGGCTGTAGTCTTTGTTAGATTGGGAAGTAATTTACGAAACAGTAAAACAGTACCATCACCCTCTGCTAAACAAAGAAACTGGCAGAGGAAATCCCAAATCACTCAAGTCATCTGTTTCCAGTGCACTATCAATGGGACCAGAGTACCTTCATTCCTAAACAAGGGACAATCAGTATCACATGACTTTAGGGTGAAAAAAAAAATGACTGCAAGGTTTAGAAATTAGTTTTTGAAAACTATCTGCTTCAACTTACAATATATATTTTGCACAGGGTTTTTTTCCTTTTTTTTCAATTCTTTCCAAAGGCCATATGGAGATGAAGTGGTTTGATGTAACAGGCAAATTCCAAATGCGTTATCTATGTGAATTTATTACACGTCTGTAAGTTCTTTTCTGGCTAAGCATGGCTTTAACAACAATGGAAAAACCAGGCCATCTAGCATGTGCCCAGGTCTCTATTTCACCACAAACACGTGCATACACACACATATGTCCAAGGGTATTGTCAAAGGCTTTTGTCAATTTGAATTGGTATTAATGTTTGCAAACTAAAAATAAATCCCTTTTTTTGCCAAGATTGAAAGATCTTCCGGCGCTCCTGAGTAATTCACTGCATGCTGCAGCACATAAGTAATGACTGAGGAGTGTGAAACTCCGAACAGACCTTTGCATTAAGATGAATAGACCTGCAGAGTGCATTTGTTGAAGTGCTTTCTGTATGGGTGAACACAACAGTATGTTTGAAATATATCAAAAGGAACTGTTGTGTATTTCACTCTTCTCAGCAGTGAGGGGAAAATGGATTGTATGTGGTACCAAACAGGTAAAAGAGTTACAAGAAAAATAAGGCAAGATAAAACTCTGAATATTAAAACCAGGTTCAGAAGATGCAGCCACGGTTGTGGCAGCAGGCTGATACGCCAGCAGTAAACAAATTAGGGAGAGGGGGTTGAAATTAGCTCCTTTCTCTGCTAATATTTCATCTGTAGTGAGGTCCCAGCTTTTTTCCCATTTTTGTTGTTATTTAGCAGTTTATCTGAGCAATCTCAGTGCTCAGAGAGCGTTCGTAAATGATTACATCCCATTGTCTCAGCGCTGGCTGTTTGGGGTTTGCTCGCTGAGTGTGCTGGTTGGTCACCTAAGGACACATCTCTGTTACACAATGCTGTGTCATGGCACAGATTGCCAATACAGCCCAGGAAGAAGGGCGGTATGTCTGCATGGCACGGTGCCACGCTGCGTGCTCCTTCTGCTCCCAGGGGTTCTATGAATGAGTTAGCTCAATTCGGTTGGCTCAGCTCTGTGCTGACCTGTCTGTCCTGTTCCCAGGACTTGAACTGGCTTGTCTGGACATAGGTCAGCCTGGATAGACTTTCTCTTCCTCATTTGGCTGACTACAACTTTCTTTCTCCTCTTTTATCTTCCATAAATGCATTATTTTCTCATTAATTTATTTTTGAAACAACACTTAGGCCTAAAAGTTTCTTCCCATGCACATTTCCTTAAGGAAATCTTTACTCAGTTGACCAGATGGAAAAAGTGAACAGAAAGAGTGTAAAAATCATTATTTAAAACACAATTAAGAATTGACAAATATTCTTGTAAATACATTTTCTACTCAACACTACATTTTACTCTTGGCTACCTGTAAACAATAGGAGATAATTCTGCTAGTTCAAGAGTAATGAACAGTCACTACCTTATACACATAGGAATTTCTTGCATTTCTCTTTCTGGGTTACAAGCCTTTGATAATCTAATTACTCTAAACTACCCAGAAACATTGTTTACGGCATAAATGAATCTGAACAAGAAAAGGAGAGTGAATTGTTTGAATGATCCGTAAAATCATCCTGCTATCAAACTGTTCTGATTTCTCACCACTCTTGGTTTAAATGTTTTCTGTGGGTTTTGCTATTATTTTTGTGGTTTGTTAGATGGTACAAGACCACATGATAACTGTGAAACAATGAGTCAAGGTAAACTTCATGTAAACTTACTGTAATGCTAGTTTGTTCATGGTGTTGATGTTACAGTTGAATTAAGACAAATAAAGTGTGTGTTTTGTGCCTGTGAGGCCGTTTTCTCCTTGTATCCTTTTGTTTAAGCAGCAAATTATTCTTTATTTCTCACATTGAGAAAGTGTGAATATTGATGAGCTGTAAAAATCTGGTACAGTGTGGCCTTTTTCATTGCCAGGAGACTGAGGTGGGATAGGAAGAGTTCAGAACTGGCATCTCAAAACTGCTGGGAGCTTTCTTTGTACCCTCCATCTCCGCTGCTTCTTCAAGGACTGTTTGCAAATGAAGCAGAACTCAACATAACTATTTATCAGCAAAAAATGTACTGAAAATTATGTTGAAAAAAATCTCAAAATACATTTTTTCTTGTCATGTTCTGGGATTTTCAGCAAATAAAACAATAAGCATAGGGAAAAAAATGTGAGAATACAAGATGAAGATACAGCAAGAAGAGAATTGTTGCATAACATTTAGATGGGACAAGAAAGCAGTATTTCACAGCAGAAACTTAGGAAGAAAATTGTTCAGGTGCTTAGCCTTCTCCTCGTCTGTTGGTACGAGGCCACCGTTTCTGTTCATCAGTGGGGGTGCGGCTTTCTTTAACCTCCCTTTTTTTTGGTTGACGTACCTATAGAAGCCTTCCTGTCATTCTTTGCTTCCCTTGCTAAGTTCAGCTCCAACTGCGCCTTGGCCATCCTGACCCCAGCCCTACACACACGGGCAGCGTCCCTTCACTCTTCCCAGGTTCCCTGTCCCTGCCTGTGCAGGTCCCTCTTGCTCTTTAGTTTGACCAGCAGGTCTCGACTCAGCCACGTGGGTCTTCCCTTCCCTGCATGATTTCCTACATCTGGGGACGGAGCGCTGTCGTGCTCTGTGGAAAGCATCCTTCAATATCTGACAGCTCTGCTCTACTCTCTTGCATTATTAAATGTCACTATGACTGCACCATGTAATTCTGGATCACAAAGAACACCAGAGAGCAGATTCAGCACTTTGCCGCTCGGAACCAGCTAGAAGTACACAACAGCTGGAATGGTCTATTTTTACATCCCTATCAATAGAAGTCTGAGTAGCTGTTAAGAATTTTGCATCCATGGATTTACAGCTGCAGTTATTAAGACAAAATTTCACCTATCACTGCCTATCTTTTGTAACTCTAAAAGATGTGTTAGGGTATTATTTTGAAGATTAGGCTTTTCCAGTTTACTCACATGATGTACATATATCCCCATCCAGGTTTTCCCAGGCAGAAAACACATCTAATTCAATGATTACGGTGGATTTGGCAGCAACCCGTGGATCCAAGTTGCTTCGCAGCGCTGATTATAATGGGATTGTTGTGGCCTTTCCATTCCTCCACTATTTGTACCCAGTCTTCTACTGACACGAGTGCCTCCACGCAACAGCAGCATCTTTTCCACTTTCTGTGATACTTCTTATTTTTTTATTTTTTTTTTTAATTTAAGTGGTTAATATAGCCATTTCCCTCCTGTGTGTAGCTGGCTTAGGACAGCTTCAGCAACACAAGAAAACAGTTGACTGGATATGGGGACATCCTGTAACTCGCTTTTAAGGCTACAAATGCTTTAGAGCCTTCATGTGCTTTCGGTCCAAGGCCAAAGCACGTTACACTGATCATTCATCCCTCAAAAGATGTGCTTCTCCTCATCACTATGTAAGGATAATTCAGTTTTCGATTTTCCTGTCAAAGTGCATCCTCATCACATAGGAGAGCTCTGGGTCTTTATTTTCATTCTGGATTGTAGACAGTCTTAGTCCAAAAGTCAAGAAGTGATTTGCTTTCAGTTAAAAGTTTTTCTGCACATTTTGACTGCTGAAAAAATAAAGAGATGTTTCACACCTTAAAAATGTCAATTTCATCCAGTGTGTGACACATACTCTTTAACATATCCTTCTGTGGAAATGTGTCTTATAGCCATAATATTGTCTACTCAAATAAACTTGACGAGGTCTCACTTACACACAGAATTAGAAACAAAGCCTTTATTAGCAGATGCTGCAGCAAAGCATTTTCCAGCTCAGAAAGAGCTTAATAATCCTTGCTGATTTTTATCCTTGTGGAGCTCTAAAAATTATTTGTATCCTCTCTCAGTCAGCATGAGGGGAATACAAAGATGGTGTTATGATATAAAGGGAGGAAATTTTCTCTGGGAAAAAAATTCAATTAAATAGCATGAAATAAAAAGATACTCTTTCCAGCAGAGCCAAGCATATTCTTTCATTGTAAAAGCCAGCCTGTGCTTCTCATCACAGGTCAATATTCACAGATATCTAATGATCAAAGTACTTTCTTTATCATTCAGTAAAGCATCGAGTGTGGCACCCATTGCAGGGACATAATCCCACGCTGTAGTATTGCAGGTCTATGAAAGGTAAAATCAAACCTGATAAAGGGTATAAAAAGGTTGCAGTAAATTACCCCAAGTTTCTCTTCTCAGAAGAGGTGTCAGTCTGAGAGATAAACTAGGTTTCTGGATGATGGTTCTTGTGAAAGCTGTGTTAAAAAATCCTTCCACTTTGTATCATTATATTAATTTTGTGGACCTTTATGCATATGATGTTAGACCTCTAAAATCAGATGGTGAGTCAGAAGTTACACATTACATCTAAACCTGGGATAAATAACTAAGATGTGTAAAACTGAGGTCTATTATCTCTAGAAAAAAGGAATTTACTGACTGCTGTGAGCTCTGAGAACCAAGAAGAGGTGTGTTCTCTGGAAGATCAGTACTGCTCGCTCACCCCTACTCAGTGCCCGTGCACGGCGATAATGGTCAGCATTAGGGGCAGGAAAGAGAAAAGGAATGTGTGGTCTGGCAGCACGGCAGTGTGGACACTCCACAGCTGCGCCACTGAATGGCTGAAGGCTCTGATAAGAGAAGATACCTGCTTTGATATGTTCCCTGCAACTAATTCCCAGGCAACTGGCTGTTTGGAGGGCATATCTGGAAATTGCAGGCAAATTTTCATTTTGGAAACAGCTGGACCAGTTGAAGATGGCACCACCGTAGTTGTCTGCTGTTGCTTCTCTGCTCCTGTTCACCCAGTTTTACCAGTTGAAGGGATGTGTTGACCATATCTTGTCACACAAAGTCGGTCAGCGACTTTCAGCCAGCAATGAAGATGGGTGAGAATGCTTTACCCGCAGCAGGGTACGGAGCATCCCAAGAGAACTCAACCAGCAGAGGGTGAAGGCAGCGCCTTCAGACAGGGGAGGCAGGGTCAGTGCCATCTCAGCAGAGCTAGACCTGGGAAACAACGCCTGCCTCTGGCCTTGGCAGAGCACTTGGTGCTCACACACGGCACGGCTTGCTGGGTGCCTGGCAGGAAACAACTGCTGGAAATATTTTGATTTGTGTGAACATTCACAATCTGTGCTTCCTTTCCTAGAAAAGCTATGACTATTAGACAAAAATGCCTCTGATGCTACACTACACAGGCAACCATGGCAAGATCCCTGCTCAGCTGCCTCTCTACATCCCCACGTGTTCTTCTACATCACCATGGCAAAGGCTTGTCATCTGAGCAGAGCTAAGGACTCTATTTTGTTGGTTTAGAGCAGCACAACTGGCCAATGATGCAGTTTATAAAACTAAAACATGAAACATAGGATGTGCCTAGACTTGCTCCAAAATATTTCAACAAGCCTGGACCTGTGTTCTTGCGCTAGATTGGGCTTCTTAATCATGTTTGTTAGTAAAACATCTGTGGTAGGCTCAGAGACTGTTGGTGCCTGCATTTTACTGCCACGGTGTTTCTTTATCCAAACAGACTGGTTCAGAGAGATTATACAATGCAATAGTGAAGAATCACTTTATTTAAAGCAAAAATTTATTACTCAATATTAAAAAAATCTCTTATACATCTTATATGGATTTAGAAGACTTTCTCTGGCATTTAGATTTCCAAAGAAGGCACAGAAGAACAGATGTGACCTCCAATCAAGTCCAGTGTCATAGAAGAGTAGAATCACGGAATGACCTGAGTTGGAAGTGACCCACAAAGATCATCAAGTCCAACTCCCGTCCCTGCACAGGACACCCCAACACTCACCCCGTGTGACCGAGGGCATTGGCCAAATGCTGCTGGAATGCTGGCACACTCGGTGCCGGGACTGCTTCCCTGGGGAGCTGTGCCAGGGCTCCACCACCCGCTGGGGGAAGAACCTCTTCCTGATGCCCAACCTAACCCTGCCTGGCACATCTTCCTGCCATCCCCTCCAGCCCTGTCACAGGTCCCCAGAGAGAAGAGCTCAGCCCCTGGGTCACCTCCCTCCCCTGTGAGAAGGCAGCAAACAGCTCTGAGATCCCCCCTCAGGCTGCTCTTCTCCAGGCTGAACAGACCCCGTGCCTTCAGCCGCTCCTCATACGCCTTCCCCTCCAGAGCCTCCCCAGCCTTGTGGCCTCCTCTGGACACTCTCCAGGAGTTTGATGTCCTTTTTACCCTGCGGTGTCCAAAACTGCCCTCAGTGCTCGAGGTGGGGCCGCCCCAGAGCAGAGCAGAGCGGGTCTGTGTAAAGACTTTTGTGATGCATTTTTGTTGCCTTTAGTTGAGATGTATCTAACTTAGACATTTGTGCAAAACATCCCCAGACTTCAGGTGTGAAAAGAGCTGCCCCCAAACGAGTACACTAAAATAGCAGCTAAGCTTTTATACGCACAGCCTCTTTTATCATTCTAAGAAATATATTTGAGATCAGCCCAGCTCATTTAGTAGTATTTCAGCATTTCCTTTTCTCATAATATTTACTCACACTTCCCAGTACTTCCTGGACAACAGAACTGCAGTTGTTTGGCATTCTTTAAGTCTGGCAGTTCTCGTGTCCCTCCTGCTCTGTAGACACACTCATTTTTCTTTTGTGTGGATCATCCTGCACCACACACATCAGATATTTACAAAGCACAGAGGTGAAAAGTTTGGCTTTTATGCATTCAGTTAAAGTTGTTCTTTGCAGACTGTTCTCTGTTTCAGCAACCTGGAGGTGAGAGTGCCTGTGGCTCTGGTATTTTCTGCTGCAGAAGTGGCCTTAATTGCCCCAGCAAGTGGCTGAGTCGCAGGCAGGCTGGGTGTCCTCTGTCCCACATGCTCCACCACTAGCTGGTCAAAAGCCCCGTTATCAGAAGGTCAGCAAAATTTAACAGATCCAGGAAACCCTGCTGGATGTTGCAAAAGAAATTTAATTTTTCCTAAAGCCTGTTTTGCTTTATTACCTTTTTTAAATTAATTTGGCTCTTTCGTTTGGCTTCTTGTCTGATTCTGTGTTGAAAGTAAGGTACAAGAGTTTTCTCTTAAAACACCAAGAGCTTCTTGTGAGATGGTCACTGCTTAAATTGCCAGGAGTCAAATGCTGCAGCTCTTCTGGGGCCTCGATACAGAGTTGTGAAAGAGGCAGATTCTCATATCTCAACCAAGCCATGTTTTCAGGGACCCAGGAGCTGCCAACAAAGAAGTTCTCTCTTTTGATATTCTGTTGTTGATTTTTTGAAAGCTTGAGCTGTTAGTCGACCTGAAGGGAATAGCTTAGTTCTTAAACCCTGGAAGTCTCAATTCTACCACAGAAAAACTATCTATCTGGCTCATTGGTATCACCTTCAGAAGCTTCTGGAGAGAAGTCAAGATTGACAGGTTCATTGGCTCATTGGGGTTGTGATCTCCACTTTGTTTCTAAGGATTTGTAAAAGCCTGGTGCACACTGTGCTTAGCTTGTGCAGCTGTTTTCTTCTGCCCTGGTATATATGTTCTGATCTCCGGATATGATCCGCATACACAATTGATAAAGTCTCTTCTGAATCTCAGTGCTTTCAAAAGCAGCATCCATCAAAGTATCCTGCAATTAATCGCATTTCACACACTGAGTGGAAACCATTGTCTTCTGTAAAAGCCCTTCATAAGCCTAGAAAAAGCCATTTGAAAATGGTTCCTAAGCGAAAATTATTTTCAGTTGCAATGCCTGATACCATATTTCCAAGGAAAAAAACCATCAGGTTCATATTTTCTGACTTTATTCTCTCTATAGATAAAAGTTTCCCATAGTTACTTCACCTTCAAAAATGCCTGAAAGTGGACACGTGTTGGAAAAGTCCTTTAAGTTTCTATCAACAATCTTCTCTTGTTGATGCTGGTTGTTGGATGTTTAATTCTCTGGAGCACTTCTGCAGGGGGTCTGAGCAACAGACTAAACTCTGAAGTGTTCAGTGATCTTTTCAGCAGCCTCACTAGGGCCTTCTAATGCCTTCGATTTTCATGCAGGCCATTCAGTCTTCCTCTGTTTGCTCACCCTGCTGACACCGATGTTCTGGTCTGGCTCCACAGACCACATGAGGATGTTCACAGTTGTCATGAAAGCTTTGTGGAGGTTTAGACACTACTAATGTAACAGTTAAAATACGTCTGGATCCATATGAATAACGTGAAAGTAGTTCCGAGAAGCTCATACAAAATAGTCCTTCAAAAATTTTCTTGCACATACCTCCCAAATATATCAAACTAATTGAAAGAAATCTTGGAAGACAACTAAAAAAGCCTTATTCAAATAAGACATAGCAATCATTCATGAGGCCAGTAGCAAACATTTTTGGTGCCTAACTGAATTTTACCACTAAGGAATTCAGAAACACTTCGGCAGAAACTTTAGATAGATAAAGCTATCATAAATTAATACATTCTTTCTCACAGAAATAACCTTTCCATTGTGTTTGCTCACTAAATAGGAAATCTTAACCTTTCCTGCCTTCATTGAAGGTCTGCCTCGATCTTTTTGGCCATCAGTTGACTGGCCCTATGGAAGAAACTTGAGGCTTTGCAGACTGTTCCTCAATTTTCTAATGATAGTTGGTTCCAGAGGTACCTGAGGTTTGTGGTAGACTCCCACCAGATATACAACCTAGGCGTATGAAATGGAAGGCACTGTGAAAAGCAGCCCTCATAGCACCTAATAACTCCAGAAGATGCTCGGAGTGTCAGGAGAAAATCAGGGGTTTCAGAGTGGATTACAAGGTGTCCAGGATTGCATAGCTTAATTTTTTTCTCCAGACAAGTTCAGACATGTGAAATCACAGCTATAAATTTGCTTGCTGGCCTTGAGTTTGTTACACAGAGAAACTCTATTATCTCTACCCAAAAAGATACCAGCAAGTTCAGGTTATACCGCAGCCTGCCTGTCACGCTCACACAGATTGTACATTTTGAGTAAATCATCTCTTTCTTGGTAGCTCTTAAAGATAATAAAACTAATGGCAGGAAAACCTAACTGTATGAGTACATTTTGATACAACTGATAATACATCTGTGACAGTACAAAACCAGTGGCTAAAGGTCACAAGGTCTGACTTTACCTGTAAAAGCCATTTAAAAGTGGGTGACCTGCTGATATTCCAGCAGCAAACAGTAGCAACTTCGTGCTGAATGTTTACGGCGTGTAAATAAACAGCAGTCTCCAAAGAGCTCGCCGAGAATCTCACTTTTTTCGCTTGAGGCGGTTATCTGGCGACAGAAGATTTCTGGTTGAGGGGATAAAAAATGTAAGCGTGAGGCCAGCATGGAAAAACTTCTAGGTCCAAAGAAAACCTTCAACTTGTTTTCTAACTCCCGCTGTCACAGTCACTTCTTTCATTGCTTTTTGTAGAGGATGCAGGCTTCTCTCAACTTTTTTACATCCTGTTGGCTGCAACGCGCCAGCTCTTTTTTTGGAGGTCGGTTATGTTATTTTGATTAGTTTAACACCTCCCCAGAAAACTTGCCTTCTCCAAATGTGTCACACAGTTAACTGTATCCGGGTCTACTTCAGGTATGCTCCCACCATACTTTTGGCTTTTCGAAGTGTTAAAAATGTGGAAAGAGGCCTTCATGCCTCACAAAACCCATAATTTGCAATATCTTACTGAACTTCATGGGATTTGATTCATCAAAAAAATCTCAGATTTGTCAGTTTACATTTGCAAGCTCTGCAGTTAACTTTCAGGGAGGTTTTATATCCATGTGTTCATGATAAACCACACACCATAGCCATTGGCATGGTGAAGCCTCACACTCAAACCAGTTGTGCTCTAAAGATCTTGGCAAAATTTGAAACAGATTCTTCACTATTAAATTTTCATAAACTCTTACCTGTGTCTATACGTTGGAATTAATTGAGTTCGTGTGTTTCCTACGTATACTCAACACCTGGAAAAAATACACTTTTCAGTGATTTTTGAGTGCCTTCTACTTCTGTAGAACCCAAATTTTGTCCTTCGGCGGTGGCCAAGTCCATATTCTTCTTCTACTCCTATTTTATACAGCTTCTGGTTTGTCAGCCTAAGGACATTGTAAGAAATGATCAAACAGTTATGTCTCTGAATGTTTTCATGTGGGTTTTGACAGATCTTTTATTGCTCTTCTTGGAAATTAATTTTGTTTCATAATGACCGTATTCCACATTGTTTACCAATTAAGATCTGGTTTTGCCTCAAACGTTGATGATTTTTTTTCAAATCGGAGATAACTACTATAAAGTCATCATAGAAGTTAAGGTACTATAATTTTGTAATGAAGAAAGAGAGGCAGAAAGTAGCTTTAGCATGTTCTGTCTTACCATTATAATGCTTTCTTATGCAGAAGCATAGCTGATTTCTTCTGTAACCCTTTCACCTTGCGGAGGAAAAAGGTCTATTATGCGGGCTTGTATGTCAAACCCCTAAAGAATCAATCCATTACGATTAGCTTTGACACTCCTTCAAAACAGCATGTACTATAGAAAAGTTTGAAGAAATATCCTTTCCTCTCTTACATAAAAGCAGAGTTGTAGATAATTCTGTGTCACAAAGTTATCCATTACAGTCACGGCTGAAGCTTTAATAAGTTCCATCTTAAGGTTGTTTATTCTCTGACAAAGTACCCACAATGCAACAGACATTTAACATCGTCAGAAGAGGAGATGGCTTGACAGAGAATAAATGGTTTGTATTCATATTTGGAGCTCTAAAAAAAAGAAGAAATATTCATATTCCCATAGCAATAGCCTCAAGAGCTCAATAAAAATCTCAAGAAACAACAAAAACCACTCTAAGCTTTTGTACTGTCTGCTCTTTTGTTCCACATAATCCAACCACTGTCAGCAGATACCTTCTGAATACCTGTACTTTGAACCAGTAGGTCCTCAAATTCCACCTGCACTCCAACTTAGGAACCAAAGTAAACAAATTGAATCTTGCCTGATACCTTGAAGTCAGACAGCAGATGAGATCTCTGTTAATATTTACATATTCCTTCTAAGACAAGAGGATATATTTATTGTTACATGTTGTGATAACTGAACCACAGCTCTTCCACTTATGACAAAAGGGTTTTAATCTGTGCAACAGTTCTCACATAACGAGCAGGGAGATCGTTTCAGCTGATCATTTTAGAAACTGTCACGTCTCCCTTTGCTAAACCATCATATTTATCAAGGTTTTTAGCAGATTTCCTGTATTTGAAATCTAAGGTTTTAAATCCTACTGGACTTTTCTACAGATATGCTACACACTTAAAATTTAAGGCAGTTTTCTTACTTTAGAGACATAACAGTGAAGTTCTTACAGATTATTTCAAGGAGGAGTAATCCTTGATTATTATATGGTATCTGTCTTCAAAAGTAAATAATAATGTATTTTATTTGAGATTGATATCAGATAAAAAAACAACTTGTACAAAGCTATTACAAAATTATGCACGTGTATAATTCTTTGTTGACCAAGTTTTCAAGAACAGCTAGTGCTGTACTTGTTGTTGGCCTTTGTAGTGCAAACTGATGAAAGGAACCACTAAACACTTTGGGCTCCTCAGTGTCTGTCACTGTCCCTCCCTGCCTTCACAGTCTTAAACAGCCACTACTCATCAGTTTTCTTGTGCTCTCTATGTCTCTTTCTCTTCATATCTCGTTTTGTTCCATGTACACCGAGACTTGGTTTTCCTTGGGTAATATCTACCAGACCTCTGTGTTTACTTAAGTCAGTTTTCCTGAAATGCAAAGTGGTTTTGTTTTACTCCTCTCTTCCCTCTTTCCTATGCATCAAAAATTCTCCAGTTTTATGGTCGCTCCACTAAGTTGTTCCTGTCTCTCATATTCTTAATCACTTCTGCCTTAGTAGTTAACAAAGGCTACTTTCTTTATCTTTAATATATAAACAATACCCACAATTGAACTCAAAGGACTTGCTGGTTGCTTCTTGTTCTCCTTCCTCAATAAATGACAGCACAATTGAATTGCCCTTGTGTAGTTCATGTGTTTCGGATGGTCTGGTTTGTTGCCTACAGAAAGCCTAGGGCTTGTCTTTCTGAATAGGATATTTACTCCCACTATTAATTCACTTCTGAATTTTTTTAACTTCTGAAGTAGCTCTTGAATAGCAATTGCTGGACATCACTATCAACTCCATCTTTTTTGCAAGAGTAGGTAGACCTCCACCCTCACATATTGAGTGAGATTTCATTTAGAAGGGTTAAGCTGTAATCCAACCCCAGATATTCTAGGGCATTATGTCTTATGTTCATGTCTACAGATTTTTGTAATGCCAAAGCAGTTTGCCGCATCTCAAACACAAAGTGATAGTTGAAGATCCTTTTCTGACCACAGCCGTCTGTGCTTTGGACAGTTAATTCCGTCTGCATTTGCTTCAGCTGGGAAATTTTTATTTAAATTAAAGCTCTGATGGCGTTAACTATTTTTTCTGGCTTATAATAACATTTGAGGATGAATCATGGTGAATGCTGCCAAATGTTTTCTTGAAACCTATGAAGTTTCTGAGTGTTTTTTGGACACATAGTGGCTGTCTTTGATGATTATTCTTAAGGTGGAAACCTGCTCAGCATCTCATAGTTTGAAATACAGACTCCTCTGAACTGGGGCTCATCTTAACTGCTTGCTTTCTTCTAGTTATGATCATTCTGTGGAAGACTTTGTTACTGAAAGCAATTTCACGTTGCGCAATGTAAACTGAAAAATTGTTCTTGCCTAATGAAGTTTTTGCTTCAGTTGCTGTGGTTCCTGTCATTGTTAATTCATTACCAGAGAACAGAAAAACAGATAAACTGGAATACTGTTGTCATGGCATAGGTAAAAAGAATCTAATGCAAATATTGCACTGACAGAAAAGAATAACAAATAAAGAGCTATCATTCTTGGTCTCAAGTTGCTCAAATATTTCAGAATAACAAGGTATCAAAATTCCTATAAAAGAAACATAAAGAAATATTTTAAATAATGACTTAGACTGAAAGAAAGTTATCTCAATTTATTGATTGATACGGTCAACTTTACTGGATAAATAACATCTGAGAAAAGAAATCCTTTTTTTTTTCTTCCTTCCCCCAGAAAATGCTTTGGAGAGGTTTCTGTGTGTCGCGAGGACCCCAGACTGTGTATTAGTAACAAACAGAAGAAAATATAATACATCTTGGTTTCCTACAAAGCTTTGTATATTTAAGACTGACCTTAAGGCGTGAGTACAGTAATGGATTATCAATCGAAACAGAAAGAAGTCTTATTAGTGGAATATTAATTAGTTATGAAGGTGATACTCCATCTGTGCTTGCTATCTACTTGCTCTCCATAGCACCTGGAAGCCCTGGTTGAGCCGAGCCATCGTTGTGTGATGTGGTAACACAGCATAAACCGTGTGACAGTCTCCCTAAAAGGTTTTATTTACCGTTTAGAAGTGGAAGAGGCAAAGCTTGCCCAGTGAAAGAGGGAGCAACCAGGTGATGCAATTGGCTCAGTCCCTTGTGTACAACGGTTCTCCTTCCTCAGTAGAGTTGGAAACATTTGAAACATGAGAAGTAAATGGAAACTCTACTTTGAATTCTGTCTTTGGTGACTGGACATTCCAATTGGCCTTCTTTTTCCAAGTGAAAGACTGCTCTTAAAAGCTTTTTCCCTTGATTCTTTTGAATAGGTCAGAAATGTATCAATAACTCTCAGATGAGCTACTGGGCTATGTTTTTGTCACCAATACATTAACTTGTGCTTAATACTTCCCATAAATCTTCCCTCTGTATTTAGTGAAAACATCATTTAAACCCTCTGTTGTTCACAGATGTTTTTTCCCCTTGCTCAGCTGATCCTGAGATGCACTAAGCCTCAACTTCCTTCTAGCCTCTACATTTTCCCCCAAGTGATGAGATACCTATTTGCTCTCAGGTATTTACTTCTTGATTCAAATCAGGCATTGCCTGCAGCTGGCTCATACCTGCTGCTTGTGAGTCTTCACCTGGGCTGTGTAGCCTCATGGGAACCTAAGTAAATCTTTTCAATCAAAGATGGTGCAGACCAGAAAACTGTTCTTTAGCGCCTGGTAAATATCACAAACTTGGCTGGTAAACATCACTGGCTCAGAAGTACTTGCTGTAAATAAATAACCATCTTGCTTAAGGAGTATATTTACTGTAATTGGGATAAAGTGTAGAAAACTGGTATTACGTCATTAATCCTTTGAAGTATATGAAATTTATTTATCACCAACCTGTAAAATAAATGATTTTCTCAATAATAGTCCTGTGGAAGGAGGAGACAAGCAGTAGTAGTCCCAGACATGGGGACATGACGACTTCACTGGGAGAGAAGTGGAAGTCAGCTGAGTTCTCAAAACCTCGGCAGAAGAAATTTGTCTGCCTTATAAGGGACAGTGAATGCTAATTCTTTTCCCACCTTCCAGGATTTTATAGACTCTAGATATCTTTTTTCTTTTCTTTTCTTTTCTTTTCCCCTAGAAAGAATCCCAGCCTATTTGCATCTGGCAAGAAGAAATCATATCGAGTTGCTTCAACAGTTTGTAGGGATAAGGAAGAAGCCATAGAGGGTATATATCTCCGAAAGCCTTTTAATACAGCTTCACATGAGACTTTCTTAAGCAGGTCAAGAAAAGTAAGTGAAGCTGCTACAGGATGGATACAAAACTGTTTTAGATTTAATGTCAGAATAGAAGGATGTATAAGTAGGTTTCAGCCAGTTTGTCCTGGGCCTAGACAATATTTTCACTTATGACTCATAAATATGAGTTTATTAATTCTGCAGATGATCCAGAACTGGCCAGGCTGTAATGAGATTGAAGAACAGGATTAAAGTGCAAAATGATCTTGATAAATCGACGAAATGTTCTGAAAAAGTGGGATTCAGTTCAATAAGGACAAGTACAAAGTTCTATATTTTATCAAAAATTATGAACTGCATAAATACAGAGGGAAGAACTCACCAGAAAGGGGTTTCGGAGAGGAGGATCTGGTAAGAACAGTGAGTCACAAGCGCAAAATGCCATATTACCATTGAAAAGCAGTATTGTTGGGGTGTATAAGGTACTCAGGGAAACATGGTGCAGGAATGAATCTTTCTATCCTTTCCAGAGCTGATTAAGCTGTAGCTGGAATACTGTGTCCACTTTGGGCCTTATGGACCAAAAAAGGCAGAGAAAGAGGAGAGCCGTGAGATGGAACTGCAATATGGCTAACTAGGATTTTAAGAAATGTTACGGTTAAGTCTAGAGGAAACTGGAAAGAAGTTCAGTAGTGTTCAAATACATAAAATAACTCTGCAAGGAGACAATAATCCCTTCCTTACATTCCTTGTGAATGGCCTATTCCATTTCAGAGAGAAATTAACTCTCTGAAAGAAGCTCTGAAGCAAAGAAGGTTCAGGTTAGATGCTAGGAGAAACTTTCTGACATGAAGGTTGGTTAACAACTTGTCTTATTTTGGATGAAAAAAAACCCAACCAAAATACGCTTACGTGATTTTAATCAGAGATTGTGCAGAATAGATAACAGTTCTTTGCAGCAAGTGTATGTGTGCACAGAGCAAAGTCAACAAGTGTGACTGAGATGTTAATACGGGTCGAGTCCCGTACCCGAGCTCTGGTGGTGCCGTCACTTTAAGCTGCAGCTCCACTCCGGGCAGCCCTGGTGAGGGGCGCACAACTTCTTCTGAGCCGCAGTTCCACTCTGGGCAGCCTCTCCTCAGCGCCGATCCAGATGGTTACTGATCACACTCACACACACACACAGAGAAAGGAAAATAAAGATGGGGAGGGAGAGAATATAGCAATGCAAGCAGAGATAGCAAAGCGCAACTATTCTCTATGCAGCAAGATGGCAAAAAGGGAGGAGACTGGAAAATAGCCAGTGAAAGGAATGTCTGGACAAACAGGACACGACCTCTGCCCTGGTCTCCCCGGAAATGGCCCCTTCCCCCCTCACTGCCAGCAAAGGAAAAAAAAAATCCCTGAAAAAGAAAAACAACCTGAAACCATAACACAACTGCAATGGTCTGAGGCACTGGAATCTCTGTCACTTGATCTTTTTTACAAACCAGTTTAAAAAACTTAATTTTTAGGCAGATGTCTATCAGAATAATTTTGATATCCTCAATCCTTCCTTTCATGCGGGGATGAGTTTTGATGACTCTCTGATGTACTTCTCATCTCTGTTTTCTACTTGATTTATGTACATAGATGGAAACATGCAAGGTAACAGGCAATGTAGAATAGAATTATGCTAAAAGCTGGCAAGATGCTGGCTGCATTTATCTGCTTAGATAGGATATGATAATCAAACATCTGCAGCTCGAAGCTTCAACTCGAACAGTTTTCCATCTTATGCAGAAAATGGATATGAAAGATGACAATTTACCCAGTAAACAGGCACCTGTGTATATGCTCTCTTCAACATCTTATGCGTTAAATGGGTTGGATTGATAACAAACACTACAATTTGTGTCACAAATTAGCTACAGCACAGGTAACAGTGCCTCTTGCTGAGCAGCTACTTAATACCGTGGAGAAGTCCTCTAGTTTCAAGAAGAGAGAACAGCTCCTGGATCTCCAGCAGCTTCTTGGATAAGACTCTGTGTTAATATTACCACAATAACTGGGTCAACTTGGCCATCGCTAAGTAAGCAGTTGTGGGAATCACGTTTGTATGTAATACATTCAAATGAAGAATGGCAGCCACGGGATTGCTGGGGTTTTGAGCAATATACGTACACAGAGGCAAGAAACCTCTTTCTTCAGGGGATGTACTTGCTCTGATAACACATCCCTCAGTTAGGTCTGGGGCATACTGCAATGTGAGTAAAGGCACTGAGGTTTTGTTTCTTTTCTCCGTGGCAAATTACCATCACATGACCTCAAAACATGTGTGTGTTTTCTGTTTTTCCGAATTTCTTTTGGATATTTTCTAACTGCTTATGTTGACGGAACTACTGTGTCCTAAGTAGATGAGATTGCAAGGCCACAGCAGGGGCAGTAGGACAGGGAGTGTTCAGTGTGCCCCGTGACACCGAGCCACAAAGAAGGATCTTGTAGATCCCAAAAGAGTAGCTCTCTCAGTTGAGTTGAGAGAAAAATATACAAATAACTTCACTAGCAGTAGCCCTATTTGAAGCCTCCGAGAGAACATTTCAATAGCAAGTACACTTTGCATTAAAGAGAAGGTAATATCACCATCATCAATCATACATCGTATATAGTCAATACTTGCACAAAGTACCACCTGCCTGCAAATAAACAATGAATCATTCCTCTACCCAGCCACACAAAACTGCACTTAAATTTAATGGGTGCAGAAACCAAGGAAAAGGCATGAAGTAAGAGTAGGACCTCAGTAGAAAAGAAATTAGAAGTGTGTTATCCAAGAGTTCTGTCCCATCAATGTAAGATGATAAATTTTAGAGGATTTCTATGTTCGTTATACAAAGTTGGAGAAATAACCAGTATAAAAACAAAACGTTGAGGTTTTGAGCAGCTGTTTTCTATACCCTTCAGGGAGTCTAGATCTCCAAAAAGACGCATTGAGATAAGGAGAACTCAGCTGTGGTCACCTTGCAGGGTCTGATGACCTTGCTTCCTAAATTTTACACAGGTACTATATTTCCAATACTGTAATAATTCACCTCCTGCATAACAGAGCCCATAGGGTTTTCCTGAATTAATTCCTCATTCAGAACCGTTAGCTAGGGATGAAATGAGGGATATCTTTTGGAAAAAAATCAGTGAGTCACTCTAGCAACACCACACCACACACTCCTATGGAAACTCTAACCAGAACTTCTGGCAAATTCTTTTAATCATTAGTTCATGATTAAACTATTTTGAATCTGTCTATCTGGCAGCTCAGAGGCTTTAAGATACTTTGTCTGATACATTGACTGGCACTCTGATTCTTCCCCACATAGGTTCTTGCAGGCTATGATGAAATCAAGCTGATCCAGCTCTAATTTTCCGTATAGCACATTGGTCTGTTAAGATAGTAAATACATGAGGTTTGTTCTATTTACACACGACAAATGCAACAAAGGCCATCACTGGGCACTCAGTATTCCCCAGCTTTCTATAATTACTCTATTTTCGTCTTGCTTTTTGGGTTTCAGAATGTTCATCTTTAAAATTTTTCCAAGGACACACAAGCAATGTCGAAGTGAACTATCACATCTGAGTGAGATAGACATCCCCCATCACAGCATGCTTTTTTGTCACATGTACATTATAGAAAGAATCTTAAAGATCCCTTTCCTCTGTTCCATAGTGTGATTTAGTGATCTATGTCAGGACAGACTATTACTCCATTTAATGGCTTATGAAATTTGTGCTATAGATATTCAAGATATTTTACTCTAAATTATCAGCATGTGAGAGTGAGGTCATGATAATTTGCATTCCCCTTTTCCCACACTAGACTTCTCACATAAACCAGAACTCACATTTTAACATTCCAGTCATTCTGATCTTGCAGTTTATGTACCAGTGACTAAACCAAGTATATGCTCCTAAGCAAGCAGTTAAAATTCTTCCTAATTATTACACAGATTCCTGTTATTGATGTGGAGATGTATAGATATATTGATGTATTGATGTAAAAAAAATCTTCTCATTCTGTCTCTTGAGGGCTTGATTGCTTTTAATTTTGTTGTCCTGATTTGGCATGAAATGAGTACTGCTTGTTATGCTCTTGTCATAGAATCAGAGTCATAGAATCGCCTGGTTGGAAAGGAGCTTTGAGATCATCGAGTCCAACTGTACCTGTCCACTACTAAAACATATCCCTGAGCAACTCGGCCACCCGTCTTCTAAACCCCTCCAGGGATGGGGACTCCACCCCCTCCCTGGGCAGCTGTGGCAGTGCCTGACACTTTCAGGGAAGACACTTTCCCTGATGTCCAGTCTGAACCTGCCCTGGTGCAACTCGTGGCCATTCCCTCTCGTCCTATCGCTGTCACTTGTGAGAGGACCTGTCCTCTCTGAACCTACAGTCTTCTGTTAATTATATGGTTTCATAATTCAACCTCTTCCCCAGCAGAAAGGTTCTTCCACACAGCAACAGATCGCAAACGGTTTTCTTGCTTCCTCCATCACGGCATCACTGCTTTACATGTGATGTGGTGCACCTATGCAGCCATTCCATTTGAGAGTCTTCATGGATAGGAGACCGCTGTGAATTGCCTCACTACAAGTTCCCTCCAAACATTCCGTGTGTTATCACGTACAGAAATGCCATTTGCGCTGACATGCAGTTTCACTATTGGAACTTTTCCTGCCAATCTCAAAATGCCTTCCCAGAATGAGATCATGAGACTTGGCTCCAAGGAGACAGCGCAGTTTGTTATTGTCTGGCCTCCTTTACAAGCTGTGCTTTCCATTCCTTTCAGCATTAGTAGTCTTGGACTGAAGGGATCTTCTTGGAGCCGGCTTTAGCATCTTGCAGGTGGCCCTGAAAGCCAAACTTGTGTTTCTGTCATGCGGTTCCCAGCTCCATGTGAGCTGAATCTGCAGAGACAGCATCTGCACTTCCCACTTGAAACGCAGCAGTACTTGAATATTTCTGTGTATTCAGTTCCTCTTGGCTATCTTCTTTTTACTTCTAATACTTTTGAAATACTTCTCTGTTTTGGCTTCCTCTCTTCGAATTCTTTATTCACCTTGCTTCTGACTGACTATGTACTACTTGGCCTTTCTAAGGTTTCTTAGTGTTTCTGAGGTTTCATGGCAGAATCAGCAACTTTTATTATATATAGGAGTACCATCTATTCTCAGGAAGCAAAGACAGCACATCAATTCCATCTGCTTTCACCGTGGTAATATTAACTGTATGCAGGGCAAAATCTGCTCAAATATTTTCTGTACCTATTTCTAAATACTCCCATCTGCTGCCCTTGTCCATCCACTCAGGGCTTCACAACACGGCTGACAAGCACATGAAGGTTCGCAGCGTAGCTCAACCTGCCATTTACAGCCGGTGATAAAGAATTCAAAAATGTAAACCCCAAGTACAATATTATACCTGTAGGATCCAGCAACATAATCCTTAGAGAGAAACCTACACAGACAGGTATGTTTTTTCCATTCCATCTTCATAAACAGCACAGATCCCAAATGCCTTCTTCAACAACTCTTGCCATTGCATTTAAGTGTTGAATATATTTCTGTAATGGGTAGATAAATTATTTTGCATAACCCCCCCACCTAAGGTTACTTCTTTCTGCCCCCTGCCCCAGATATGTGTTCACTTTCCCACATGCATCACTACGCAACATAAATAAACACTGTGCATATCTACACAGGCATAGCTACTGGAACCATGAATATATAAAAGAAATGCACGTAACTGCAGTATTTTTGTAGGAACAAGTAGTTATGCTGCTCTTTGAAGGTCTGTCTCCTTACTCATAGCGTTTAAGGCAGTTTTTTCTCCCTCAGATTGAAAAATAGGTATAATTATCATAAGAGGCACCACTATTTCCAATGCACCTCTGTGAATAAATATCAATTAATTCACACATCATGAAACGATAATGAAATATTACAACTTCATCTGTGATAACAGTGTAACTTTTCATGCCAGTTCACTTGCAATCATCCTCTCTAGATTGCTAATTATATGCCTCAAGCTGTACTTAGTAGAAAAGATTGAACCATTTGTTCTTTTGTGTATTTTGTCAGAATAAAAATAAGCTTGTATGAAATATCTTTGGACTTGGTCACATGGGAGAAACATCAGCACTCAAACCTACTGTACTGTTTTCTTGGCATAACTGTAAAATATGTCATTTCTGTCTGCATAAACGCTCCTTGGAGCACATGGGCCCTCTAACCGCACACTGGGCTGTTCTTGTAAGACGTCGGGCTATTATGTTGCTGTTGCTGTTAGGTCATGGTATGTGTGCCTACGTACTATGGCAACGCTACTAAAGAAACAGAGGCGTGCACAGATCTTACAGGTGTCCTAGCAGTTTTTCCTGGAACAGTGCCATCGGCTCTATGGTCTCCTATCCCCTACTGCACAGATTTTGAAGGATTTTTTTCCTTAAAAAAATCATGGAAGCAAGATCTTCCTATCCCTTTACTTGTACACAGGATAGAACTTATTTATGCTGTCTCTTTAACATTGAGTAAAACCTTGTACCTTGGTAATCTTATCTTCTGCTTGGCTCCAGGCTACTTTTGTCAGTGCCCTCACTGCACAAGTTAAAGCTTCAAGATCCAGTGTCCAGGTTTAATGTATCAAGCTTTGACTACAGAGATAAGGCTTGAAGTTAGTGGTGGATCTGTCACTATGGAGACTCCCATAGAAACTATTATTTGTTTTACCTGCAGTGGTGGAACAAACCCAAGGTGAGACCCTGAAGTACAACCTGTCAAGGTAGATGGAAGAAGCACTGACAAAATGCTACGGCCCTGGCTACACAAAAGACACAAGAGAGTAGATGATCAAAATTTTCCCCACTAACTCTAAACCCTCTGAAATCACAACATAGTTAGAGTTATATTTAACTGAGACGAGCTTCAGGGGTGCACGCGTTATTTGGCAGTCTCTCTCTATTCTGAAGGATCAACTTGGTTGCAGAGGGAAGCATTTAAAGACGACTTTATGAGGTATCTGCATTTGTGAGATATCAGCCCAAACCCATGAAATTCTTAACAGAAAAAATGTCTTTCGGGTATTTTGTTTTAGTAGGAAAATCTTTCAAAGTCAGGTGCTCATGAAAGCTTCCAAAATATCTGCTGTTTCGATCTCAGTGGAAACGTGTAAGGAGAGCGAGGGTTTTGCACGGGTAGCTAACAGTCTTTGTAGCAGACTGAGCTTTCACAACAGTCTTCTTGCAGTGGAAACTCATGCATTTATGTCTCATCATATAATTTTCCCTGCAGCTGAGGTGCTCCCAGTAGGTATTAGATAAATGCGCATTCGCTGGCTCTTGAATATGAGAACGATTCCTGCGTATTCTCTAAACAAAGCAAAGGGTACGAGGCTGGGTGGCTTCTGTGCATGGTTTACAGGGCTTGGTCTTCACTTCTCAGAAGAGTATTTTGAAGCCAATCATGTCAGGAACAACTGAAAAGCGTTGTCATCTGTCATGAGTCTAGAAGCCCGTAGGGAAGAAATCTGTGATCTTTGCCCAGTTTCTAATGATTTCACATTGCAGCTGGCACGAAGCAAAGTGTCTGGTGGTGTTGCTGCCACCTCACCCTACAGACGGGGGAACGCAGCAGGGATCCCCATCGTAGGTAGCTGCCCCTTCAAGCTGGGCTCACAGCACGAGGGGGAGAAGATGTAAGAAAGTTTGTAGTCCCCTTTCCCTGCTGCCTTGCTCACCTGAACAGGTAATACCACCCTCCAGCCTGACTTTCTACGTCAGCCGTCTTAGGTCTGAAAAGAGGGGCAGGAATTTTAAACATGATCATCAGGGGGTACAAAGGCAAACTGTGCAACCATTTAATTGGCAGCTCTAAAGGAGAGGGAAACAAACCCCAACCTTGTGACAACGGCAGACCTCTTTGAAAGATGTTTTATTTTTACTTTTACCTACTGATATTAAACAAAATAATTTTATTCTGGGCAACTTGTTCCTGGAAATGGCCTTGTAATTGCTAACTTCATCTTCTTCTGACAATATCTATTTAATCACCTCCTTGCTGCATTCACAGCCCACACACTGATGCAAAATCTCCTGCTTATCTTATCCCTCACCTATTAGAGCCTGGGCCCAAATGCCTCTCTGATGCCGAATGAGCCAACACCAAGTCAATGGGAAAGTTAACCAGGCATAACTTGCTGCAGAGAGTATTTCTGTACATTTCCCCTTTGCATCTGAAAAATAATAAAGCCTAACAATATGGCCTGAAGGATGCTGGAATTCAATAGTTGTAGATATTTAGGTATTTTTTGAAAGCAAATACTTTTGCTGTATATAGATAGCCTTGTTTAACCTGCTGATTTATTGACAATGTAAATGAAACTTAAAGTTTAGTTACTTAAAAAAGGTATCAGAACCCAGTGTCAATGCTCATGGACTCCTCCCCTGGGGTGCTGGCTACCAGCAGCTTCGGTGCTGCGATCCACTAACACACTGAAAATGAACTATTTCACTCAAGTGTTAGGGTTTCTGAGACCTGAGTGAGGTACTGACATATCCGCTTATGCCGATTCTGGGACAATTCATCGTAGGCCCTGCAAACACATCTTTAGGCACCTATAGAATTTTACAGTGAGAAAGTAAATCATCTCCGGACCTTGGGCATCTCTAGGCTTGGAAAACAGCTGAACAGCATTTCCCTGTTGCATGTAACTGTTTTGTACTCAGGTGCCTGAATTCCGTCTAAGGTCCACTTTGGGTGCTTAAGCCCTTGTTGAGATGCATCCTCAAAGTTTAATTTTAGGCATTCAGGAATTTTGGTGCAATGCCAGTATTTCGGAGTGCTGGAGGAATTTCTGCACCGAAATGAGGAGATAAGACTGCGCTATGGGTCCCTGGGATTTACGGAGACGTGCCCGGCACCAGCACGAGACAGCTGTGCAGCGCTCCGCAAGGACATCGATCTTCCAGGCACTGCGGGAACGAGTGCGGGGCCAGACACCTTTCTGGGACGCAGGAGCTGTGTGGGAGAGAGCGTAACAGGAATTAGGTTTTATGGCTGCCAAAAAACCAGATCAGTAGGAAGTGTTGGGTTCGCATCTGTGCAAAATTGAAGCAATGCAGAGGGAAATGAGGCTGTTGTGTTGGCCACATGTGTACTTTAGCCGTGTACGAACAATCTGTATTCTATTGTCTTGCAGCAGAATATGTTATTTCCCCAGGAAAAGGGTAAATACTATATTTCCAGGTGGACAAGCAATAGTTTGCTGGATTGGAAGGGACAGCTGGCATGTGTCTGTTGTGGCACTTTCCCTCTGCGCTGTTGTCAGGATGCAGCACAATGCTGGCTGCTGGAGTAAAACTGAATTTTAATGAACAAGCTGCAGGGAGAGAAATGGAACAAATTTGCCTCTATCCAAGTGATCAGCAACAAACATGCACATAAAATTCAGGTATGGCAGAATAGTAAGTGAATGTGATAAGTCTGGATTTTTCTTTTCCTTGACTTGCTCATTTAAAAGCTATCCTGGTGCATCTATGTGAATGCAAATTTATCTTGGAACTGAAATCCCAGCCCATTAGTGACTCACTTGTTATTGCTGCTAGTACTCTCTGCTCTCACACCTTAATATTTTTGCTATTACTTTAAAAAGCTCATTTTATGTAAACAATCAGTTTATCTAGGGTGATGCATTTTTGCCTCAAATTCAGGCTGCCTTTATGGACAGCGTATTACAATGTGGTCTCCATTGCTTGCCTGGAAAAACAGCTCAAAGAGTTTCCTTGGAGAACACAGTGGAGTCTGAGGATGTGTTGTCTTTTCTGTGTAGTCCAGCTTTGCCAAGGAACATTTCCTCAAGTCCTTCCCTGAGGGAGGAAGCTGCATTCGACCGCCCATCAGTGAGAGGTGGGTTCTCGGGATCCGCTGTTCAGGCAACATCTTGCTGCCAAGCAGACAAATCCCACTTTTAAATCCCCTGACGTTAAATCAAATTATGGAATTTTAAAATAAATTAAGCATTGGATACAATGTTTTTCTTATTAATGCTTTTGCACTATGCAAGAAAGAGGATCAGAGTGGGAGGCACGGTACTTTGCTGTCAGTACCGCCTTATAGCTGCTACAACAGTAGGACTGTAGGGACAATGTCTTTGGCACACTGATGAGAGGACAGGTTTGGTGAGAGAAGCCCAGACAGTGAGTTTCAGAGCTTCCTTCTGCTGGTTGGTGTTACTAATTCCAAATGCCCGGTACAACACACACTAAATAGGAGCAAAGCCAAGTCACAGTAGGAGCACGGGGATGGAAGCCAGAGCCACTGAAATGGTGACACAGGTTTCATGAACCTGTATTTCTCTACGTGTGTCTCTCTTCCTAGGCTGTGGCACGGCTGCTCCCACAAGAAGAGGAATGTGGGTAAGAAATTTGCAAATCTTGCCTTGATAGTTCAGGGAACTCGCTAAACTAAGCTCAGAAGTCAAAATAAAGGATGCTGGAAGGGAAAGTCTCCTGCATTTTTCAGTGCTAACAACAGGACTTTTCGGTTACTTTCCTGACTTCAACAGATTTCGCAGCACACGGTGGGAGTCAGGCATCAAACCTCTGTCCCTGCCTTTCAAAATCACAACTGCAGCCATACGAAAGCAAGGAAATAACAGTTGTTTGTCCTTGTACTCAGGTTCCTCCCTCTACCTTGGGGCTTTTCCTAGGAGCATCTCTCTCAGCCCTTCGGATGGTGTCACTTCCAGCTCCTGCAGTCTTTACGCACTTTCCTGGGAACACTCAGAGACAATGAGGAAGTACTGACATTTTGATAAGAGAAGTGCAAAGATACAACATGCCCTACAGAGCGATGTGCTGTCAGACCACCAGGCAAAGGGGGCCAGGCAGCCTCCTACAAGAGCCACTTGTTTTGATTTCCATTGCTTCTTGCTGAGTGCCACGAACAGAGGAGAAATAAAGGACCTGATCCAGAGTTTATTGGTGAAACGTGGGATCTTCCTGCCGGACTTGGCTTCACCATGGATTTTGGCAGCAGTTCACCCTTTAACAATTTATAGCCTTGTAGATGTGCTAGCTGCTAGTAGCCCTGGGAACAGGTTCTTCTCTTTTCTTTTTAACCTATAATTCTTTCTCAATTGGAGTTGGCTTTAGGATAACTAAGTTTACATGTTGCTCTGGGGTGATATTTTCATTTCCAGTCTACAGTCTTGTGATGAAAGTAGCATACAGTGATTTCTCCCTCCCTATGCCTCTGACTCCTGCGGAGGCCTCATAGCTTCTCCATAAAGTGCTGTGGGTCTGGACTCCACCCTATAACATTTTGTGCTCTCTTGTTGTTTCCCAGTTTTATCTTGTCTGTTTTATTTAATGAGTTTAGATTGATAGACAGGAAAACTCAGGATCATAGAATCTCCTGGTCAGAAAAGACCTTGGAGATCACTGAGTCCAACTATACCTGATCACTACTAAACCAGATCCCTGAGTGCTTCACCCATCCGTCTTTTAAACCCCCCCAGGGATGGCGACTCCACCCCCTCCCTGGGCAGCTGTGCCAGTGCCTGACAGCCCTTTCAGGGAAGAAATTCTTCCCGATGCCCAGTCTGAACCTGCCCTGGCACAACTTGTGGCCATTTCCTCTGTCCCATCACTGTCACTGGGGAGCAGAGCCCAGCCCCCACCCCGTCACAGCCTCCTTTCAGGCAGTTGCAGACAGGGATGAGGTCTCCCCTCAGCCTCCTCTTCTCCAGGCTGAACACCCCCAGCTCCCTCAGTCTCTCCTGGCAGGACTTGTTCTCCAGCCCCTCCCCAGCCTCGTTGCCTTCTCTGGACGCGCTCCAGCCCCTCAATGTCCTTCTTGGAGTGAGGGCCCCAAACTGACCCCAGCACTCGAGGTGCCCTCCCCAGCGCTGGGCACAGGGGCACAATCCCCTCCCTGCTCCTGCTGCCCACGCTGGGTCTGACACAGGCCCCGATGCCATTGGCCCTCTGGGCCCCCTGGGCCCCCGCTGGCTCCTGTTCAGCCGCTGTCGGCCAACACCCCCAGGTCCTTCTGTGCCAGGCAGCTCTCCAGGCACTCCTCCCCAAGCCTGTGACGCTGCACGGGGTTGTTGTGTCCCAAGTGCAGGACTCTGCCCTTGGCCTTGTTGAACCCCATCCCATTGGTCTCAGCCCATCGCCCCAGCCTGTCCAGATCCCTTCTGCAGAGCCTCCCTGCCTGCAAGCAGATTGACATCTCTGCCCAGCTTGATGTCATCTGCAAACTTACATTCAATCCCCTCATCCAGATCACTGATAAAGACATTGACCAGGACTGGACCCAGCACTGAGCCCTGGGGACACCACTCGTGACCGACCTCCGACTGGATTTAACTCCATTTACCACCACACCTGACTTAGCCCCTTTAAGCTTAGCTTACTGGAAAGAAACAGGAACTCTTACATCACAGTGCAATTCCTCTTAGAGTAGACAGGTAAAATAGGTCAGATGAATCACTTCTTAAAAGTGTCTATTTCTGACCACAGTATATAAATTGAGTCCCAGGTGCCTTGCTCAGCCGCTGCCATCTGCATTGTAGATGCGTCTATATGAGATGAAACCCTCTCCCTGATCCTGTTTCAAGCACTGACTCTCCTAATTGGTTCTTTAGCTCGTACAGCCCAGGGGACATGATGATGTCCACTGTGAGTGCACCATGCAGTGGTTTCCTTATGACGCTTCCCAACGACTTGTCATCACCCTACCTGTCACCCTTACCCCCAAATTAAACTGATGAAACAGCAAATAACTCCTTTTCAGAAAGAGCAAGTCTCTCTAGGTCCCAGAAAACTGCCAGGAAATGCTTTAGTATTCTGGTTTCTGGACAGCTTCAGTTGGGACCAGTCCTGCTTCTGAAGTGAGGGTCCTTTTGTAGATGAAGTGCAAGCTTTCTGTGGCCAGAGCAGTAAGCTCTGTCACTGCCAGTGTTATGCAACAGCAAGTGTGGGTTACAGACACAAAAACCTGTCTCTTTTCTTCCAAAGATGAGCTTGGTGACCCCCTTTGGGTGACGCCTGCCATGTCAAATTTCAGCTTGAACAGCTGAAGCTTGGCAGAGAGTGAGCAACAGAAAGTGGGATCTCTTCAGGGCAAGGGCTGGTTAACATTAATAATAGACACCTCTACCAGCTCTTTCCTCATTGCTCACTGACAAGGCTTTATTTCTGGTATTCGCTTAGTTTAAAATGAGAAATTCCTCATAATCTTTGGTGATTTTCTTGGATCAGTTACAGTGGTGCAGTTCCACCGAACTATCGTGAGCAATATTTTTTCATTAGAAGGAATAATTTCCTTCCTTTACTTGCAGAGTCGTGCTCTTAGCACTGGAGAGCCGTAGACAGGCTCCAGCCTTGGAATCATAAAGATGAAGTATCGGAGTTCTGTCTTTCCCGTTAAAGCCCTGCGCAGGTGAATTATCCTGAAGCACTGCAGCAGGACCTAAACGGTGCAAAGAGCTTGGGTTATCCCTTCAAAGTACCCACGTCCTTTTCTTCTTATGGACTGAGGAGTGATTGTTTTTTTTTTCTTCTTGCAGGTTGGGAAGAGAATAGTTTAATCCTCAGTTCCTCTCCCGACTTTCAGCAGTGCAACCCCTCCAACCTCCAAAGCCTTTGAAAAATCCTTTGCAATCCTGACGTTTTTGTTTCACTTCGCAGCTCTCTGACTGGTTTACAACAGTTTCAAAGGGAACTGAGCACCCCATCTACTATCAATCAAACCTCACCTCTTGCTAAACTGTAGAAAGAATATTCCAGTTGTACAGAATTCTCCAAGGCACCGAGTACCAGCAGAGAGATTAGAGGTCTGGAACTTCACAAAGACCATTCTCACAGCAGTCACTGAGTTAGGTACTGCTGCCACAAATTCCATACTATGGTGAAAGCATGCTACGCTTTCGCAGGATACTGTTATTTTCAATCAAATTTGTGGCAGGCAGGGGTATGGAAAGGTATTTTCATGCCAGTCTCACATTTACAGAAGTGTACCAAGCAGCTGGAAGAAGCTTCACAGTATGACAGTATTACAAAGCTGGAAAAGACCTTTGAGATCATGGAGTCCAGCCTATGACCCAACACCAACGTCAACTCATCATCTAAACCCTGGCACTGAATGCCTCATCCAATCTCTCTTTAAACACCTCCAGGGATGGTGACTCCACCACCTCCCCGAGCAGCGCATTCCAATGGCCAATCACCCCTTCAGTGAAGAATTTTTTCCTTCAGAAAGTCAGGGCTCCCAAACTAGATGGTTTCCTCAAATGACTGACGGTGGAATTCATTACCTGACTTTAATCTAAAAACCAGAAAAGCCCAAAGCAGTTTGCGATGTTTCGTTATGACAGATGGGATGAACACTCCGGAAGTGCCTGTTTCTTTCTGCTGACTACAGATGGGACCTAGAGAACCACTTAGATTCATTCCTAACACTTTGATGGCTGAAATCAGGTGAGATGAATCCCATCCTAATCACACGGTGGGGCTTCTAAGTTCCTAATTTATGGAAGTAAAGAATGGCCCTGTTAGACCAAACCAGCAGTTTAGCAGTCCCAGGTTTCCATCTCTGGGCAGTATTGTGCCAGTGTACGGTCTTTGAAACAACAAAACATCATGGCTTATTTTACTTAGGCTGTTTTGCTTTTTCCCAATTCTCTTTTTTCTTTAAACATCCTCAACAAATGTATAAGGAAGACTCTTTTCCCTGGGAACAAGGCAAGTAATGAACAAGGCTGAATACCCAGGATAGGTGTATCTCCAATACATTGTACCCAACTGCTTCACCCTCCCACCAGCTGCTCTGCTACAGACAGAATTCTGCCTTTTTCACTGGTATTTTCAACCGATCTGGTGTTGGTCAGTGTTAGAAAGCTGCAGAGAATCTGTAGTGCTGCGCAACAGCTGTGGAGCAGGAGATGACAGCTAATGTTTTCCCGCTCCCTCCCTTGCAAAGCCCTCTGCAATTTAACATAACGCACTACAATGCTGAAACGATACCATGGCTGCAGCAGAGTTCTGCACCTCCTGTCAGAGACCTTGCTGAACCAAAGGACACGGACTTCACTGAAATAAAAAGCAATTGTAACTGGGTCATTTTTAAACTTGCAAATTATTAATTTTTTTTCATGGATAGCATTAATTCATCAGAAAAGCGAGAATTTACCTTGACGTTTCACTTTAGAGTACGTAAGTTGTTATCAAAATGCTAGAACTTTTTTGAGAGAAAGAATTTCCAACTTCAAGCAGCCTGGATCCTGAAATCCTGCAGGATGGAAAGACAAATTGTGTGGCATTAACTGCTCTCCGTTTGGTTCACATGCTTAATCCTACGCAGACTGAAGTGCCGCAGCCCTGTGTAAGCAGGGAGGCTCTCAGTCCCATTTCTGGGAAGTCGCCAGTGGCTGCAGAGCAGCTGGGCTTTGCCTGGGCTTTCTGCATCCCATCTGCCCGTGCCAGGTGGAACCTGAGCCACAAGGCTTATCCTAAACTTGTTCACTGTGTCCAAATGCAATGTGGAAGCTTGCTTTTGCCATGGGACAAATCCTGATCACGTGTTTCCGTGATGAATTTTCCTGCCCTCAATAGGGCTTTTCAGTTGGAAAAAACACCAACTTCACTGGTCCAAGAGCAAGCTGCTGCCCTCCTCACCACTGAAAGATGAGGTTTTGAAAGCCATCAAGCAAGTTTTGATGACATTGGGCTCTGAGTCTGTGTATGGCAAAACAAACCTATAAAACTCCACTCGCTCCCCTTCTCCCCTCTTCATTTACAAAGGCGGAAACTTTCAGGATGCCTTCGCTGTACACAATAAAACATCCTTCAAAAACACATTAAGAGTGCCAAAACCCACCTTTGAGATGAGTAACATCCTTTAAAGTAATGGGCTAAATCAACCCAAAACCTTTGCTGACATTTTGATTGCATTTGTGTTAGTGGGGATAATGAAAAATTAACTTCACACATAAAAAATTGATTGTAGCTTCTTCTGTTGCCTAGGAAGGAAAGTTTAGCATAGCCAGATGAACCGTGCTTCTTCAGGGCTTGTCACTTCATTACTTTATTATTGTAACTTATGGGGATGTTTGCAGGCAAAGGAGGGTTATTTATTCTGCAGCACTCCCGTTGGCTCACTCATTACGCTCATCATGGCTCTACGTAACAAACTTCATAATATCATACACTAATGGGGTTATTTAAACTATAACTACTACAAGTTAATGTGCGAATGTCTTGCAGTTTTCCTGTGTTTAGTCACAATTTTAAAATAATGTTCAAGACGTGCTCTGAGTCCGGGAAGAATCACACACTTTAGTGCAGTAATGCACGGGAAAATGTACAGTGATTTAATAAATATAGAAGCATTGACATTAATGTCTGTGCATCACTGGGTGTGCCTATTCACTAAAATGATTGATACTTATTCGTGGCAGATCATAGATAAAGCATTTAGTGCCGTTTCATGTAAACTGCTCTGACAAATACTTGCCCAAACTGCTGCAAACCTTGGAAATAGAATATTGGTGAAGCCTTGGTTGTTTTCCTCATGGTTAACAAAAATGAGAAACAGCTAAACCTCAGATACCCAAAGGCAAGAGCTCCGGTGATTAACTTTGTTATTGCTTATTATGTATTTTTTTTGCATGCTGATCAGAGCTATAGGTCTGTCGTTCTCCTGCTTGCGTTCTGCTTGAAGGCTCTTTTGAAACAAAAACTTGAGAACTTCGGAATTAATTCCAAAGAAAATAATTTTTAATAACAAAGTGTTATTTTCTGGTCAACTTGAAAGTACATTGAATACTTTTCCCTTCGTTTTTGAAACCAGAGTGTGCGTTTGTGATCAATAATGTAGGAAGTGTCTGAGTTTTGAAAACACACTGATTTTCTATTGCCTAATAGAGGTAATCAAACTTTCCACCATACCATGACTTTGTACTGAAATTAATGAACTTCAACCTGGCTTTTCAGATGATAATTATTTGAATTCATGAGTTTCATGGTCTATAACTCTTTTTAAAATAATTTTTTAGCCATCTAAAAGAGTACAGTGTGTATTAAAAAGTTGATCTGATAAAATTACATCACTTTCAAAAGCAGATGTTCCCATTATTCAAAAGAGCCATTGATTTTTCAGAGTACTTCCTGATCCTCCAGAGAATGACAGCTAGTGATGAGGAAACCTCTTGGTGAAAGGCAGTGATGTAAATCTGAAACACCATTTTACGTGACAGATGATAGCTATTAATTTGCGAAGAGATGGTTGTGCTTTAGTGCATGTGCCTACAAGTGAGAAGTCCAGCGTCAGGAGAGTTCAGGCTTAAGTGAAGAAATAACTGGGTGGAGGGGATACCTCGAGTGCCCAGTCCCTCTCAGTTTGACAAAAGCTATCCCTGTCTTGTCTGCTGCTGCCCTGCTTCAAATTTGGGTTTCCCCTATGTTCGTTGTAACAGACAAAAAGACAGGATCTTCTGATTCAAAATGAACCTGAAAAGCTCAGACCAAACCCCTTTCATATTCCATTATCTGAAATGCAGAAATCCTCTATGAAATGCTGCCAAGCAGTGCCATGGCAACGTGATGTCACCCTGTGACAGAACATCACAGCATTTAGCTGAGAACGCGCTGCTTCCTCCGCGAGCAAAAAGGTCACTTGGAAAGCAGGGGCCCAGCCGGGCAACGGAACATCCGCAACCGAAGCATCGCCTCTCGCTGTTAGGGGCAGAGAAACCGCTTTCACTCCTGGTCTTCGGACACAGGGCAAGGTCTAAATCACACAGGCAGGAGATGCGTTGTCAGGAAGGGAGAGTGAAGGAGGATGAACCCTTATCAGTCGGTACGTGCCTTACACGAAGGGTGCAGCTGGGAGCCCAGCTCTGCAGGCTGCCCGGTCCCCAGCGGGCATGGGAAAGGCACAGCGCCCTTGGGAACTCAGCCTGGGCAACGTGAGCACGGCTCCCCTGGCACAGTGCGCACAACAGATGATATTGCATTATGATATTTGCTCTCCTGCAATTTTGACGTGCTTTAAGTGCCAGCTTGTGCTTTCCATTTGGGTGTCTGGTGGATTTTAGACTGAGCTTGGAAGTCGTGAGGGTGGATCCCTGTGACGTGGGGGACTGCTTCGTTATTATGGGCCTCAGCCTCCCAGTCAATGGGCTTTTCCTCCAAGCTTTTAATGCCCTTCAGGGCAAAATGACAAGTGCAGAAGTTACCCACAGATTGTGCTACTTTGGCACTAACTGGAGATGCAGAAAACAGGAATGGGACTGCTGGAAGTGTAGGCAATTAGAAGTCCCACATGTGAGCAGCTGCAGCATCCTCTGAAGTTTAACTGTAGTACACACATTTTTTCCCCCCATATGTTTCTGGCTTCTTTATTGTCCAAATTCTGGAACCCAGAGATGCTGCTCAGAGGTGCACAGCAGAGCTAAAGTCATGCTAGGCTGTGCTGAAGATCTCTTGCAAATGTGCACGTCAAAGTTCTCACTAGTTTTTATCTGAGTTCACAGTCCTCCAGGCATCAGTGAAACCAACACCTCATAACAAAACCCGGGCAAAACTGCAAGGCAAATGTGATTTCAATATTTAGAGCAATCCTCAAGCACATTTCAAAGGTGTAAGCCAGCCTAGCTTTTGGGGCTTTTATTTGGATTTACACTGAGAAGACTTGGGAAAGTTATAACTGGGATATTCATGTCTCCCTTTTTCTTCCAAATAGGCTGGATTGCTCCACATCAGCTGTCGTATAAATAGGACAATATATGGGTGGAGTGGTGCACTGGAAATTGTGTCAGATTTTGAAGTATTCTTACTTGCGATAATACTCTTAGGGCTTTATTTTTCTAGAGAGATCTTCAAATTTGAAATTGAAATACATTTATTCTGGCCTTTCACAATCCTTGCTGATATGATGCCTGAAGTCCAGTCTCTTCCCTTGTCCCATAGCTCTTCTCCTGTTGATTTAAAACCAACTTTTCATTGTACGTCTCCCCACATTGAGTGAAAACTATGCTTCAGTAGTCCAACTGCTCATTATGTTGTTCCACACCACGTCACTCAACTTGTAGATTTACTGATCTCTATTTCAGACTCTGTTGTGATGATCAGGACAACTTTCCAGAATCTGATTTTCTAATAATTAACAGTTGATTCCTTACTTCCAGACTACGTGTATTGACACTTTCCTGCTGAGTCCCAGAAGCAGAGTTCTCGTCAAGGCAGAGGGAAGTCAAACCCTCCTGCGTCCTGACTAGTCACAATCTGTCTTGCTTGGCTGTGTCTATAATTATTTTTTGGTACATCTTTTGGCTGCTCCATATTTTCACAGAGGCATCACCCTTACCTATCTGTGAAGTGTGGATAATTCTGTGTTTATAATTCAGTGGCAATTTTTGCAGCAAAACCGACCTGTTTTCAGGGCATAGTGTAATGCCCCATCACAATCATCTGAGATGGAGTCAGTCTGGGTTATCACAGTTTCTCACTCATTTGCTTTGAAATCAATGATGGTCACTCCTTACTTCCTGAGGATTTAGCTGAGATCAGTTGCTGTTCAGCATCTCTCAAGTGCAGGTTTTGTGTGTGGATACGAACCTTGGATTCAGGCACCCACCGTTAGGCACTCTTACCTGGAAACGCTTGCAACAGGGATCGGGTGCTGAAGGAACATTCGGACAGTGTAAGTACTGTTGTGTTCAGTGACGGTGGAAAATGTGAAGGAATTAGGCAGCTGAGATTGGGGGGTTTCCCTGTCCAGTTCACGGTACTGGCCTGCTGCAAGTTCTGTTTCATTGAGCACGTTATCTGTTTACCTGCACTCATATTTCACAAGATGATCGAGTTAACATTGTCTGAACTATACATGGTTTATAAAAGGATTGTTTAATCAGTGGAAAATTAAGTTCATAGGTGTTTTCCAAATCCGAACTAGGACATTCAGCATCAGAACTGCTGAATTTTTAATCAAATCTGCTGTGCTTGATGTAACTCTCATTCTAAACTGCCCTCTCTGTGCTGGTCCTTTTCTTGCAATATATATCTTATCATTATCTGGTTTTGTTGCTAATAGATTTTTTCAGATCAAATTTAAGGCAGAATGATGCATCATTTCATATTTTCATCAAAGGATGGTCTTACTTACTTTTAAGAGACGAAATGCCTTAACTTTAGGATAAGTGATTTCCAGTGCTGTCCCAAAATTAATCAGTTCCTTCACACCATCAAATGATTAGAGGCGTCTTTTAAAAGCAAACTTGTGGCACAAGTATAAAGAGAAAGGATTTTTGTTTTTCTTGAAGATGAGGAACAACTTGAAAGACCATGTTCTGGATTTGGTTTGGGATCAGGTTTCTTAACTCATCTCTGGAAAAGGTCTAGATGAGACGAAGCAGTGAGCAATATAGATTCTTCTGGTGTTTAACAATCTCCTAGCCATGTCAGAATCTATCTGCAAATTCAATTTTTCCTGGTCTGTAAAAACTACTGGGTCTTCTCTATCATAGAAATCATGAGGAAAAAAAATCTAAGAAACTCTCCAGAGAATTTAACCTGGAAATAACCTGAAAGTGTAGAACCTACTGCTTGTTAGAGGTGTGCCAGGTAGAGGAAAGAGCCTAGTGCCTTCTCATCCCTGGTTTCTCATAAACCACTGAGTCAGCTGGAGAGGACCTTGCTGCTGCAGCAGACGGGGGGGAGCAGGGCTGCAGAAGCCCAGCTCCTTTCTGTGTGTCGGTTTTGAACCGGTGCCAGGAGCCCTGGTCCTGCTCCCTGTGCTCTGCTGGCTGGTCACCAAAACGAAGGGTGACTGAGAGCTGCGGTGAGCAGCACAGCTCCAGCAGCGAGGAGGATGATGACGAGGAGACATCAGTGGTGCATGCAGTGGTCTCGTGTCTTTGGCTGCGTACTGTCACCTTGGGGACCTGCCTTCCTCTCACACAGGTGGTGCCCAGGGACGATTTTGGGCACCTGGAGACAGAATCTGCTGATCCCAGGGTGCCACCATTTCAGCGAGGCCACCCAGGCGAAGGGTTCCAAAGCACAGGAATGGCGCCAAGGACACTCTTTAAAGTGCAAAACCGTAGTGAAACCATGGTGGGCAAAGTGCAAGAAGAGAGCAAGCATTCCCCACCCTGCACAGAATAGGAAAGGGCGGGTCCTGAGGGGGCAAGCAGTCTGTGCGGGCCGGGACTCTTGGAACAGTTAGAACTGGTTGAACGGGTCCAGAGGAGGCCATGGAGATGATCAGAAGTCCCTCTGCCATGAGGACAGGCTGAGAGGGCTGGGGTTGTTCAGCCTGGAGAGGAGAAGGCTCAGGGGAGAGCTTAGAGGATCCTCCCAGTGCCTGAAGAGGCTGCAGGAAAGCTGGGGAGGGAATTTTTCTAAGGACTTGGAGTGCAAGGACGAGGGGGAATGGCTAACCCTCTAACCCTGGCACGTCATCCCTCAGTTTCTTAGGCAACCCCCTTGCCCTTCAACTCTAGTTTAAAGCTCTGTCAATGAGCCCTGCAAGCTTGTGAGCAAAGACCCTCTTTCCCCTTTGAGAAAGGTGAATCCCATCAGATGCCAGCAGGAGCCTGGTGCTGTCTAAGCCATCGTGTAATCGAAACACCCCAAACTGTCATGATAGCACCAGCCACAGAGCCACATGTTACACTGGGTGCATCTCTTACTGGAAGGAGAGAGGAGAAAACAACCTGTACCCCAGATTCCCTCACCAGCCATCCCAAGGCCTTGGAGCCTCTCTTGATTGCCCTTGGATTACGCATCACAGCTTCATCACTTCTCACGTGGAAGAGCAGTAATAGTCCAAGGGCCCTATCAGCTGAGGGATTTTCCTAGCAATGTCCTTATGGTTTAGTGGGGAGACAGGCACGGTTGGACTCGATGATCTCAGAGGTCACTTCCAACCTTAGGATTCTATGATTCTATGATTCTACGATTCTGTGATTAAGCTGGGTCCCAGGGAGGTAGCAGACTTCCCTGAGAGGAGGGTCAGTCCGACATCCTGGACTCTCTGTTCTCTTAAAAGGATTTGCTTACAAGTATAAAATGTATTTTCTTCCTTGTGGAGGTGGTCTTCATACCGGGGCTTGGCCTTCCTGACCTTGGTGACACCTCTGGTGTAGATGGACTGCCACCCTCATCTTCCAGTGGCCGGCCTTCCACCTCCAGGGCCTCGAATCTCTTGTATAGAGGGATCTGGGAAGATGAGGTGGGCAAGAAGTGGGTTTGCCTGGAACCCTGAATATGGACTTGCCTCCATTCACACCTTTTCTTTTGAGCTATTGCTGCCATTTTTCCCCTTCCCTTCCCTTCCCTTCCTTTCCCTTCCCTTCCCTTCCCTTCCCTTCCCTTCCCTTCCCTTCCCTTCCCTTCCCTTCCCTTCCCTTCCCTTCCCTTCCCTTCCCTTCCCTTCCCTTCCCTTCCCTTCCCTTCCCTTCCCTTCCCTTCCCTTCCCTTCCCTTCCCTTCCCTTCCCTTCCCTTCCCTTCCCTTCCCTTCCCTTCCCTTCTTCCGTGCGTAGTTAACTCGAGGAGGTAACAGAGTGCAGTACCAGTTAAGAATTCCTGAGCTGCCTCGTGTATTTGAGCAGAAACAAGTGCTATTCCGAGAGTGAGAGATGCTTCGATGCATGTAAATTTAATCTCAGCTTCCATGCAGATACTCTGTACTCCTCAAGTTCTTCCATGCGTCCCTGTTCTCTTAATTTTTATGCGTGTGATGTGACAAGATGAGGAAGATATTCAACGGAACAAGTGAAATCCTCTCCTTTGTGCATAATCCAGCATCTGTTTTGAAACCATTTTTCCCAGCAATGTATTTTGAATACTATGTTCAATTTATGAACATATTTCTTCGCATTTTTGGCTATTCGTTTGGCTAATATAAACCCAATGAAAATAAGGACTAGATGCTCAGCAGGAATAAACTTTACACCAGCTGAAAATCTACCTAGAGTTACAAAACCCTCTTACGGTGAAACACGGATAAAAGTTTCAAGCCACAAAATGTTATTTTGCATTACTCTGAAACCAGGCAAAAAATAAAGATTTGCATAGGTTCAATGGGCACTTGTAAACAAAACTTCCCTTATTCAGGACACTTCATGAACTGCTTTTCATCTCTTGATGAATCTGAGACAATTTTTGACTTTTAACAAAACCATAATGATTTGAGTTTTTGTAACAAAAATTTTACCTTGTTTTTTTTTCCCCATAATTGTCCAAGATTAATGTCACTGATTCTCCTTCACCTCTCTACACTTTGATTTTATTCTGCGTGCAGATATGGCATATATATGTGACAAAGACTGCTTATTCACACTGCACATCTAAGATCAGATGCTCCCAAAGTTTTCCAAAGAAATAGCTTAATCACTTCCATATTCTGCAGGTCTATTTTTGGCAATAATACTCGCCTCTGGTTTGCACATGTATTTATTTAATGACAGTCTCTGTTCCTTAAATTGCCAATTGTATTGCTGATTTTCTCTTCATGGTAATAACTTAGTCTTTTTAGTCTCTTTGTAGTAGCTTGTCATTGGGGTTGTTGTTTTCTGGGATGTAGGGGAGTGTGTCTTCCTTTTCTCCAGGAGGTCACATTCATCAAGTTGAAAAGCAAGTAGTTATTGAAGGGATTTAAAATTTTTACAATTAAGCCCAACTGCTGTGAAGACTTATCCGTGTTAAACACATGATCTGCCCCACCAAACCCAGAGGACTGGCATTAAACCTTAGCAGTTTTAGAACCTGAAGAGCATTTGGCTTTTTATATTTCTGAACTTAAAGGGATTGATCCAGTGATAATTAGAAACTAAGCAGTTAATTTCAAAGCACACTGTCGTTTACAGGAGGATTCATCCTGGGGCAAAGTTCTGAGTTGGGGTTTATAAAGTCCAGGTCAAGACCTGACTCTTCCACAGCCACGTGAAATAGCTTTGAATAAATCACTGAGGTTCAGATACCCAAAGTCCTTCCATTTCCTAATTCTCTGGTTTGAAATGTCTCAGATTTAGGTGCCTCGGTGTTCTTGCTTTTACAGTTGAAGTTCTTTGCAGATAAGGCCTGTTCCTGGTGGCGCTGATTGCAGTTTACTTTAGCCACTAGGTGCTCGGGCCATGCAAATTAATAATAAAAATATAGATGAATAATGATGAAATCAGTGTTTATCTGCTTTTGAAACGTGTGTTTGTAAGTATGCAGAAGCTATGCCCTGTAGCTGTATCTGTATCCCAGAGCATTATAGGAGGCTACAGCAAAATTCCTGGTGTTCACACCTCTTCAGCCAAACATGAGTCAGAGCCGCAGAGCTTATTACAATATCATTAGCATAAGCTGTTTCAGTAAAGTAGTAAATAATTCATAAGGAAATGTGCAAAAGCAAATTTGTTTGCCTTTTCCTCCATTTTCATTGGATTTGAAGAGAATAGTTCACGTTCTTCAAATATTTGGGTTAAAAATGTGGTAACAGTACATTGTTTCCCACTCCAGCGGACGTGTGTTTTTTCTTTTCTGAGTAAAATGTTTGAAAACTTGGTGCCACAGTGAAAGCAAAGCAAGTGAACAGAGAGCGGGCGTTCTTGATCTGCTCATGAAGAGAGCAGGGACATGAGACAGAGCAGATCTCAGCTTGCCAGGACCCGGGGCCAGGTCTGCAGGGTGTTTCAACAGCCCATTTCCACCAAAGTGTCGTCATTCTGCCCGTGTGCTGGTGTAAATGGAAACCACTACAACACCTACGCTGCAGTTGCACGAACCGATGGAAGTCAGGGAGCAAATCCACATCGAGGTGGGCACTGTAGAAACGAAAGGGACACACTGTTCACCAGAGCTTTTCCATCTTTATTCTTTTTCTTTTAGTCTAAATTCTGCGGGTACCCAGTACTCCCGGCAGGTACGCTGCTGTGGAACGAACCCTGAAATGTCAATTTAGAAAAGGTTGGGTCCTCTAATGGAAGAATAGCCTCTGTTTTTAATAGAGTTTCAATATTTTATAGTATTTCCAAACAGTAAAGAGCCTCCAAACTGCTGCGTTTGACATTCTCAGCGTACACCCAGACCACCCGCAAGCCTCACACAGTAAGGCATCCTTCTGGAAAGGGAGAGACTGCCATCCTCATCTTCCGTTGACTGGCCCTCCGCCTCCAGGGCCTCGTATCTGACATCTGGGAAGGTGAGGTAGGCGAGAAGGGTGTTCACTTGTCACCTTGAGATGGGCTTGCCTCCTGCCACTCCTTTCCTTTGAGCTGTTCCTTTCATTGTGACAGGGGAGGAATGCAAGATCCCCTTTATCTTGTATTTTTTCTATTTCTTTCTCAAGGAGAGCAGAGCCTGGCTACCCCGGTCTCTCTCTTCCTCACTCTCTGAAGCTCTTTAACCTTTCTACATCCCCTTGTAGCTCCACCACCATGCTGAGCAGAAGATCTTGCTCACACTTCACACAGCTGTTTTCACTTCTGCCGTGCCTTGTCAGTGCGACGCTCTGGCACTCCCTGCAGCCCGAGAGCTGGACAGCTGCATGCTTTTGTTGGAGCGCTGTCTGGGTTGTCCTGTCCATTTTGCTGAGTGCAGAGCATTGCTTTCTGCTGCATGGATATTATAGCTGGGCTCCTTCTGAGATAATGATGACTGTCGGATGAACTCACCACTTGGGATGGAAAGGGACTACGTCCTTCCTGCGCATCCTTCCTCGCAAAATGCTGCACTGCGCTCTGATTGCCGTGCCACGGTCTGGTCACGGTGCTCTTGGTTGCTTGAGTTCCTTCTAGGGCTGCCTTTTGTAGGATGAGATCTCCAGTTTCAGATTTACTTTTAAGTACCAAATCCTCACAGACAACAGAACCATCAAGGATTTAGGATGGAGGAGGGGGGAAGGAAAAATAAAGTTAGTGCTTTGGAAGACTCATGTTCATATTCCACCCAAGAGGAGAGCAAACTTCTAAATGTTACTGTAGCAAAAATAGTTCATGGGAGAGCATTTCTTAACCAAAGAGAATATTTCTATAATTTGGGGGGGGTTAATGTTGTCAGAAGATAACTCATCTCCTCCGATTTTAGTAGCTGAGAAGGAACGCCCAGCCTGTGCTGCGTGTCCAAGCTCCCATGATGACGAACAGAGGAAGCTAATGGTCTCCAGAAGCAATCCATCCCACCCAAGCCATGACTTTGGCTGCACCCACTCCTCCTCATAAAGTTTCTTTCTTGTTCTGCTGACTCTGAAAGGGAACGAGACTACTGTCCTGCTCAAGGATATAGTTTTTAAATGGCTGAAAGCAAGTTAAAGTATGTTTTATCCTCCGTAGAAACTTCACGACCTAATTATTAAACCAGTATTTTTAAAATGCAATTTCCCTTCTTCTGTGTTTTCAGCTGAAACTTCCTGTATATCTGAACTGAACTTCACAGCTTGAAGTCTTTGACAGCTTCTCTTCTATTGTCATTTTGTACAGCACAAAGCACGCTGCCATCAGACAAATAAAAAGAATAATAAAATTCAATCACGCTTGTATATATAGAAGGCCAATCAATGTAAACACGGGGTTTCTCTAAACAGGAGAAAAGCAGAAGCCAGATGGCATGAAATCATTGATGGTTGTTTCATAAACTTTTCCTGCAATCAAATCTAATTGAAATAACACTAGATTGTCGGCTTGAGCAGGTGGGCAGCCCGCACAGCTGTTTCTGCTAGATGATTTCCAAAGAATACATACATAAAACATTTTGCAGGGACTGACACACGGGAAAGAAGGTTAGACCAGATGGAATGCTCTCTTTCAGGCTTTATTTCGCCGACAGATTTCCGAAGCCTACCTCTTTGAAAATAAGAGCAGAAGTGTTTTGCTTTATTGAACCAATTACAGTCATGGCCAATGTGGTTGGGAGCGATGGCCTGGTGGTGCAGTGTCTTCCACACCAATTCATATTTCAAGGCAAGGCAGAATGAGGGGGAGCTCCTAGTGTCCAGTTTATTGCTGTGCAGTGAGGGAGGGTAAATGAAACTGAATCGCTTTTGAGACCTATTTCTGTTTCATAGTTAATTCCCCAAGGAACGTTTCCCCCAGTTCCTTTGGAAGTTTGTTCCAGGCTTTCCCTGTGCCGTTAGCCAGGCACACATGGTCAAGGGTGGGAAATGATTGGTGTCTTTTTCTATTTTTATCTTTTACATATTGAAGGATTGATCATGTTTGCTCGCCTTCTTCTCTCCTTTGCTGCAGACAGATATCCCATGGCAAAACTCCCGAAGGCTCACAGATGAGCTGCAAAAACCAGGGAGATCTTCCTAGAGAGGTCCATCATCAAAGGTGGGGTTGGCAGGGTTTCCTGTAGCTGACTAGACAGCTGTTTCAACAGTTTTGGCTGAATTTTAGTTTGAACATTTGTTTTCATTGGAAACTAAGACTCAAAAGTAGATGTGGAGAAAGAAAGGAGAAATGGGAAAGACCATCTTATATGAATCAAATGAGAGCCTATAGGAAAGACAGTGAACGGAAACACAGTGTGTAGGACCACTACCTATTGCCTTCAGATTAGATGATGTAGTAAAGCTCCTGCCCTCCCTGATTTTTATATAAATGTACTAAATAAAGACCAAAAATGAATTTTCTATTACTGTTTGTATCACAATTTGTACTTCTAACACTTCAGTCTAAGGAATCAGAAGCTGACCCTGCCTCAGTAAGAGCAATCCAGAAGTGATGGCATGAGTGAACTCTGACTTCTCTTCAGATCATGTTGATCTTTCACTTTTTACTAAGGGTTTCCATGGAGAGGAACAGTTTATTTATAGCTGCTTTCCAGTGATTAAAGGAGATCTATAGGAAAGCTGAGGAGGGGCTTTTTATCAGGGAGTGCAGTGATAGGATGAGAGGTAACGGTTTTAAGCTTAAAAAGAGGAGATTTAGGTTAGGTATTAGGAAGAAATTCTTCACGGGGAGGGTGGTGAGGCCCTGGAATGAGTTGCCCAGAGAAGTCATGGATGCCCCCTCTGTAGAAGTGTTCGAGGCCAGATTGGGTTGAGCTTTGAGCAACCTGATTTAGTAGACGTCCATGCCCATGTCTGGTGTTGGAACTGCGTGATTTTTAAGGTCCCTTCCAACCCAGACAATTCCATGATTCTAACAAAACAATTACACGTGAGCCATGCTGTTTAATAATGATGTTCTCTTGGCCTGCAGGGCTATTTGTGGATACTCCTTTGAAAGTGTTGGTCCCGAGGTTAATGGCATCCACCTTCCCTCCCCTACTCCCAGTATATTAGAAATGTAATAGATACTGATAGTGTATTAGTGAGGCGAGGAGTGGAAGAGGGGAGAGAAAATGTCATTGTATCACTACGCATAATCCTGGTTTTAAATGCTGGGCATGACTGTGGCCATCTCGGTTCAGAAAGCAAAAGGTACGTTGAAGGGCAGCAGGGAAGATCAGAGGCTTGAAATGGGTTCTGTTCAGTGAGATATTAAACAGAATAGCACTTTTCAACCCTGAGTTTGTGGTTTATAAAATGATGAATGGCTAGGAGGAAGGAAGGCAATAATGGCTATTATATTTCATAAGACAAGAACATGGAGGCACCAAATGAAACCATCAGACTGCAGGCTTTACGCAATAAGTACTTCTTCGCATAATCTATGATTTGAAATGCAATTGCCATGGGGTGCTTGGAAGGCAAAATTATAAATGGGTTCAAGAAACGGCTAGAGAAACTCATGGAGTAAATATCTGCTTTGTGCTGGGAAACACAACGGTGTGGGTCAGGAAGTCCTGACCTGCAGAGATGTCCCAGGGAGGTGCCACTCTGAGCTTACCCTGCTCTCGGGCTCCTTAGGGTTGTTTTGCAGCCACTGTCAGGGACTGGGCACGATGCCACAGAGCCCCTTGTTCCTTCTCTTGCAGATACAGCCTTTGGGTAGCTTCAGGAACCAGCCCAGTTCTCAAGCAAAAGCACACTCTGTTCAGAGAGAGAGCAAGAAGAAATCAGAGTAGCCCCAAGTAGTGGGAGCAACTGTTTGCAAGAGGCAGGCAGAGTCAGCCCTGGGCTAATGTGACACTGCGCGAAATAAATGAGTGTGAAGCAAATGCTTTCAAAAGCACCCATCTCAGCTCAGCGACAGAGAAAACAGGAACACTCAGAAAGAATCAGTGACAAAAGATCCAGAAGAGGCAGTTGATTCTCTGCAGGGGAGAAAACAAAGTGTTTACAAAGATGCGGAGCAGTAAATCATCAAAGTGTTCTTCTGAAAGTATTTCAAATGTGCTGTTCCTTCCTATGTTTATATGGGAGAGAAAGAACAATGCATCCCTTGCCTTTAAGGACACGTAAGGGGCTAAAGCAGGTGTAGCACAGCAAGTAAAAACAACAGCAAAACAACAGGAAAAGAGGGAGAACTGCAGCAGGAGTGGGAGCACAAGGTGTGTGTGTGAGTTTACGTGGTTGTTTTGGATTCCTGGGAAAAACCCTCATCAGCTTGTTTATTGACTGGCTCGTTATCTCTTTCCTTACCCCAACCCGAAGCAGTTAGTTCAGGCTGCCGAAGGGGTCTGTTTTGAGTGCCCTCTCATGAAGGTTGATGATGGGAAGGGATTTGTGGGAGGCAAAGGAGTGAAGACAAAAGGAAGATTAAGGTAAAGAACAACAGATGCCGAAACAGGGGGGACCCTAATGCAGATCCTAGCACTGCCTTTAATAATATCTGGCTCTCAGACAGAGCTTTTGTTTTAAGCAGAGCACTGAATCATCTTCTTCATATTGTAACAGGAATTTGGTGTGCTCAAGGTCGTTCAGCAGAACAAAAAGCACTGCAGCCAGGCAGAGGCTTCAGAGCCCCTGAACGCCCGTGCCATCCTGCCCCCAAGCCACGCTGCCCCTCCGTCAGTTGGGACTGTCACCTGCACAGAGGTGACGGATTCAAAATCAATTTCTCAGCTGCTTTCTCTAGAAATGATAAGCTGAAATGTGATACCGTATCAGCCTGTTCGTAGGCAGAACTGACCTCGGTGGGAACATGTGCACCAGGCAGGGATTTACTGGGCGAACGAAGAGGGTTTGGGCTCTCCTCTCCTTATTGTGAGTACCTGGTGTGAAACTGTACCCAGACACATCACGGTCTCAGGTGGGCTGGGGACATATTAAGGCAGACAAGCCCACTCAGGGCTGCAGCCGGGGCACTCTCAAGGCCAGATGAACAATCTGAACAAATAATGGCTTGCAATACACCCCAAGAGGACAGGTGATCCCCAAAGTTCAGAGATTTCCTGGCCTGCTTGGATGTGAGGGAGAGCAGAGAGTACCATGCTCATGGATCACCTGAAAAATGTTCTGTCAGTGCTACAGAAGTGCCAGCCTGTTGATACACACGGCCTTTCTTTGGCATTTGGAATGCACAAATTCTGCTGACTCCAAACCGTACTGAATGGCTCTTGACCTACAGCTGTGCAGAAACCTAGCACCACAGAACAGCTCAAGTATTATTCCAAGTGTTAGTTTTCTAGTTATATGTTAATTTGCATAATGAGCAGAGAAAGAGTTTAATTGCACACAATTCACAGCTACATTCTTTTTTTTTTTTTCAAAAAAAGCAATACTTTATTACATATTAAGTCCAAGAAGTTTTTTTGAATAATGATAAAAAAAAATCTGTGATGACAATACTTAAGATGTTATTTATTTAACAAACCAGCTAATATTACTGGTCTCTTATTTGCCCTTTCTTCCAACTAACACAATTATATTGTGTCTCAAAATGTAGCATTTTCAAAGACGAACCGATGTGCTGATGTGACTGGACCACGCTCGTTTAAGATAACAGTATCACCTTAACTCATTGCCATATTGCAATGGAATTTCTGCTTGCCTGGTTCATTGCAAACCACACTCAACAGCTGCGCTGCAGATGTAGTCACACATGCAATTACTGTCTTCCAGCACTGTCTGGCCTTCCACACCCTAAAAGATATTTCTGTTTGTCTTTTAGAATGAAATTTTGCCTGTATTACCGCTACCAACTCAAAATTAGCCCAGCATCGTTCGCATAAATAGAGGTACATCTTGTAGCAAGGATTACTCAAGGTACATTGCTTATACAAAAAAAAATTGATTTAATGGTCTAAAGGTCACACACAGTAACAATTTTAATGTTTATATCTTTTTTACTGCTGGTGCTAGTCTTCTGGAGCTGTTCAGAAGGGATCTTTTTATAAATGTGAAATTTTAATGGCTTGAGAGATTTTGGATTGTATTTGTCTTCTTGAACTATTGGTAGGAATTTGCTAAGCTAATTATCACACAAAATTGTTTCGAGCAACTGTATATCATCGTCATCATCATGAGGACTCAATTCTAACCAGAAGTGGCTGCAGCACCGTAGTGCAGACATGAAATGCACAAGCTGTACAAAGCAACAATGCAGCAGTTCTTTTCTCTTTTCATGCTTATCGAAAGGTAAACTCTAACGTGTTGGCTAATGAATTCTGCCCCGCCTGTACATGATTTTAAAATCACATGGTTCGGGCTCCACATCAGCTAATCAAATGGTTTCTACAGTTCAGTTTTACAATGATTCAGACCCTAACTCACTGAAGCAGTTGTCCAAGATCAGGTTTATTCAGTGGCCAGTGGAACCATCGTCACTTGCTTAAATGAATGGCTGAATATATACAAGATCATTGACATCTGCAGATTCGGGCACTCGTTTGATGAATAAAGATCATACTGTGGAAACCAATTGCCGTATTTGGAATTAATGTATTGATTTCTGCTAGAAAATATTATTTAACATATAGTGTCGGTAGCACAAGACTGTATTTCAGCACATACAACACGTAATCTAAAAGGAAAGAAAACCAATCAATCAACTCCCTGGAGCTAATATTCAGTAAACTGTCCTGTATATATGCATTTTTCGTCAATAACCATTTTTCTTCTCTAAAATCTATGGATTTTTATATCCTTCTAGTTCCTCGTTTTAATGTTTTGTTCCCAGCAAAATCTCGCTCTCGGCAAGAAAACACAGAATAATGCGTAGCCGTGCATCAGCCATTTAGCTGTTAACAAACAGAGATAATGGCCACTGGGAATGTAAAAGCTAGACTACTTGGCTGCTCTGACAAATGAAATCCAGGAGTAATGACTCACACTAGATGTGATCCCTTAAAAAGAAACATTGGCAAACTCTCACATTTTAAAATAACTTTGCTGAGATCAAGTGGAGCTGTCTTCAGCCATGATGAAAAAGCTAAAAATGAGTATCTGACTGTGCAGATAATTCCGGCAGCCTGGCAGCATTCGTTTGCGAAGCAGCGTAGCCCGATAAGATGCTTGTAGTGGTGCTAATGCGAACTGGACGGCGAGGATACGAGTTGCATAATCACTGCATCCATGGCACCTTCATTCATACGCTGCACTTATCAACTTAGAGAGGCGATAACGTGCGTGCCTGCGAGCCAGCCTCTGCTCTGGGCTTTGTTTCGCTCTGCATTGCTGGGCAGAGTTCTCACTTCCCTTAGCAAGGAAGGCTGAGCCCACCTACCCCTGCAGTTTTAGCTCTGTTTGTGCCATCTTAGCAGTCGAAGGGACAGAGTGCAATTATGCCCCCTTCCCTGACTGCTGAACGTAGGTTCTCTTCAGAACATGCATAATACATGGGTCGTGAGCTGGAATTGCAAGCTCTATTACCATGGATGGTAACTCAAAAACCACCTGCGTGCTTTGGCTTTTTGCGATAATGTGCTCTTTGCATCCCTTAGACAGGAGTAAAAGGCAAGATTTTCACTGAGCTTTGCACGTTTGCTCCATCTGAACATGAACCAAATGCACAGTTTCTGAAACCAAACTTTCATCTGGTGCCGTTGTTGCTATTTTTCATGTCTCTGCACCATCTCAGCCCATCTCCAAGTGGTTTGTGATTTGGGTACCTCTAAAAGGATTATTAAAACAATGTATTTCTCATCTGCAAAACCACTGCCCACAGAAGTTCCCTGCCAGAGAAAGGCTGCTGAACTTCCTGGTTCCGCAAGGAAATTCTCAAGAAACAAAGTTCAAGCCTATAGGAAAAAAGTCTACCTGTCACAGCATATATCTTCTAGGCTTTGCGGCACCACAGATTAATCAGTAGATGCAAAGCAAGGAGCAGAAACAAACAAGGTGATAAATCCCAGACACATTCCAGCGTTGCCGCGGTGGATTTCTTGTGGAGATCTCTCCAGGCGTGCTTTCTTTTGACTCCTGACTAAATGATCCTTGCTAGAAGAAATAAAAGTTTGCACTTCAGTGCTCTGCTTCACCAGCAAACAATGCAAACCACTGACACTGCTGAGTGAAATAATTTTATTAGGGAGCAGAGAACTTTTTTAATGCTTAAATTAGAATTGCAGCTGTTTATACCTTTTCAGTATCGCATGGTATTTTTTTATATCAGTAAGGAAATTCCAGGCATACAGTAGTGCTGGGCAGTGCTCTGTAAAATGCTGGTGTTTTGCACATAGGTCACGCTACAGAAATGGATTTGGGAAGTACAGAAATAAATGTTGTATAAAATGCAAAGCAGAAATGTCACTGATCACTGATATAACTACTATATTCAGAAGCAGGCAAGAATCCAGTTTTACCGTCAGGAGAGTTTGTGATAGTTCCATTTTATCTAGGCTACTTGTGCTTTCTCAAGAGAAAAGTCACATTAAATAGTATTAAGCAGAGAAGAAGAAACTACAGGATAGCGGAGTCTCTGTGCAAAGGTTTTTATCACCGGGTGATTGGGTTGCCTGAGTTATTCATTACTTGTTATATGACAGATATTTCAAAAGGAAGCAGAAGACGACCTTAGCAGTGTTCTTGGAGTGTGCTTGCAATGGCTTTTTTACATATTACTCTGGATTTCTTTGTTATTTGGTCTTGGACCGAATGCACTGATTGCAGTTTAAGAAAGACTTCCTAATGGGTGCATTGACTTCTGGGTGTCATCCGTAAAGCATCTGATTCAACCCTGCAGAAATCAATAAAGCCTCTCCTTTGATTTCATAGGTTTTTAGAATTCATCCTAATTTATTAAAAATGGTTTAAAAATGTAATAATTTAGGGCGTTGCACAACTAAAAGGAGTTCTCTGCATGCTTTTGTACAGCCAGGAATAACCCCTGCGCGTGACTATAAAGATTTCAGTATGGTCACCAGCTACTGCAGTGAACATTTTAATGGCAGATCAGGAATGAATATCTCCTATCCCTCTTCTTGAGACGCTACCTGTTGTCCTTGGGAGAAAGAAAGGAGAGGTGATGTATTTCTATAATGAGCGTTCTTTTCTCTGTAGGGTCCTTGCTGGATACAGATACCTTTTTGTAACTGTTTGAACTTGCTCAGCTGGTTGGAATGAGAGAAATGTCCCCAGGGATTCCGACAAGCAGAGGGAAGGTGAAATGGCCCAAAGTGCAAAATTATCAAAAGTACACACAGTTTTTCATGTGGCTTTATAATTTCTTAGGAAAAGATGGCTAGCGCCGTCCTGGGATATGTCAGACACACGTTGGATGAGATAGTTCTTTTGTTTTGGTTGACAGTTTGGCAGAAATGGTGATAGATTGTTGTGTCTGGAAGTCAATGTAGGGCCATCCCGGCTAATGGAATACACACGTGGTCAAAAGTGAAGGCAGGTTTGGAATTACAGGGCAGGAAAAAATAACTGAAGGATTCATCCAGTTATTCCTCTACTCTGAGACGGGATGAGCTATTCTTATGTCATTCCCGATAGAGATTTGCCCAAACTATTCATAAAAATTTCTCAAGTGGGATTTCCAACACTGCGCTGGCCTCTCTGCTCCGGTGTGTCATTATCCTTCTTGCTGGAAATATTTTCCTTATGTTCAACCTGTAATTTGCCTTGCTATAATTTAAGAGCATTTGTTCTTCTCAGACAGAGGAAAGAACTCACTGTCTTCCTCATTGAAGCTGTCTGTTATTTAAACTACTGGTCTTTGGACCAAAAATGCCAACACCTTCATTTTTCTCCCTTGTCCCTTCTTGGTCTTCATCATTCTTATTGCTGTCTTTTGGTCTCTCTCCAGCTAATCTCCGTCTTTCTGGTGCTCCATCACCCGTGCCGGCTGAGGACACAGACTGAAGACACAAGTTCACTTGGAAATCTTACTGTTACAGCAGAAGAGCCACTTTCTGATTAAATAGATGTGTATTTGTCTTTTTTGCAGCCGGTTGTATTGTGGGGTTTTTCTGTGGCTTATTTTAAACCCAAGATCCTTTATGCGGATCTGCTGCATTATGCTCCAGCTTTTGTGTGGCTTACTGTTCCTGCAGAAGGGCAGGTCTTTGCATTTTTTAGCTTTTAGAATTACATTTTATTTCTCCATGCTACTTCTCCTATTTGTCAACACTGTTGTGATTCTGTCTTGTTGTCGCACACATAGTGCCCAGCTGTTGCTCTCTGTGAACTTAATATATGTGTTCTCCACACTGTCTTGGAAACTAGAAATGCAAGCATTGCATAGCGTTCAGGATAATTCCTGTAAACATCCCCTCAATCCATCCCTCTAATTTAATCAAGAACTATTGACACCTACTCCTTTAGTTCATGCCTCTCCAACGAGTAATGCGCTCGCCTAATAATTCCTTTCATCCAGTCTGTGTTTCCTAAGATTCAGGCGGCAATCCAGAGGTGCACTGAAGTCAAGATGTATGACACCTACCAGTTTTTTTCTATCCACAGTGCCTGTTATCCTGTCATTGTACAATCATTCCATTAATTATCAAGGTTTATGTTTCAGAGCAGAAAATGTAGGTGACTAAAATTCAGGTCTGAGTCTGTAGAATGGCAATCCAGGAGAAAGGTGGCATAGCAAGGGTCTCTGCTATCTGTCACTCACATGGTGCACACCACTGGGAATAGACTTCCAGAACAATGGCAGGCACTGGGTTATGTTGTCTTTCTTCATCAGCAAACACACTTTTTGGTTGTCTAACCAGAGGATGTGCCTTATCAGCACCTCTAGCGATGGAAAAGCCTTAGAAGATCACACATAGGTCTGGAAGACTCCTGGAAGACTGTCATCTAAACAAAGTGATGAAACAACTGCTGTTCTGAATACAGCACACTCCTGGTACAGTTTAGCTTGATAAAAGTGGTGCGAGGTGCCCAAAGCGTGGGTATGAAGAATTTTCTAGAAAATACCTTTTATGATATTTGCCTCAATACAGTTCGGAGTCCACAATAAAGTTCCTCTGAATGTTAGGCACAGTACTGCAAAGGATGAGACTAATGGTGATCGTGAAATTTGCCTACATACCAGGGAGGCCCCAAAGAAGGAAAATGATGTCCCTCCTTCTCACTCTTGAGTTATTTTAGGTAAATAACCACACATCTCTACAAGTCATTATGGTGGAGTACAAATCGCACTGGTTGAAAGTAGTTCCCTGTGCCACCTTCGGTGCTGTTCTACCTTTTGTTAGTGGTAAAGGCATCCTTGGTTGTTCCTAAATTTACTTTAATTTAAAATTTTAATTTATACTGTGAAGATTCAAAGAAGTGAGACATTACTCACTCTTAGTTTGGACCAGTAATATTAAAGATTATTCAAAAAAGGCAAACCCCTATGTCTGTGCTGGTGTATTGTGACGAATTAGAAGGTAGGGAGTGTGTTTTGGAGTGCTTGTTATTTTTCCTTCTAACCAGTGTCTTTGTTCTTTATTCTAAGAATCACAGTCAAACTTTACTCCTCTTGATTCTTTCCCAAGTGATTCTTCTCTGCAGAAACAGAAGATACATTTTTCAGTTTTGTTTTGGGCTGACAAGTTCCTTTCGTTTTTGACAATTGATGGCACATATAACAACAACAAATCCCTGAAACAATTCTCTCACGCTCGCTGTTTGCTGACCAGCCCTTGAGGAATAAAGAAGAGTCAAGAATACAAAGGGTTTTTGCAGCATAGCAGCAACACTGCATCCATTTTTTTTCTGAGCCTGTTTTAGATTGTGCCCCTCGTGGGAGGGCTCTGGGATACCCGGAAGAGCCTCTCCAGACCTAGTGTTTAATTTAAATGGGGTGTCCAGTCTGCATGGACCCTGGAAAAAGAGTTATCACAGAAAGGGGCACTTTGACGACAGCGTCCTTTTGGGGGAATGAAAGGAATATGAAGAATTCCAGCTCTGATCTGGAGAATCCTACCAAGAGGAAACAGTGAAAAATAAGGCCTCTTATGCCAAGAGTTCCTTTTCATACATATTTAAAGTGTTATTTATGGTTCCATCCTCTCTGACTGCTGTATTTATTTGCACTGGGTCTTTCAGCTGGCACTGTTTGCCTTCTTGCTTGAGGTTATATCAACAGTCTGAAAGAGAAATGCATGCCAGGAAGTGTCAATGCCCCTTCTTGGGAACACAGTCAGGTTTCCTTAGGGTCAAGTCATCCCACAACTTTAGTTGCTGTTACTTCAGGCAAAGATTAAAGAGATCTGCCATTGCATTAAAAAGACTGAAATGTAGAACCAGATGATATTGCCAGAAATGTTGGTGAAAGCAGAAAATGAAAGATTATGCTCTGGGTTATATCATAGAAGATGGAGAACCTCTGAAGTGAGGATTTTTATTTTGGGTTAAATCGGACTGCAGACTTTCAAGTTAAAAATTCAGCACACCTAAGGTTCTCAGCCTGCAGCCTGTCGAGGGTTCTGGGTGCAGTAATCCAAAGGGCCAAAGCTTGGCTGACTTTACAACTCCTTGCAGACACTGTTGACAACGTTACTGACCAAAAGCTCCCATACAAAGACGGTGAAGGAGGAGGTGCATCCTGTCTTGCGGCTGCTGGGCATCGCAGAAAACTTTTGGCTTGTACAGAAAAAAGTAGACAAGGACCCCTGTAGAACACGACAGCGATAAAAACCTATGCAAGTTTCTGTTGGATGGGCGACCCAGGATGTGAACAAGGTTTCCTGTTTGCAATCACTTTTAAAATGGCATCAATATAGATGAACAATAATAAGTGAAATTTTAAAGAGTAAAGAAAAATGTCTTTTCCTGACACCTGATTTTTTTTAAGTGCCAAACAAATAGTTCAAAGAACGGTGGTTCTGTCATTTTATATTAAATATCCGCAATAGGTTTAGCAGCTGAAACTCATGGGATTATACGGCTTTACGAACCCTGCTGAGTAAACTGGACTAGAAGAGAGCTTTGTTTCTGATGGAAAAGGTGCCACCATGGCCCGGCAAATCAAACACATTAGGGTTTATGCTGCTGCCTCTAAGCAAAATGGTCACTTGCTGCACTACATAAATAGCAAGGAAAATACTCTTTAGGCAGATGCCCTGACCTGCGTGAGTGGAAGCCTACATAAAAGCTTCTGAGAAAGGCCAGATTAAATCTGATCACAGAGAAATTCTCCCTTGGAGACTGTTGGTGTCAGCAGTTTTGGATAATCTCTGTCGTATTAGGGGCACTTGTATTTATTAGTGATTTACATAGTTTAAAAATGCTAGCACAGTGTGAGTCGTTCGAGTTCTACACCTGATGTCTATCCTGCTTATTGGTAGGTATGGTTAATATCAAAAATATATTCAGTAAAATAAAGCAGGAGGGAAAATCTTGGGAGTTTTAAAAAGAGCACCAAACCCAAGGAACCCTCAGATATATTTAGAAAAAACAAAGGACCTTTTCCTGTAGTTGTGTGGTACATAGGAGCACAGGCTTCTGTGAAATCATCTGCTGGTTTCTTTCACCCTTCGCAGAGCTAATAAAAGCTTTCGCAGTACGACCTGAGTAATGGAATGGAACATACACTTATTAAATTTGCAGCTGACATGAAGCTAGGACGGCCTGTGAGTAAATTGGAGGGTAGGATTTGAATTCAAAAATCATCTCGGCAGGTTGGAAGAATGGCCTGAAAAGAACGAGATGAAATTCAATAGAGACAAATGTAATTCTTGGGCAGGAATTACGAGCAGCGGGAATGGAAGATACGGAACAACTGATGAGGCGGTAGTTCTGCAGCCAAAGAGGCAGGTTTATTGTGAGCTGCAGGTGGTGGGCAGGTCTCCCCCAGGTGTGCCCCAGCTTTGGTTTCAGGCAATAACCTTCTAGAAAGATGCAGACCAGCAGGAGAACTATTGCAGAGATGTGATAACAGTCAGAAGTCAAGGAAGCACGACCCTGAGATCAAAGGGGCATAAAGAAAGGGAGGCTGAGGGACACGGTAACGGTTTTCAAGTGTGTGAAAGGTTATTACGGAGGGCTTAGGAGGAACATCTGGTGCTTGTGGCCACAGAGCATAGGAAGGGAAGCAACACTTTCGAATTGAAAGAAGAAACATTCAAGTCAGACTTCACAAAAAGTGCTGAAAATGTTAGAGATAGAAAATCAATGAAAAGGTTTTGCAGACGGAGGACTGCAGATCTCTAATATTAGAGGTCTTTAAGGACATTATACTGCTAAAGAGCAGCCTGTCCTAACAGGTATCTCTCAGGAATGACTAATCTGGGGAAATGGACAAAATGTCCTCGTGATGCCCTTCACAGTCACATCTTTCCATGGGTCTATGAATTACAAGAGACAATACAACTATTGAGTGCATTACTTTTAGGGAAGTGTAGTCTGTCTCAGGATTTGGGAAGAAAGATATTTATCAGTGAATTTTGAATGATGTACAATGATTTAGAAATGCCTAATACTGAGATTTCTGGCATCTTTTCAGTGCTGGCTCTGCAGTCGCTCCCTCTGTGAAAATAACACAGTTACTTAGTCTTTTGGTATCAATCCTCTATCTGCTAAATAGCCATAACTCAGTGCTATCATGAGGCTACGAGTTAATGAGTGCTTACACAGCATACGGAAAATCCTGGATGAAAGATATAAAACCCTGTAAGTAGTGATCGCTTGTTTCTTAATGCCCTGGTTTGAAAATTGCTGCTTGGTTCCAGTTTTCTTAGGGAGCACTGGTTTCTTTATATTAAGAATCTGAGTTTTGGAGGAAGTTGCATACCCAATCCATCCCTTTTTGAACTTTGGGAAAAAAATATAATGAGCTTTATGATTTCCATGCACGACACATTTTGTTTGCAAGGATAAGCAGCATGTAGGCCAGAGAGCTGGAGATCCCTGACCTCTGCAGCGATGGAGCCGTACCTCCTTACGTGTCAGCTGCCTCCTCTCCTGTAACAACCTTCCACCTACAGCAAACACGAGCCACAGTGCACATTTGAGCAGCTGTGACCTGTGTTGGAGGTCAGCTGCATTCCCAGGAGCTCCCAACCCATGAGAAAAGGTGCTGTGATCTCATCCTTGCCACCCCTCAGAGTGGTCTTGTGAGCCAAATCACAGCCCCATCATTCTGCTATGGAGCAAACCACTGCATTGCACATCTATTATCCACACGAGTGTTTTGTCACCTGCAAGAATTGTGTTCACTCCATACATTCAAGTACAGTCATGACCATCGCACAGATAAAACTGTCTTTAGTTGTGAGTCTTAAGGCTGTAAAAGTACTTGTAATTTCTATTATATATGAAGCACAACTCTTAGTCACCTTTGTGATGTTTATAGCTGTAAAGCCTTCATCTTTGACGAAACAAAACCACATCGAAATCTGAGACGGGGTCCAAGTTGCTTTGACAGAGAGAGTTCTGCTTTGGCTTCCCTGAAGCTGAAATGCAGAGTACGGAGGCAGGTTCCTCATCTCCTTACACAGTGTATAAGGAGAATAAAGTACAACAGAGAAGTCTTCAAAATAAACTGCACTTTCTGCAAGGGAAGTGCCTAAGGCTGACACACTGAATAGGGAATTGCCTGTAACCACTCACCAGGAAAACTCTGTCATCTCCTAAATAAAGCCCTTTTCAGGTGCCTGCATCTGTTCAGAATTCATTAAAGCAAAGAGCCTCTGACCTTTCCTAAAAGAAGTTGTCTAGAAGTGGCTTAGTATTTTTGGGTGCAGGAGCATGTGTAGTGACAATATTCCCTTTTTCTCTGATTTCCTCAGGGTAGCTCGGTGCTGATGCACCAGCAAGGCAGTGATACCGAGGTAGCACAGAGTGACTTCTCCCATCTCACAACACAGAGCAGAATTATTCCCAACCCCTCTATCACCTAAATTTATGCCTCTGTGTCACTCTAACCACGAGGGTTCTCTCTGAGCAGGGAACCTGCCTAATGCTGCCTTGGCTGAATCGTACTTCTAGGTTGTTCGAGGGAGCCACAGGCAATATCATCATCTGATTAAAAGCGAGGTGCTTGCTTTCTGATGGAGGGTGGAGGGCCTGAGGCCACTTGTCTCCAAAACAACCCCCTCTCCCATAGCATTCTTGCAGATAATGTGACTCTTGAACCTACTGATAGTGGTCAATGGGGTATCATGGTATCACAAGGTTGGAGAAGACCTTTGAGATCATTGAGTCCAGCCTACAACCCAACACCAACACCTACTCATCATCTAAAGCACAGCACTGAGTGCCTCATCCAGTCTCCTCTTAAACCCCTCCAGGGACGGTGACTCCACCACCTCCCCGGGCAGCGCATTCCAATGGCCAATCACCCTTTCAGTGAAGAACTTTTTCCCAATATCAAGCCTAGCTAGCCTAGTTTCTGTCTCCATGTGCACTTCTTCCCTAAGTATCAGGTTAAAGCATTCCCTAAAATGGAGATGTCTCTGCATTTCTTGCCCAAGTGTGCCAATAAATATTCAAAAGTCGGTCCAACTGTTGAGTGTATTTTCAGTGGAATCCAGTTTTGTATGCTGCAGCCAGAGCCTCAGTGGAGAAATACATACATCTGTTTTCTGGACCGTGATGAATTTAGTTATGATGGATATGCCGTGTCACAGACTGTCAGAGCTGAGGTGCTTGTGGGCATGGGCTGAAGAGAGCTCTGGATGCCCAGCGGACAGCAAGTGGGTGTCCGTGACTTCCAATCTCCTTCAGGGATAAGCAGCGACTGAAGGGAGGACTCAAGGTCACATATTATACCATAGATACTTGTGTTAGGCATACAGCGGATTTTATGCAGTCTGATCTTTACTGAATCTGCTCCCAGTTCCTTATGTTTAATTGTTTTTACTTGTCAGAATGGGAAATCAAGGCAAAGGTGGGTAAGCAGCTTTCCCAAGCGTAAGAATTCAAGTAAGTACCTTGCTGTGTCAGTTTGAGCTAAGCAGGTCGTTGGACTTTGGTGTCTGCTTTAAGGATTTAGACCTAAGGAACTTGATGAACAAAGATCAGAATTGTGAAGAAGCTCCTGGCCCAGAGCCCTGCTGCCCTGCTGGTACCACTGTTGGCATCCATATGAGGGGGGAAGGAGATGACTCCAACAGGCTGTTGGAGCTATTGGAGCACTTTCACTACTTCATTTCCAGGAGTTAAAGCAGAAACAGAACCCTACCCTCACTCGTGTGATTCTCGTAAGAAAGCAATTGCCCCCTCCTTGTCTTCTTTCCATGGGTGGCACAGGACAACACCAACAGACAAATGGAATAGATGCTTGGTATTTCTTTTTTCAGGAAATTAATTTTTCATAAGTTCTTATAAAGTATTCTGTTGAATCAACCCTTAAATATCTTCCCCGTGGTGGCCCAGCCCTTGTCACTTCTGCCTGAGCACTTTGCTGTTCGCCCATGAATAGTGAAACTGAGCAATTCCGTACGAGCAACGCCTCCTGCTGCAGAGCCCCGAAACTAATCCAGTGGGCTCTTCTCTTTTGCTTTTGAAAGTCTGGGCACCCCTGAGGGGAAGGAGGTGTTGCTCGCCCTTGGCAATGTGGGTGCAAGGCACAGATGTCTCACAGTGGTTCAGTTGCTCACTTTGCTTGACCTTGTAAAAATTTCATAGTAGCTTAATGGGGTTGAACCCCCCTGAATTTCTGATTTTTTTATCCCCTGCTGTTGCAGTTACTAATGAGGAAATGCCAGGATTTATTTGTGACACCGCAACACTGTATGTTTCCTTCATGAGCTGTGTAATTCTGACACTTTTCACCTCATTTACAAACTTGTTTCAAAGAGACCTTGGATAAATTTTGCAGAGCTGCAGTTGTGAACACGGAGGTGAATCTACTGACACAGCTTCAGCAGATGCTTTTACTACTGTTCATTAACTTTAGCTCTGCTGTCATCAGAATTATAGAAGGAACATAAAGGAAATTAAAAAAAATGACTCATGCAATTTGATTTCTGCTGTGTCATTTCCCACTGTTTTGTTCTCTGTGCTGCAACAGGCTTGCAATTAGACTATTGAGGTCACAGTACAGAAATTAATGGCAAGGGTTCAAAGTTGAAAATGCAATTATCTTTCCCACTTCCAAATAGAATTACATGAGTAACATCACCGAGGCTATAATAAAAGACTCCTTCCAGCTTTTATTCTGATTCGATTTGGCAAAGATGATCTCCCTTTTCCCTGTTCCTTCCCCTTTCCCACCCCTCTTCCCCTTCCTTTCCCCCTACTTTATTCAGCTTTGTGGTGAGGTTTAGAAACAATTATTTCAGGAAAGGGGTGCATTTCATGTGTTCAGTTTGAAGCCAGTTAATTCCTCGTTTTATGTTCATGTCACGTAGGGTACTTGAATCTCAGATATCTTCAGACATTTCTTTTTTTCAGTTTTGTGGATATTCACTTAATCTAAATACATATTTGAACTTCTTATTCTTCTGCAGGATATAAGATCCAACCTGTTAGAATCAGCAATTAAGAAAACCTTTTATTTCTTTCTTTCTTTTTTTTTTTTTTTTTCCTTTTCTGCTGCAATTTATGAGCTTGGGGAGGGTCAGAAGTGGAGGAATGAAACATAAATCCTTATTCACTCAAGATCCATCTGTATGCAACGGAGCCACCCAGCAAATGTTTGGTTTTATCTGAAGAACCAAACAGGCATTTCCCACACCCCTACTGAATTCTCCTAGAAGAATGCCAAGGGAAGCCTGCCGGTGCCTCGGTGAGTTTGGGTACAGGAACCTGCAATTGCTCGGAACGATCCAAGCGAGCAGATTGTGTAAGACCTAACAGGAAAGGCTTTTTTGGGGAACTTTCCAAAAACTACATTTCAGAAGAAAGATACTGTTGTTGAATTTAAAATGCACATCTTCATTAGTGTCTTGAAGTTGATGAATTTTTTATTATTTTCCTCCCCTAATTTATGTTTTCCCATTTGTTATTGAGTGACTCCATTTCCAGTGCATTTACACCCCTACAGCAAACCTCTCAAATATTCATTAGTTGCAAATTACCTTTCCTAAATCAATCAGGTGCTAATTGCACTTATTTTGAAAGACCGGATCCCACACTATCAACCACACTGTCCTACCACTTTAACTCCTTTGAATTGGGTGGAATACTTTCTCATTAAATCCATGGCCTTTGCAAAGACAAAGAGCCGTATGAGCTCGGGTTCAGTCGGGAATGTGGGCACTAACAGGTCAGGTGTTACAGAACAGAAATTCTAGGCGTAACACTCAGTTTGGAGGGCAGGTGTTAGGATATAAACTACACGAGCGCACTGCTTGAGAAGAATGATCAAACCCCAAAGGTCACTGCTCTGGAAGCTGTTTCGATAGGAAACACTAAGCATGGAAATGTCTAAAGCGTAACCTTTCCTTTGAAGCATTAACTCCACAATTAAACTCCTCAATTAAATAAAGAGTCAGAACCTAGTGCCCCCTCTTGGAAAAAATCACTTTGAATTAATCTCAAAAGTCTTTAAAGTCGTGTATTAGAGGAAGATTCCTTACATAATACAACTTTTCACAATAACCCAGCAGTTAGAGCGTGAGCCTCCTGAAGACCTTGCTTCAGTTCCTTTCTCTACTCAAAAATTAAACTCAGAATTCACATGCCACGAAACCGTGTGAACCACAAACCAATAGTGTTTTTGAAATTTTTCAATAAAAGATATTCAGCATTTAAAGAAATTGTAGATATGTTTTTCAATAAATAATTCAAAAATGTTCGCATTTAGAATGATGAACTTTAGCAATCTTATTCACAACAGGAAAAATTCCTTAGGAATTTTAAACGCTAAAGGATGTAGAACAGCTCTCAGGGCATCAACTGACACAATTCTATAAGATTAACAGTGCTCATTTAAAAATCTGTGTATTTCCAGGTATTGTTATCAGCTACAAACTCAGTGCCACTGATTTTCAGACCTTTCTGTTCAGTTAAACCGTTAGCTGGGTTTTAACTGTATTGCTGCCTGTGTGGCAGAATAGAGACATATCAAATAAATCACCGTATCTTTCCTTTCAATCATTGCTCTCAGGTTCTTAGGGGACACACAGATGGAAAATGAACAAGTAAAAGGAAAGAAAGAGAAATAAAAAATTCAGGTCTGTTAACACTCATAAATCCCCAGGCTTTTCTACAGATTAAAGGCTCAAGCTAAGGGGATAAAGTTAATCTTAAATTTAAGAAAAGTCACTTTTCTTTTCCACATCGCAGTATTTTTTGTAGCAATAAATAAACATTCTCTCATTTATTCCTCCCCCCCCAAAAAATTCTACGTTGGTTGATCTTTGCAGAGCATTTGTCAAAAATCTTTTAAAGCTAGGCTTATTTTCAGACTCCTAGTGGAAGACCATGCTCCTGAATATTCAGAAACACAAAATGGTATGATGGGTAGAAGACAGACAGATAGATAAATTAATCATTTAAAGGGAACAAGCATTTACTGTTGCCTCTCAGCCTTCAGGAGAGCCAGATGTGAAGTAATTGTGATATAGATTGCATGGTTCATCAAGATTCTGATGGCTGAACAAAACTTAATAAACAGCGAGAGCTAGTTATAACCTTGAAAGCATTTGGTATAAAAATCTTCAATTAATTGAAATAAGAATAACTGAGTTAATTTGTAGGCATGGAAGATGCTTAGGAGAACATTCAATTCTTGGTGCAATTTCCTTTTTTTTGCATTTTTGTGGCTTTTAAAGTTATCTTAGCCGCGATGCAATGCGCTTTACTCATTATATGTAGTTTTACCTTCTCTAGAATGGTTTTAAATTGGATATTAGTTTGGACTGAAAAATGCATATCTAAGTTCTGAACTACCATACAGATCTGATTTTATGTTTGAATTGCATTTCCCAAAGGCCTGAGACAAATTCTGAGATATTAACGTTAACGTATCTACAGCCTTTTCACACTAGGGAATTTCAGGAAAAAAATCCCAGCTGTGTTAACGTTGGTTCAGCTGTGTCAGCCGTAGCTTTGTGGTTTGATCATGTTTCTACATTTAATACTGAAGTGAATATGGAAAAAAATGTGGATTCACATAGTATTTTTTCCGGTTCAAAGACCGAATGCCCTAATGATTAGCAGATACTCAAATACCCTGAGAGTCCAAGGTTCTCCTCTTGCACTGAGGATCTCTGCAGAAGATGTCTGAGCATTAATCCTTTGCTCTCTTTTCTTCCATGTTTCTCTTAAGGTAGGGAATTACTCATCCGGACCAAGCTCCATCAGCTAGAGGAGACAAGCGGATGAGAGGACACTACGTTAACAAGAGATGCAAAGGAAAACTGGTGTCTGTGGCCTTTTCTGGCAACTTTCTTTGTAACTTTAAGAAAATTGCTGCTTACGCGCTTTGTTCCTTTGTCCATCTTCCAAACATTTGCCCAAAGAAATGTTTTCTTTAGGTGTGAGCCGTTCCCTGAAAGGAAACTGAGCAACTTGAAGTTAAACGTGTGTTTGCTGGAAGGATGGGTCTTGGACTGTGATCTGGTGGCAAAATGCATGTATTACTGTTCGTTTCTTTACGTAGTTAGCAGACTTTGCTGTACCCCAATTCAGTCAACAAACAATAAACTAACAGCGCTGAAAATCCTTACCTTTATGACCATCCCATTTCACACCAGCAGAATGACATTGGTGGGGGTTTTTTTTGTCTAATGGGCATATGCAGGCTCCTGCCAACCACGCTGCGTGCCAGATGAGTTGCTGCCAGGTTATAAACTTTGAAGGACTTGTTATCCAGAGGAATAAAAAGCGTTTGCTCTAAGGCTACATTTTGCAATTTTATTAACAGATTCATTGCTATCTTGCCGAGCAGCTTCATCAGTCAAAGAGCATCTTCAGTGCTGTCCAAACCTCAGAGATAGATCCAAATGTCCCTGATTACATAAAGCTTCCATTTTGACCTCAGATGGCTCTGGACAACCTCAGCATTCCCTTTCTGATCCAAAAACCCACTAGATTTTTGCTTGGAACACGCCACTGTTGGGAGCACAGGGAACCAGCTATAATATAGTTTGACAAAACAAAAGGGGAGAGACACGGTTTTCTGTGACTGCGCATTAGAATTTAATCAGACATATAAAATATAATAAAAAAAGACAATACCTTTTTTTGAGCTTGGACCAACTCAGGACAGCTTTTAAGATCATGCATCCTACTGGAAACACATGCTTACATTCTCTCCTTACTAAAGATATCTTTATCAACTAAGACAGTAAATATTCAGACAACCATTAACATTCATTGGATGTGAGGGTCAAACAATTTGCCTGACAATGTGAAGTGTAATTCTGCAAAGAATATCCCATAAAATACAAAGAGTTCAAAATGCAGTACTTTGTAGGTCAGCACCAAATTATTTCCAGGAAAGCAAAAATATGAAAAAAAATATTTTGCTCTTCTTTTTTCATTTAGCTACACATTTAAGTCAGTGAAAAAAAAATAAAATCACAATTTTGAACTTTTTAAACAATTCTTAGAAATGGTTGTTAAAGGAATGCTGAACAATTTGGTTTACAAACCAACCTGGCTATGTTGATGGTTTCACGCATTTTATGGTATGTTCCTTTCAGTAAAAAAGACATGAATTTACAAAACAGTTTGGCTTCATCATATCTTCAATTTTCAGTGAAAAAGGTTTCAACTAAATAGTATCACTCTACTTCATTCAGAGGCATCAGTATATATAACCACTATGAAAACCACATCATCAGTTTCACCTCAAATCAAGTTTTTATGAAGTAGACCTTCTTTAGAAAAACATTTTAGAAAGTATTCACTGATGTCTTATAAATCTATCTGCTTTAAGGGATGTTTTTCCTTATATCTGTCCTCCAGACAACTCTTCTGTAATCCTGCCAGTCTTCTCAGGGCTATCATAAATATTCCTTCACAAAGAAAACACTGTTCTTCAGTAGATACTATTATTTATATATGTTAAGTTTGCATCAACTGTGTTATTTCAGCCAAAAAATTAGGCAGGAGGTAACACTTTGATACTACTTCCCTGTCGGATCTGGAGCAAATCACCCCAGAACGCTGCTTTTCTGCTGACAATATTAGGTCTTTGAGAAGAAATTATCTTTGGTGTTGTAGTTGTCTATCGCCTCTCAGCCGATGCCTCCAGATGCTACTATAACACAAGGATTAAATACTGGTGCGAGCTATTAAATGATGAGTACTGCAGGCGTGCCGATGAGACATCCATTTGGGATGAGGAGGTGAAGAAGGGATATTAAATAACTGTCCCAAGGTCTGTTTGATTGTTGCCAGAGAAAAGGCAGCCACTTCAAGACCCTCGCATTCAGAGGAGGAGCACAGGAAGACTCCCCACAGCCCTGCAGGCTCTTGCTGTGACGAGTTATCAAGGAAAGCAGCTCCAAAGATAGCGGCATCGCTCAGCCGAGGGGAAATCTGGGGGATCTAACAGTCATCTGAGAAGGGCACAAGGGAACCTGGGGTTCCACCACTCTACAGATGAAAAATTGGACTAGAAATACAGAGGAAGCAGTATCATAGACTATTTGTGTGCTAACAAATTGACGTCAGGGAACGTTCCCGGGCACTAGACATCGCCGTGTGTACCAACTAAACAGTCCTGGCTGAACGCCTGCCAAAGCCAACCAGCAGTCTCCCAAAGGATCCTCAGCCAAGGTTTGTGAGATACTGGGGATCAAGGGCCATTCCCAGTCAACCGTTTGCCTCCTGGCTTATATCGAGTTCTAGAGGGTAAGGGAGGCACAAGTAAGGACATGTGACATCTCCTGCCAAATGGGCTTAAAGGCACAGGTTGGTCCTAGGTGTGCATTATCTTCTTTTACAGCCACTGGCACTTGCAAAATCACCAAACTCATTCCTGCATTCATGACACCTTGAAGGTCAGATTGTGTTTGACTACAAGGAGATTTCCTTTCTAAGTTCATTGTGTTGACCAGAGGATTGCTACTCCACCTACCTCCCGTTTACCCCTCAGAGAGGAGGGAACTGCTTGCATCGCTAGGACAGAACAGGCCATCCTGCTGATGCACAATGGTAAATTGAACTGACCTTGGCTGCACAGCACTTCTCTACCAGAGTCCTCGTGCGCGCTCTGACCGCTGTCATCCTCAGGCAGTTGCTTGGCAACACCAGCATCTTTGATATTCACTCGCTGGGCATTAGGTAATGAACTCACCAATGAGGCTACAGCTGGCTAATTTCCTCTGCCGTTTGCAGCAGAGGATAAACTGAATCTGCAGTATCTTAGTGATACGTCTGAACAACTGCCTGAAGACATTCTTTTGTTACAAATTGAATTCCTCTGTTTCAGCTGACAGGTCCTTTACCCCTGCTCGGCTGTCTCGTGTTTGGGAATAAGCAGAGACACAGAGCACCTGAGGAGCTGCTGTTCCTGTTTGCGCATCACCAAACCAAACACCGTGCTACCTGGCAACCAGTGCCCGCGTGCCTGGCATTGTGCAGGGTGAAAGCTACAGCCCGTGCTTTCTGGGCAAAGACAAGCAGTACCAACTGAACTGCACAGGGGGAGAAGTGACTGGTGTATTGCCTGACTGGGATGACATTGGTGGAAAAGGTGAAACATTGAGATCTGCAAGACATCTTCATCTAATAAACAAAAGTGAGTCTGGGCTAGTATAGCTCCCCCCTTCCTCCTTTCTCATGGAAAGCAGGATGTTTTTGCACGGAAAAGATAGGGTAGAATTAGCAGGCCAGGAGCCACCCCTTCTCCACTGGTTTCAGTGAGCTGGGGAAATGAAGTAATGGATCATCCTCTCATTGTTTGCCAAGAAATCGCTTAAAACCACCCAGACTGCTCTGTAACTTCTCAGGGGAAATTGAACAGAAAGCCCTGATGATGCCATGACTGTGATTTTGTGCTTCATGCCACTGTTGGATAATCAGTTATTGGATTTCTCAACCCATTTGACACACACACACAAGTTGCAGATTCTTCCTGTAACACAAAATAAACTGCATGAGAAATAGAGTGGAAGAAATTAATGTAAACTATTATTAGCTCATGAAAAATAAATTATCTAGCCTGAGTTACTCTCATGAGTCAGTGGAGAAGGTGGATTGAGTGCCTTAGAGAGGAGCAGCCTGTCTACTCCCCCCCCCGACCACAGAGAATGCCTAAATGAGGATGTGAAACTGGATGTCTTAAACAGCTGACGTTAGTGGAGTTGAATCCTATCCAGATTTCTTTAGATAATGTACCTTTGATTGTGTTAAACTAACTTTCTCTGAGAAAGGTCAGAGGAGAGAGTGTGAAGTTTAGTTAGATAGCTGCTACACATTATGGCTTTCACACGGGCAGATGAGCAATCTGATACCTGTCTCTGATTTTATGACTCCACTATAAACAGACATCTGGAATTTGGGGGGACAATACATTTAAATTGGGTCAAATGGATAAACACTGATTCCAGAGATGCTTGAGTCAATCTTCACGTGCATGTAGAGGCTTCCCGGTGACCCAGTGGAAGTCTTGACTCTGTTCAGATTCTGTCTCTTATATATTTAAATAATACATCAGAACCTAAGGACTGCTATAGCCGATCAAATCAAACATTTTTCACTGCTTCCCTCTCCACTGGTGGCCAAAAGCAGATGCCTAGGAAAAATATGTAGCACTCTGATACAAAAATAATACTTGACAGTCGGAAATTTAAGGACTTTGGTCAGAGGTTGTGTTGATATGTTTGTGCTTAGGGAGCCCGATGGCCTTTTCTTCCAGAGTAAATTTTCTTCTGGAGTAAATTTTCTTCATAATAAAACCATGTATGTTTTGTCAAAAAGCCATTTGGTATTTCCCTATTTGAATGCTACCCACAGGTACAGGAGAAATAGTGGCTACGGAGTCTGGCATAAGAGGCTGTGACCTCCTGCCGGGAATTGTGTCCATCCTGCAGAGTGCAACCAAGGTGGATCCACTCTGCTGGGTTTGTGGGTCATATTGCAGAGGGGTTTAGTTTCATAGTGCGAGTTCCTATTCCTATTCCTCCCTGTTGCATAATCCTAAAATATTAAGAGGGTGTCTGTTGCTGTGTAAATGTCAGATATTATTTTTACTGACATCATTGTGGCAGCTGTTTGATAGTCAAACTAAACACAAAGACATGTACTGCCCAAGATTTCACTAAGGATGCTTAGAAGTGACTCCCCGTTGCATAAATGAGAATACGAGCATGGGCATGAAAAGCTGAGGTGATGAAAAGAAATCTAACAAACACCTTCAAATACTGATGCTGGGGCACATGTTGCCGGCACAGCATTTCTCTCCTGACATTCAAGGAGCGCATTTCAAGTCCTGGAAAGTGCTGAGCTTCAAAGGTGCAGCTATTTCTGAACGAAGGGTACTTCAGAGTTCTGAGATCTTTGATGCTCTCTCCTTGCCACCCAGAGCAGGAAGAAAGTCTGCCACTCCCAACGCAATGTATATCCAGAGAGATCTGTAAAAGAAACAAGTTTCACAGACAGCCCTGATGGTGGATGACTGAGCATCATAGCGAGGAGCAGATGAAGGGAAATGTCAAGCCCCGTCAGTGCTCTGCTTATGAGGATGGACAGCAACCTGTGTCTGTGCAGCCCAGCAGGAATGAAGTGTCATTTAAATAACTTATGTACAGAAATGAGCAATGCTGTCAGCAGCTACTTCCTACCTTTCAAGTATTCCATCACTCTGGAAACCAAGAACCAGCTTTGACAACAGATTTATAACCATAGTTTCTAATTGCTTGCTGAGCCCCCGTAGTCACACTGAAAATTCGTCCTGGACAAAACCTACCTTGGTGCAAACGGGTGTAGTGAGAGGCACTGGGATAGTAAGGGAATCTGTAAGAATTTTTATTTATTAGTCTCAATTTCTGGCAGCAAAAAAATTGTTCTTGCTAGACAGGACTAGAAGAGCAGGAAATTACTCCTTACAAAAACAAAAGGAAGGCAGAAGGATGAGGAGGAGAAGGAGACATTTAATCATAGAATCATAGAATGACCACTCAGGTCATTTGGAAGGGACCCACAAGGATCATCGAGTCCCACTCCTGTCCCTGCCCAGGACACCCCAACCCTCACCCCCTGTGACTGAGGGCATTGGCCAAATGCTGCTGGAATGCTGGCACACTCGGTGCCGGGACTGCTCCCCTGGGGAGCTGTGCCAGGGCTCCACCACCCGCTGGGGGAAGAACCTCTGCCTAACGCCCAACCTATCCCTGCCTGGCACATCTTCCTGCCATCCCCTCCAGCCCTGTCACAGGTCCCCAGAGAGAAGAGCTCAGCCCCTGGGTCACCTCCGTCCCCTGTGAGAAGGCAGCAAACAGCTCTGAGATCCCCCCTCAGGCTGCTCTTCTCCAGGCTGAACAGACCCCGTGCCTTCAGCCGCTCCTCATTCGCCTTCCCCTCCAGAGCCTCCCCAGCCTTGTGGCCTCCTCTGGACACTCTCCAGGAGTTTGATGTCCTTTTTATCCTGTGGTGTCCCAACTGCCTCCAGTGCTGGAGGTGGGGCCACCCCAGAGCAGAGCAGAGGGGGACAATCCCCTCCCTCGCCCGGCTGGCGATGCTGCGCTGGATGCACCCCCGGACACAGTTGCCCTCTTGGCTGCCAGGGCACTGTTGGCTCATGTTCCACTTGCCATGGAGCAGAACCCCCAGTCCCTCTCTCATTTAAGGTGGTGGTGGTGGTGGAACAACACTGTCATGAGGGGCACAATACCTGAGGACAGACTGGAAATGAAGGCAAGGACAGAGTCATTCAAAATCTCAAAGAAAGGAAGAAAAATATTGAACAAGTACAGGAAAGGCAGTGTCAGTAGAAAAATGTTATGCCGTGATTGATGAGGAAGAGACACCAGTTTGCAGTTTGCAGTTTCAATGGAAGGGAGTGGCTGAAATTACTCACGGCGGAGCTGTTTTCTATTGCTGTATCTGCAATTGCCAGGCCTTCCTTTCACTTCCAATTGACTCCGCGCTATTTGTAGTGTCATCATGAACGACTCTTTTTTTTCACAGTGAGATCAATAATAGAGAATACCAAATGACACAAGATGTAACCATCCTTAAGTAGCTACAAACAAGTGAAAATCCAGTTTAATTTACATTATACACTTTGATAACTTATCTACTCTGTCCTTTCATTGCTAGTAGGACAGAGCTTACCACCGCACAACACAGCGTGTGACAGAGCGAGAAGCACAGTGTAAAACCAGTTTCTGAGGCCAACTCAGTCTCCGTTCTGGGTGCAATACTGTGACTCTTAATCTTGCTTTTAAGAGATGATGAGGTCTGCAAAGATAATTGTATGGTCCCCTTTGTAATAAAATAAGAGAAATGGACAAGTTCTGCATCTCTGCCTTCTCGTCTCGTGGGAAGCTGAGTCAATTTAAAAGCTGACATAGGGGTCTGACTTTTAGAAGTTGCTGGGCACTTCCCCTTGAAATTGCACTCTCCAGAGATTCTCCCCCGCAGCAATCAAACCCGTGCAGTCTAAGTCTTCTACCAGCGTCTGCAAATGCCGATCTGTTGCAGTGCTTCCAACTTCCTATTCCATGCGAGGAGGCAAGTGTCACCGTTGCTCCATAGCAACGCTGCATTCCCTTCGTCACCCCAGGGTCTTCCTGAGTTAATTAACGGGGGCAGAATGTATTGACTACCATTCCAGTAGGACTGTTGGGTGGGAATGTGGATATTTACTCTGCTGCTCTTCCCGGGTCTTGCCGTGCTATTTGTCATTTTGGTTTTATACTCCAGACCGGCCTCACTGTTTGATACCAAGAGCTGAAATGATGACTTGCGGCTGGATGCCACCAAGGGTTTTATATTCTCACACTGTCCTGGGATTTCTGTAGCCATCGTAATGTGCCGTAGCCCTTATGTGCTATCTCAAGTATATCTAAAAATGTTCTTACCACGCAGAAAATCACTAATACGTGAGTTCAAGCGTGCGAAACCTAGAACAGAGATGATTAGATAACAGCGCCGTTACCTGCACGGATGCAATGCCCCTGCGATAGTTCATCATAAGATAACGTACTTGAAAGCTGCACCTTAGATTTTCGGAACTGTCTCGGGGATTGAGGTGCGTATCCACCATCAATATCAATGTGTGCATGTCCTCTCCGTCACTTAAAAAATTTTGACCTATGTGTTAAGAGAAAATAATAAGCTCAGCGTAAGATAATTTGCAGTCTGAAGGTCACACGTATCACCAGGGATTCAAGTTAGTCTTTACCACAGTAAACTATCAACCACAGATGCTTTCATGGGAAACTTGTTCCAACTCAAATGGGAGATTAAATCAATATCTTCAAAATTCCTTAGGAAAGGAACTCTGGGAAAAAAATAATTTGTTAACAGTTTCATTGCAGAATTTCCTTGGTTTCCTTTTATGAGAAGCCTCTTTTTACATTCTTTTTTAGCATTGTAATCTTAGAATGGAATAGTACTCATCAATGTGGGATGAGAAGATTTAACAGCTGGAGTATTTTCTTTTGGATTTTTTTTTATGTTAATTAGGTAGCATTGATAGAATGGATTTTTCTTCTGAATTAAGCTGTCATTTACTTCCACTGCAATGAAGTAATACTGCCCTTTTAGAGAGCAAAAATAGTTTAAACATGCAACAGAAATGAATAAATGGAACTGTTTTTTTAATATGATTTTTTTTTCAATAAGATAGAAAAAATATTTTTTTCCTCCAAGTAATTTTTTTTGTTTACCCAATGAATTGATTTTATTAAAAAAAATTCAGCTCAGAACAACTCCTTCTCTGTAGACAAAACCTTTCCTGAGGGGGGTTTGGAACTGAAAATATTGTTTAATATTAAAACATGACATAAAATTCAAATACGACAGAAACAAAAATGAGCCATGAATTCCATTTACACAGGGATAACTCACGTACATGCACACATACAGTATCGTTTAAAAAAAGTTAATTACAGCATATATTTAAAAAAATCAAGTGGGAGCTGATTTAGATAAAATGTGATATCCTTTTTGAATGTCAGTTGTGTGTTCAGCTCTACTGCCCTCTATCAAAGACTTGCAAATAGAAGGGTAAAATGGTTTGGGGTCAATCACTCTCCATGTTCTTATGATGGGAAAAGCTTTTACCGCAGGTGTATTACAAGGGAGCACACCCACTGAGTGACGGGAAACACAAAAACTGGGAGAAAGAGACCAGATGGATTTTCCAGGTATGCTGAGTTAGCATTTTTTTGACCAAAGCCAAGTGAGGCAAAGTCACTGCACGTCTAGAAAGACACACACATAACTTCACGACCCTCGCTTCTGTTATTTAGCTTGTTAATTGAATGATTTGGTAAATTCAAGTAAATTAAATATCTGATGAAAGGTGGGTCGTGGGCAGCATTCCTCGGCCTTCAGAGAAGGGCTGTTGTCAAAGCGCTGACGAAGATGAAGCTGAGAGGTGCCAAAGTTTGCCTGCTGTTTGGTACAGTACTTTGGAGACCGGGACCGTACTTGTGTGCTTGAACAAGGGAACGTTTCTTGATGGTTGTCTGCCTCACAGTTCATTTGCCTGAAAGTCTCTTGGCACCCATCTGGGTCAGGTTTAAATAAAACGTAACACTAAGTCCTTAGTCTGACAGTGATAAACTGGTGACAATGGTTATCCATGAGTTTATGGCGAGAGTAGACCTTGAGAGGCAGATGCAAGTCCTTTCTTTCAGGCCCAATTTTAATATGTTGAATGTATTGGAACCACTTCAGAACATCAGGTTTGTTTTATATAAAGAAAAAAAAATTCTACTTTAATTAGGTTGACATCTAATTGCTTCGTAATTGTCAGGAGCTGCCCTAAAGAGAAAGAAACAAATTAATTTCCTGAGGCTTGCTGCATATGCACTCTCACATTAAAAAAACCCATAAATAGTTGCTTTGGTTAAATTGATGGTCCAAAGTTAATGAAATGGTTTGGCCTTGTTTCAGAGGGCACCTGTTCCGAAGTAGGGGAACACTGCTTCACTTCTACATAGAAATAGAAAACTTCGGGAGGATGTTTTAGAAGCGCTTAACTTTGACTGAACTTTGCTCTCATGAATTAATCTTCAAGGCTTGGCCAATGTAGAAGGTTCTTTATTCCTCATGGGCCTGATCCGATGTATTTTTAAGTCAACAGCCAGTTTTCCATTGAATTCACTGCACTTTGCATTAACCTGTACATTTGCTCAGGTTAAGATGGGAACTGGGGGAATGAGTTCTAAAGGAAGCCCTCTGCTTTAATCTCATAAATGCCGTGATGTCTTCCCAAGGAAAGTTTTGTATCTGTTAGCCTAGGCCTTTTTCTCTTTGTGTGATGCTTCATAAGGAGATGCAGTGTAGATAGGAAGTTGTTTAATCCCATCACTCACACAGGAGGAAAGAGCTCATTCACCTGTCAAATGTTCCACCTGCACCTACAAACTTCCCTCCCAAATCCACATTTCTTCTGCAAGCCAAGCACAGCCACATGGGTTGTGCTGGACTGCGAACGCCTTTTAGAAGCCCATGCTTGATGTCAGTGGAGTGCTTGCTCTTCTGCCTGATCCCAAAGGAGAACTTCAGTTGCTTCTGAGAAGGACAAGGCATGGAGAGGTCTGGTCCAGCTGCAGCATTAGCTGACCCCCCTCTTGGACCTCACTGTATTCTAGTGCACAAACTTTATTCCCTGTGGCACCATCTAAACAGAATAACAGAATGGGTTGAGTTGGAAGGGACCTTAAAGATCATCCAGTTCCAACCCCCTGCCACGGGCAGGGACCCCTCCCACTGGGTCAGGGTGCTCCAAGCCCCATCCAACCTGGCCTGGAACACCTCCAGGGATGGGGCAGCCACCACTGCTCTGGGCACCCTGGGCCAGGGCCTCCCCACCCTCACAGCAAAACATTTCTTATCCAGATTTCATCTCAGTCTCCCGTCTTTCAGTTTAAAACCGTTCCCCCTCATCCTGTCCCTGCACTCCCTGATCAAGAGCCCCTCCCCAGCTTTCCTGGAGCCCCTTTCTTTACTGGAAGCTGTTGTAAGGTCAGTTGGGCCTCTCATAGATAATTCAAGTGCCAGCAATTCACAGGGGCAACTGGAATAAACTACGAGAAGGAATATTCATATTGGTTAGAGAAACCCTTGTAGAAAACCCGTCCTCTCTGCCCGGAGGCTATGCCCACCGTTATCTGACTCGGAGTGTTGCCACTGGTTAGGATTATTGAGTCCTTTGTAGTACAGTGGCATCTGCATGTGCGGTCTAAGACTGGGAGCCTGCAGAGAGAAAATCATTGCCCAAAGATCTTCTGCAGGAAGCTCCAAGCCTAAAGCGGCAAAGCTAAGGCAATCAGCTCGCTGTCATCCATAGAAACTAAAGGACCTTTGTTTCCATCTGCTGCCCCACCCACTGTCCTCTGCTGCTTTTCGCTATGCTGGTCTTCTCTTCTGTTTCTTAAGCTCCCTTTCTTAGAATCATAGAATCACAGAATCTCTAGGTTGGAAGAGACCTCTGAGATCACCGAGTCCAACCGTGCCTGTCTGCCCACTAAACCCTGTCCCTAAGGAACTCATCCACCCGTCTTTTAAACCCCCCCAGGGATGGCGACTCCACCCCCTCCCTGGGCAGCTGTGCCAGTGCCTGACAGCCCTTGCAGGGAAGAAATTCTTCCCCATGCCCAGTCTGAACCTGCCCTGGCACAACTTGTGGCCATTTCCTCTGTCCCATCGCTGTCACTGGGGAGCAGAGCCCAGCCCCCACCCCGTCACAGCCTCCTTTCATCCATCCTCTCCTCTTTTTCTCTGTTTCATCTTCTCTTTCAACCTCCTCTTCCATTCTTCTATGTTTTTCTCTTGGACCCAGGGGTGACAGCCAATAACTAAGCTAAAAGTTCAGCATCATCGAACATTCATCATTTTCTCAGCTGGTTGCAGATGTGAGGGTAACGAGTTGGAGTCCCAGGCTCTCCTGGGACACAGGAAAATATGGGAAATGGCTGTATCTAGGCTGGATATTTTCCTCTAGTAGAAGAAATAATTGTCACACCATGGTCTAAAAGTAACCAATCTACTCGCTGGAACTAACGAGAGACAACTGTCCTTTTGGCTTTCCTAGCAAGTCCATATGTGATGGAGAACTGCTTCTTCCTCTCTGTCATTGCAGGACGTGGCTGGAGATGCTCAGTTTTGATATTAGTGTGATGCATGAGGCTGGTACAGATTCTGCCCTCAGCCCTATTTGAGTACTAACACCACTAATGAAATTACTCTGGGGCTGTCATTTTTCATCTTTGTATTCTTGTGTTGCTGATCTGCATTGCAGCACTTTTCTTTGCTCCCAGGGACTCAAAGTTTGCTTTGTAGTCATGAGATTATTCAGGAATGGCCTGAAGGCTCAGAAACCCCAGAATCAGTAGGGGACTGACCTTTAACACCCTGGGAAAGAGAGAAGCCAAAATTAATCTTCAAACTAAGTTTTCTTCTTCAACACAGAGAACCAGTAAGGCAGTTATTCCTGGTTGCTAAGGGAGCCTGGTTAAGTCTAAGCAGAGCTCTCCTCTAGCACATCCTCAGCACAGAGAGCCATGAACTTGGAAGTCATTTTGACTGGAGTTCGGCTGTAACCAGTGCTCACAGAAAGCTGCTTTCAAGACTACTGACACACACAGAATCACAGTGAACAATTCAAGTAGTAAAAAGCCAGACTGGTAAAAACGGCTCAGGAGTGTGAAACATTCCAGATGAGCCATGGAAGCTGTCCTGTTCATATGTGACAACACCCACTTTCCCAGCTCTTCCATTTCCACACGTGATGATGGAGTGATGCCAACCTCATCCTCTGGACAGGGAAGCAGTAGCTCCGATTTTTTGGCAAACGAATGCAGCCTGTGACTTCCGCATCGCCTCAGTCGTGTAGCCCCCTTCTCAGATCTGGTCCTTAGGATTCTGCAAGGAGCCGTGCCGCAGGCAGCCCTAGGAAAACTAGCAGATGGAGCATAAATTGCCCATTAGACCTCAGAATTGTGGTAGAACCCTTTTTAGATGCAGAACATAAATTGCAGAATAAAAAATAAATTAAGAACATGCGGCAGAATGGGATGACAGTGGGAACGGTCCACAGTGGGATGTAAAAAGGAGAAAGAATACAACCTAAGGAAGAATGATGATTAAATCCATGGCAGCAGGTTACATTCTTGCACGTTGCGACTTTCCCAGATATTTTAATGCAGATGATTAGAGGAATTCCCCCAAATAGAACTAAAGGAACTTTGTAGTGAAGAAGATACCCTTTCTGCTAAATTCAGTACGTGCTGCAGTGCACACAGTTCTCCCACTGTTTAGCCCTCAGCACACTGAGTGTCCTGTGATGCTGCAGGACAAAGCAAACACACCTGCCTTCATATTTCACCCACTGGTGGGCACTACCATTTTCTGCTTTAATTTAATCACAAGCCCTCTATAAAGGAGGTTTTGTTTTCTACCCAGGTACCCGTCATCAGCCCCACACACCGGCTCATAAACACATCTCTGAAGCCTGAACTTGCTGTGGTGATGCTCTGGGGACATCCTGGAGCACTCATGGACCAAAGACAGCAGAGATCATGTAATGTCCAAGTAGATCTTGCAGATAGTTAAACAACTCTGACTATTTTTTTCAGATGGATCCACAGTTACAAATAAGTGCTTTGAAATTGATTTTACAGGGTAGAAATTGGTAACCTAATTTTGGCCCTGTTTCATAACAAAGCACGGTGAGAGCAGTGGCAGAAGGCAGCAGTTGCTGCAGGAATGGCCAGCTCAGCTGGTTTCCATGAATGAGAAAACAACTCAAAGCGTTGGTGCAGATAAGTTTCATCGGTCTTGACATGACTACTAATCCTTTCTATATTATAATATACACCTAGAATGGGTTAGGTTGCAGGCTTCGGGTTCTAACCAACTCCCAATGCCTAGAAGTCAGTCATGTAAAAAAGCATGGAGTATCTAGTTAGGTGGCGTGGTTATGGGCCTGTACCCTCTGAGCAGGGCCCTGAGTCTTACAAAAATCCTTGCAAAAAAAAAAAAAAAAGAGTAAAAAAGAGGATTTCTAATTTTCTTGTCCTGTGCCTGCTTTTACGCTGGCACCTTTCCAAGGAGCACTTGGAACCAATGGAGCTGCCTATGATTAAAGAGCCCACACGCGCGCGCGCACGCAAACAAAAAACGGATTACACAGCACAGCAAAAAGACCAAAGACCATTTGAAATGGATTGCTTACTCAAAAGGAGCTGCTTCTTGGAAGGGACAGAGCTTTGCTAGTTAATCATTGCTGTCGAAATAGATGTCTCTATCATAGCCTGTTATTTATTTTGCATCAAGAAAGCAGCAGTACCTGGTGAAGTTTGGGAGGAAAACACAACATTGCAAATTGCTTTTCTAGAATTGAAGAGAGCAGATTTATTGAGGAGATTGCTCCAAAAATGCACTGCAATATAACATTTGGGGTGAAGGGAAAACGAAATATACGTATAGTATTGCTGACTACACTGCTGACAAGGCAGTTGTTCTGGAGGAAATAATTCTTACAATGCATCTGAAAAAGAAACAACCAGCCATCTCCTGAGATCAGATTGGTCAGAATACAAGATCTCGAACACATAAATACTTTCCTCTCACTATAAAGGAAAAAACAACAGGAAACCTCTGATTAAAAATGAAATAATGCACCCCCAGTATTGTGCCTCAGGTTGTCCGCGTAGCAGCGCATCATTAGACCTCACAGCTACAGGTCTTCCAAAAGAGCAGTGTGTGGATCATAGGGGTTCATTTCCGTGGCAGAGATTGGCGTTTGAAGTTGTTCTTCCTGGGCTATGAAGCACAAACGAAAGGTGCTCGATTAGACGTCAGCTGGGAGCGGTAGTCGACTCTGCTCCATCGCGTGGGTTACAAGTGTGACTCTGCAGTAATTGTTTTAGGAATCTAGAATTTTAAATTATCACACATAAAAAAATTACCAATTCGATGTATATATTAAATGCATATTTTGTCGTGTTTTTTTCTCAACTGAAACAGCTGCGTTTCCTCCCTCAACCTGGTTGTTATCCTCTTCTTAATGCACCCCAGGATACCATTGGCCTTCTTGGCCACGAGAACATATTGGGGGCTCACTGTCAACTTTTTGCCTACTAAGACTCCCGGGTCCTTCTATTCCTCTCTGTTACACTTCCAAAACTAAACATTAGTCCTGGTAATACCAACACGAATACACTCTCTTCCTATTATAACGAAAAGAAGCAGAAGGCCCTTATTCAGTATGAGTTTTAGTTTCAATAGAAGCAAAAGAAACAGAAAATTTCTCAGATTGGTTTTTTACTCTTCACCTTTCCATCTTTCAACAAGGGTTGTGACCTTGAATATCCACCACCTGCACACAGCAGAATAGCTCAAGGAATACGTGCCACCTAGAGATCTTCTAGCATTGCGGAGCAAGAACGAAACCCAAGGTTAAACACTCAATTAATAACAGAGTAAGCTGAGAAAAAATGAGAGGAAGCCATGAAGAAGAGCACTGATGAAAGTAACATTGAAAATACTCTTTAATTCCACATTAAAAAGTCAGGCCTTAATTAGAAGCACGATTTAATTCCTGACACATCTGAAATGTAGTTGGAAAGGTTTATTTCACAAATATCTTATATTCTTTATAGGTAGAAATAAAACCTACACTTTGTGTATTCTCAAACTCAGCTATGCATGTTTTTTCCAAACAATTCAGTCATTTATTGACTCTTTCCTTTGGTTTCTAGACCTCACAAGGCTGTACCTTGCCTGTAGTCCTTGCTCACCGCAGACAAGTGCAGCAGAAAGGGCAGGCAGAGACAGCACAGGGTGAAAAGCAGCCTTTGGACTCGGTTCCAGGTCGTCCAAGCGTTCTGCTGCACTCCAGCACCTGCTGTATTCCCGATGGCTCCCATCAAGGCATGTTCTCGCTGAGGAGTTCGGATGCTTTGGGCAGAGAGGTCTGGCCTGGGTAGGTTGTTTGGAAAAAGGGGCAAGAAAACATGAACATAAAATTCATCAGATAAGAAAATCAAATACAGCTTGAAAAAAAATCCCACAGTGCTTCTAAGAAAAGGTTTTGAAAAAGGAATTGAGAAGGTGATATTTGAAAGAGATTTGCTGCTTTTAATTGAAAAATTGCATCTGGGTTGTCTGAATCTTCACATGTTCAGCCACAGAGGTCTTTTCTAAATGTCTAATATTTCTGACCGTGTGAAATTCCATAAATTTCACTTTTTAGAGTCCTCCTTCCTTGGTGCCACTGGACAGCAGCGCTGACAAAGGCCTTGCCTGGGTCCTCACCACCCTTCCCAGAGGGGGACGCGGGGAACCCTCACCCACCCTTCTTCCAGCCTCTCATGACAAGGCGGCCACTGACATTTTGGTCTTTTTCAAATTGGGTTAAAAAAGCAGCGTGGGTTTCCTGTGAAAGCCGGTCAGTGAAGGAAAACCCAGACCTTTCTAGACTGTCTTTCGTTGTACACCTGTAAACTACTTTTTTTTTTTTTAAGTTGTTTTAGTATCTGTTTCTATGAGAACATTTATATCTTCTGCTGTTGTGGAAAATGGATTTGTGGCTTAACGTTACTAAAGCTTGGTGAAAGCTTTTGGCTAAACTATCTCTTGAAGAAATTGTTCATTGAACAGCAAAATATATCAAGTAGTCACACTGAATTTACTGAAAAGTTTGGGCCACAAAAGGTTTAAAGGAATCTTTCTTCTAAAAAATATGTTGATATTTTAAAAAAAATTGGATATTTATATTTTCTTAACGCCCACTAGTATTTAATTTAGCAAAATTTATACCAAACATTTTAAAACTAAAAAAAATCCCTAAAATACAGTTGAAGAAGTGCGTTTTGCTTTAGGTTACATGAAGTAAGTAATCTGACCAAAACGATTCCATTTAATTTAAAAATGTTTCCTTTACTTTAAACGTAAAATTATTTTTTCTTTACTTGCAGAAATGCCAGGAAAACAAAAGATTCACTGTTTACACAGCTGCTTTTCTGACACGTATGCCCCAGTCTCAGGGCTACATTTCTTATTCCTGGCTGGGCTTCCCAAGAACATTCCACAAGTTAATAGCAATAACATGGGTCAATTCAGGCTTGAGGCAGTCACGTGGTGTTTAGTGGATTTTCACTCGTTGTTAGGTCTGAAGAGATTCCATTTTATTATTTTATCCGTTTCTCAAGACTAGGATGACATTTTATGCCGTGATCTGTTCTTTGATTTGGATGGAAGGAGGGTTCAGGATTCTAATACACGAAGGTACAAATATAAGTCCTGCTACAAGTTTCCTTCTTCAGAAGGTTTTATTACTTCCTTACCGTTCTCATTTTTGAGTAGCATTCTTGTAGAAGTCTTGTTCCTGGCATTTCATGTCCTCGTGTTTGGGAAGCCGCTGCATTTAGCTTATTTATTTCAAAGTTTGCCCATAACTTTTGCTGACTGTGCTCTGGTAAGGTAATTCAAGTTGGGTTTCTCAGTTTTGGAATTTACTTCTGCTGAAGCCGTGGAGTCGGCACGCTTCACTAGGGTGCAATCTTATCATAGAATTAGACTTACCTGAGTTGGAAAGGACCCAAAAGGATCATCGAGTCCAACTCCTATCCCTACATTTTGTCTTACAGTAAAAAAAAGACATCTAACACTCTATTTAGCATTTAATCAATTTCAAACTGAACAGCTCTTCCTCTTTACGCTCTCACAGCCTGACTGAAATTTATTGCTTTTTCTCTTTTGCACCTTCACATTTTAAGTTCTCTGCACACCAGGTTATACTCCAGTAATTTTCATCTTTCACTATTCTGCTCATCTCTCCCTTTATTTCATCATTTTCATTCATCTACTGGACAGATTTCTCTGACATCACTTTCCTTTCTCACTAAATGTTTTTCCTGGTTTGAATTTCTGAACTAGAGTCCGTGCTTCCCATCACCCACCACCCCTGTGTCGTCCCAGGGGCTTTCTTGGGCTATATTATTTCTACATTTCTGCTCTTGTCCTCTTGCTGATGTTCTGTCTAGTGCCTTCTTCCTTAGTTTTTATTCTGAATCCATTGTGTAGAAGTTATTTGATACCTTCCTCTCTCCCCTCATTAATGGTCTTCCTGTGCTTGTAGCTCTCTCCAGATGCACCAAAACTAGCGTCATCCTCGCTTCTTCCAAAACCAAGAACCACCCCTTACGTGAACAATTTCCGAAGCCACAGCAGTCAGATCCCAGTGTGCCTTTGTTCTCTCTGTCGTGACACTTTTCCACTCACCCTTTTCTTTCCCAACAATTATTTTATTAAGCTTCTAGAAGTGATCAGGACAGTGGGATCCAAAGCACTGTAAAGCTATTGCGGATATTTAGTTTAGCTTTAAGGTATCCTTCCTACGACTCCTCAGAAATCTGCTTTTCTTTTGCTTCCTCAAGAGGATCCTGCTAAGAAAAAGGGATCTCTGCTCCCAGAGAGCGCGTACTCCCCATGCTTAGCCAGACCAAACTGTGGGTTTCTGTCTAGATGATTTTTACAGACTGGGTGGAACAAGAGCCACAGAGGAGTCTGAGACCCCACAAGATAAGGATGCAGGTAATGAATTTTAACTATAACTTAATAATTGCTAAAAATAAATTGTTATTTTCAATGTAGCCAGACAAAGGAAGAACTTGCTCTATCACATTTAAAAAAAAGAAGGAAAAAAAAAAGAAGATGCCACCATGCTAGAGCTTCCATCTGTTCAGACATGGAAGGAGAGCTTTGCATGACATTTAGAACAAATACGAAATTTGCTTATCCAAACCAGACACTATAGAATACTGCAGCCTGTTCCTCATGCGCATCTTGCGGGGCGTCTGAGCCGCAGACAACCTCATTCAGAAAGCAGAATCCAAATGAATACAAAAATATTTGTTTATTGAAATGTGCTGTAGCAGTTTTCAAAAAGTGACCTAGACTTACAACAGAAGAAAACCAGTCTATTTTAGTTACTGCTCAGCTCAGTATATTATGCATCAACCTAGGGCTCCTACTAAGGCTCTCAAATCGTTTCAGGGAAAAACAGAGTGAATAAAATATATATTGCTTCTACAGAATCGGGTCTTTTTTCTCTCAGTTATATCAGGATAAATTCAGAGTAAATCTACTGAAGTCCCTGGTTTCCTGATAGCGTAAAAGTGAACAAACTGAGCTCTGAAGAGTCTCATGTTTTACTTGCCAAGTGTTTTCATGTTATGCTGGCAAATGGACAGTGACAGGATGTGCAGATTTTGGTAGCCCTTTGGCACACACCAAAGAAGCCCTATTATACCCCGTGACAATGCAGCTATTTGCGAATACTACTAGAACTGGTCTTCCTAGCCAGAACCGTAGCAGTTCCTTTCACTGGTTTGTTGTCCTCACATACTTACTTGCTAAATTGTAAAGCAAAAAGGCATCCTGGATGTTTCCTTGAGGTGGCAATGGGGGCTGAATGAGAATTTTTTCACTAAACCCCAAACACGAATGAAGAACATTCAATAGAAACCACAAACAATCACTCTTTCCCTCCTCCCTTCAAACATGGGCTTAAGCTCTGTCAAAAATCCCGCAATACCCAGAATTATGCTTCTTTTATTCAGTCGAAACAGATCATTTCCTTTTGAAGATAAGTTTTCAACCTTGCATTAAATTACTTGCATTATTTATTAACAATCTCTGTGTTTGCTGAAAGAATACAGACTCATTTGTCATATTTAGTTTCATTTGTGCTTAATGAATAGAGGACCAGATCCAAAAAGGACATTGAGCACCTTAAATGCATCTTCTGGAAAAGCTAGGCTCCTAAATCTCAGTTTTCAATTCTGAAAGCATCTTTTGATTTGTCACTCAATGTGAGGGCGGTGACACTTCTGAGCTGTCTCCCTCCAGTGGTCAGAAAGCCCTGGCTGCCCCTCCTGCCCCAATGGGAAGACAGCAGATTGGCAAAGCTTCTTGAGGCTTCAGTGGAAGAGTAGGAGTTTATGCCTCAGAAAGACCTAATGTAGATGCAGGACTCTGTTCCTGGTTAAAGTCAGTGGTGACTGTTGCCTTTTTTATAAGGCAGCCACGGGAGGTGTGAGCACCTGCTCTGGGTCACACCTATCAACTTGAGGCACTCATGGCGACTCCTCAAGGATGGAGGCATGGGCACGCTCACCGCTCTGTTCAAACGGTGCAGGAGAGCGACGAGTGCTGAGCCTGGGTTTCACCTTGAAGCATTCAAACAGCTGGAATGAATCCAAATGCTGTTCCTGTAGGTTTCCTCCAACACCCGCATTGTAATAACTGTTTTCCCCCACCCCTTGTGGTTTCAGGTGTCCTGTACCCCTACAGCCCTCCCATCCCTCATGATCCAGACGAGAGGCAGTTCATTGCAAGCTCTACATTGGCCAAGTTGCTGCCCAGGAAGCCCTGCCAGATGGCTGCCGGCAAAAAGTGAAATTATGGTCGATGGAGGCTGGCTAGGGGGAAGAGTCTTAAACTGGTTCTCACAGCACGGGAAGAGACTTCCTCAGTGCTGCTTCAGCTGTCTTCAAGTTTTATCTCCTCTGCCAGTGTTGACTGAAGTTGGTCAACAAGGCTGAGAGATTATTGCAGGGATAACAGCAGTTTGCCTGCCTCGAGTTGTATAAAACCTCACTTGACCTAGACAACACCAAACCTTTCAGAGTCAGCAACACCTTTTCCATGTTATTTCTGAAGACAACAAAGCACAGGTCTATGGTTCATCCCTGTTCTGAACTCCTTGCACGTGGTCCTTCCACACTCAGCCTTCTGCATCTTTCCCCAAGTGGTCAGAATGAGGATTCAAGAGGAAGGCTGAAAGAGAAGGGATTACCAGCATTAACTCTTGTTAGCAAATCTGGGTACCAGCTTATCATCTGCTGTTGGTGCTCTGAAACACGGAATAAAGCTGCATTTCTGTAAAAAGCATTGGGTACAAAACTGGACAGAAGAGTGTCAGGTTGCAGTTATTCCATTCTTTCACACAAAATGTGAAATAACATGTTAACTGCCTTCTGGGCATACAGTAAGCATCCATTAAAATAATCACCATATGGCTCTTCCTGGGACATGGTAACTTCCGTGTTATTTCACAATCCGTTCAGATGAACAATTTCACAGTGGACCCTACAGGACCTTGAAAGGATTTTATCAGGTTGCTGTATTAAGGCTTTCATAGAGATTCTGAGGAAAAAGCAGGTGGAAATAACAGCTCACACGGTGCCTCTGTAGAGTGATTACTGGGCTATAGTCTCTGTTCAAATGGGAAAAGGAAATCCCTTGAAATAAAAAGTCTGGCTGCTGCTGATTAGCTGACAAAAATGAAATTGAACAGTATGCGCATAAAAGTATGTGTGCTACCAACAGATCCATCATGTCAGCAATTCATTTTCTTATGGTACTGTGGGCTTGGAGAGGAATCCATTAAGGTCCAAATAAATTAATAGCAGAGAGAGAACCATCCTCTGCCTTGCGTGGTATTCTCTGTGCACAGTTCACAAGTCCTGTTTTAAGTTTTAATTTTTTTAATATTTAGCCCTCCTCACTCATTGACTTTACTGAATTATATAGTCCGGGCCCACAATATTCTGGTTGTTTTCTGTTATCAGCATTTAACTTACATCAGTTTCTCCAGCTGCAGGAATACTGTACTGAGAATATTCTATATGGGGCACATACCTCTAAATCTTCGAGGTGTTGCAGTTGTACCTGGAGTTACAACAAATACCAAGTGCACAACATATTGAGAATGAACTCTGGTTAAAATTAATCTAGAACATTGTATCAGTATTTTTTTTCCCCTCATCTGTTTGTGTCACCTCTATCTTTTCCTCTGATTTTACTCCGTGCGGAGTTGTTGAAATGCATTGTCTGTTGGAGGACTCCAGTTGTGGTGGTGATGGTACGTTAGGTGGCAAGCCCCGTGAAGCATGCTAATACGCGCTAATCTTTTAATAATGATGAATATTTGACTCTTTGTAATGGGAGTATTTTTTTAAAGAGGCTTTCCTCAAAAAAAAATCATCACAATGGTTGTCACAAGTAAGCTTCCCTCCCCTTTGAAAGAACTGACTGTAGTGGAAAAGATAATTACTTAGTTCCTTTATCTCCGAATTATTTGTAATAAAACCTGAAATCGCACCACAAGGTCTTTCATGAGGATGTCATAAATTAAGATGCATCGATGTATTTGGTGCATCTGTTCAGCTCTGCGCTCCTTTGTCTTCTGCAAATAGCGCAGCAGCTTCAATACCCAGCAGACAGCATTTACGCAAATGATGTCGTGGTCTGTATCATTAATATTCAGCGATTGTCTGTCATAGACACCTTACTGTACATCTGTTATGCAAATTTATGTTAATTTTTGCTCACTGACAGCTGCCTTGGTTCCCTCCCTAAAATGATCTTTTCCATTTTGAAGTTTGCAATCTGTTCCCAAAAATGTTAATCTAACAATTAACTGAAATTGCTAAACAGAAATTTTACATGTTATGTCCAAAATAGAAACCAGTGTTTTTAAATAGATGGTGAATCTTCTCTTCACATCATTTGTTTTATATGTGATTCAGAGACGGGTAAACATTGATCTTTGCACAGCCTGTGTTGGGATAAGTGACAATCTCCCTATACAGCAATAGGTTTTGCAGGAAGCGATGCCTTCTCGTTTCCACACAGGCTATGGGCATAAAACCGACTTTCCCATAAAAGCTGCTCTTTGTACAATTGTTTTCGCTTAAGACTTTTGGAAACGGAGAGACCACTTCTAATTAATACATTATTAATTTAAACTTTTTCCATTAAATAATATAGCCCTGTTTCAAATAAAGACACCAAGCATTTTGAAAATATTTCAGAGCAATTATACCATCGTGATAGCATAATGTATGGTGAAAAGTGAGACACGAATGTCTCGGAAGCCGGGTCCGACTGCCGGGGAAAGTGCGGTGTGCCCACAGCTGGGCTTTCACCGCAAGAGTAAGACAAGCTATATCCAGTACCCTGCAAGGAACCGGGGAACACCTGGGCGGGTGCTGTACGGGAGGAGGCTTTAAGCCTGTTAGACGTTAGTGAAGGTGTGTGAGGAGAGCCTAGAGAGAAAAATGGTCTTCACCTTAAACCAAAGTGGAATAAGCTTGCTGGCACGGTGTTCTGAGCCACTGCCTGGACCCAGAGCAAGAGCAGCATCAAGAGGAGCCAGGAAGTGCTGGGGTCAGGCCGACGCCTGCAAGGCATGTGTGAAATGCGAGGGTAGCTCTGTGTGTCGGAGAGGTCAGCTCTGCAGTGGGGGATGAAGCGAGAAGGGGTGCGCTACGGGCACAGATCAGGCTGTTAGAAAGAGTATTTAACAAGAGTGGACGCGGTGCCCGTACTGGGAAAGAAGCCCCAAAGGGTCCGTGCACAGAGGCCAACAGCTTCACCGCAGAAACGGCTCAACTCCATCACCTGGCAGCGCAAGAGGGACGTGATGTAACAGATTTTTCAGAAACCTGTGGCCAAAGAGGAATCTGACACAATAACACAGAACCTGACTGTAAACCATGCAGAAGGACAGGCCGAAACAGGTTATGTTGTAGACGTTAGGAACAGCGTCACAGCACACACCGCTTCAGTATCAGCCTTCACTACGGAAAATACGGCCGAGATACCTATCCAAGCCCTGCCCTTATCAGGAAATAAAAAGCAGGCCATGTCAGGCTGAGCTGTCAAAATAAGAAGAGCAGGAAAATTAAACTGATAAATTAAAGAGCAGCGAGTCACCTGACTGATGGCATCCCTCCAGGAGAGCTCTCAGAAGCACAGACGATGTTTCTAACCAAGGATACAGAATAGCTCATTAAAAAACAAGGAATGGCAGGGCAGGAGTCGTTGCCCTTCCCTTCCAAAAAGCGAAATGGGGGAATTCTCAGAGTTACAAACCACGAATCCTCAGAAAAAGTTTCTGGAACAATAATTAAGACAAAGCTATAGAATCACCAAGATGAGAATGCTGTTAGACCAAGCTGGCAGATCTTCTATTACGGACAATTGTCCTTTTCTAGTTCGTTGTAACGCACCAAGAGTGTGAAACAGTGACTGGAGACCATTGCCCGAACAAGTTCACTTGGAAGCCAAAGTATGTAATTCAAATTTCCTAAGGAACTGATTGGGAAGAGAAAATAATCATGAGGAGAGTGAACGTTCTGCTCTAGTTCAGAAAGTGGTTGACTGAACTGGAGAAAGTAGAAGTACATAAATTACTCCCAAATCAGAAACTCAGTGAAAATTTCTGAGCTAGTTTAGAAATCACAATTAATGAGACTATTTGGAAAACCAGCCATATCAGTATTTGCAAGTGACAACGTTTGCCCAGATGTCTAGACAAGGAAAAGTGTTTGACAGACTTAGGAAGGCCTTTAAAATAAATTACAAGGCAGCATCTGAACAAAAAATTCAGTGTGAAGTGCAAGAAAATTTAAGGACATGGGATAATGCATTTCAAGGACCCCCCTGAGCATCCAGCTCTCCCAGTGACTGTTGCAGGCACCCACCTCATATTTATTTTCATCATAAGTTTCTATTCTAATCAAATTATCATCCCCATTTTTGGGAAGTAGTGTCCTCAGAACAAATTTTATAGCACAATTCAAACGTACAATATAGACTACAACTACGCAGAATGATTCAAAAGTAAATCCCTAAAACTTAACCCTGGCTGGCCCTTGCGTTATCATGAAGTGCCTTTGCTGGGTTTTCCAGTCGGTGTGGAGTTTGCAGTATTGTTGCAGTTATATTATAATATATCTTCACGTAGGGAAACCCCCAGCAACAAGGTAGATTTTTAAAAAAATTCCTTGACATTGTTGGGGATGAGCCAGCGTCATCGTTTTCTTTTTTTAGGCACTAGCAGGGAATGGAAGGACCCTCCTAGTGGTCGTTCCATACTGTCTCCCGTGAAAGTATTCTAACACCTCTCAGCCTTTTGTACAGTTTTTTGAACTAATTACAGCAACGAGCAGTCTCCTGTGGAAGTTCTGGTTTAAGACTCTGCCTTGGCTGTGTTGGCTTAGTTTTCAACTTATTTCAAGCATCTGAGGTCAGGACAGATTGTCGTTAAATTGAGGTCCACGGGGAGATACATTTTCCATTGTTTGAAATAGTTCCATTACAGTGGGTGGAAGAACAAAATGCCAAAGAGCAGTTACGCTGTAGCTAATCGCAGAGCTTAAACCTGGTATTTCTTTGGTGACCACAGCTTCTAAACCTGATTTTTTCGCCTTGACAACATTAAGATCAGATTATTTTACTGTCATATCGATGAATTATTTGTAAGGGAAAATTATGTGATAAAAGCTAAAAAATGTGATTAACTACTTTATTTATTGCCTTTAAAACCTTGACGATATTTTTGCACCATGTAAGCCTCAGGTTGCTGACTGCAGGCACAGCAGGAGCTCGGGGGCCACGCCAAGTATTTCCACCTATTCAAACGAGCCGAGACAAAGATAATTTCACCATTTCAATATTCTCCTTCCCATTTTGGAATGAAAACATATTTCAACATTTCCTGATAGAAAAGCTGTCAGAAAGTTGTGACAGGTGACTGATGAGGGTATTTTGCTTCCAGAAAACAAACACCGTAGTCTAGTTTTCCGGTTTCTGAATATCTTTATTATATAGACAAAATGTTTCATCACAAGCAGCCCCTTAAAATGAAAAATCAAAACATTGTTCTAGAACTGGTGAAGCACTTTAATGTCATTGTTTTACAGTTGTGTTTCTTCTAGACTGTTTAAAAAAGTCATAATTAACTGGGAAGGAGGGAGTGAGGGAAGGAAGGGAGGGAGGAAGGAAGGAAGGGAGGAAGGGAGGGAGGGAGGGAGGGAGGAAGGGAGGAAGGAAGGGAGGAAGGAAGGGAGGAAGGGAGGAAGGGAGGAAGGGAGGAAGGGAGGGAGGAAGGGAGGGAGGAAGGAAGGAAGGAAGGAAGGAAGGAAGGAAGGAAGGAAGGAAGGAAGGAAGGAAGGAAGGAAGGAAGGAAGGAAGGGAGGGAGGGAGGGAGGGAGGAAGGGAGGAAGGAAGGAAGGAAGGAAGGAAGGAAGGAAGGAAGGAAGGAAGGAAGGAAGGAAGGAAGGAAGGAAGGAAGGAAGGAAGGAAGGAAGGAAGGAAGGAAGGGAGGGAGGGAGGAAGGAAGGAAGGAAGGAAGGAAGGAAGGAAGGAAGGAAGGAAGGAAGGAAGGAAGGAAGGAAGGAAGGAAGGAAGGAAGGAAGGAAGGAAGGAAGGAAGGAAGGAAGGAAGGAAGGAAGGAAGGAAGGAAGGAAGGAAGGGAGGAAGGAAGGAAGGAGAGAGGGAGAAAGGGAAGGAGTAAGCACATGTGATGGAAGTTTCCTGAACAGCTCTTTCTTGAGCTCTGCTGTGTGAGAAACTGGGTTTTGACTGTCTGTAACCAAAATGCTGATTCTGACTGAAGCACAAGAGCTCACAGCCCACACTCACCCCTTTACGCACACTTTGCACCCAAATACTAACGAAAGACAGAACAACCTGGCAGCACAGCAGCTTCCTAGGCCCTACACCAAAAAACAGGCAGCAAAAGCCTACCCCAAAAACAGAGTGATGGGCAGCAGTTCTGGGAAGACCATCCAGGTGTGATGGTCATTTTGCAACTTGCTCCTCCTGTGGCAGGTGACTGCGATTCCTGCTCACCGATGTCCCCCGCATCTGCCACCACTGCAGTGTCCGCCCGCTGCCCCCCTGCCCTGGCACAGCAGCTTGTGGAGATGATATCTGCAGCCACAAGGACAGAGGGGTTGTGTTTGGTTTAGGAATGCCGCTGAACCAGACAAAACCACTGTTGTTTTCACTGTAACTTTATCCTGACATCTACCTCCTCAATACGGAGCACACACATCTAGAAATAAAGGCTTAATTAGATTTCTCATTTCTGACAGCCGCTGGTGTTATAGCGTTGTCTTCTCCCTGCCCACATGGGTGACAGAAAATAAGATTGGAGGCATCTGAAAAGATTGGAAAGCTGCTAAATTATTCACAGGAGCAATGAAGAAGTCCACCTGTGAAGAGCTGCATTTCTGAGTGCATTCTGACTGAGTGACTTTCGTCAGTCATTTTATTGACTAGTGTAGAAAAATGTAACTTAAAGCACTTGGGGAAAACCCCCACAAAACACACACAAAGCCTGTACCACTACCACTCCTCTGACTGTTGCTAATTAGCAATGGGATCCAGAAATCATAGAATCATCTGGTTGGAAAAGACCTCTGAGATCATCGAGTCCAGTGGTATAATTACCTATTATAACCCCAAGATGCCATACTTACTACCTCACTGATTAATAATACCCAAATAAGCCATCTAAATAACTGGGAATTATTAGGACAGAAGCAGAGAATAAAACATAGGATACCTTGATCATGCTGAATTAATCCATAGTTTGCCTGTGTTGCAGGTATTATTTCACACTTGCCCCCAGTTCTCAAAGAGGAAAAAAGAAGACTGTAAAGGCAGGAAATGCTCTGAGAACATCATAATGAAAAATCCCTTCTGTGTAAGGAATGGCTAAATGAAGTGGATGCCTTCCGCCCGCAGAATTTAATAAAGTGTGTTACTGGGATGGGGGTCTGGGAAGCAACTGTTTACTCTTCATGCCACTGCAAGAGCTCAGGATAGAGAGGAACTAAGCACAAAGCAGGTGGACCTCACAGTATCACAGTATCATAAGGTTGGAAGAGACCTTTGAGATCATCGAGTCCAACCTATGACCCAACACCTACACCTACTCCTACTTGTCAACTACACCATGGCACTAAGAGCCTCATCCAATCTCTCCTTAAACACCTCCAGGGACGGTGACTCCACCACCTCCCCGGGCAGCGCATTCCAATGGCCAATCACCCTCTCAGTAAAGAACTTCTTCCTAATGTCAAGCCTAAACCTCCCCTGGCGAAGCTTGAGACCGTGTCCTCTTGTTCTGTCGCCGGTCACCTGAGAGCAGAGACCAACCCCTGCCTGACTGCAACCTCCTTTCAGGCAGTTGTAGAGAGCAATAAGGTCTCCCCTGAGCGTCCTCTTCTCCAGGCTCCACTCCCTGGGCATCAAAGCACAGAGCCCTCGGAGAAGCCACAACTGGGTCAGAGACTTCCAGGTCTGTTACTGTTGGAAACTAAGAGAGTGGGTAGGGAAGGCGGGGCAGGAGCATCGATGCCCACGCTACTGCTTTGTTCGCCCTCCATTTCTCTGAGATGCTGACACAAGACACCGGGCAGAGGAACCCACCCCCCCCAGGGGCTTAGACAGTCACATCGGATAAATAAAAGATTGTCACAAGAGAAATGAGCAAGCGCTGCACCTGAGGGGACGGAAGGGACAAAATCAGCCAAACTTACGTTCAAAGACAAGACAATTTTTCCCACCATCTGAGACGAAAGCACTTTCTTGCCCTCTCTCTACTCAGCAAGTGCCGGCACTGGACGAGCCCCCGCCTGCCTTCACTCCCCACCTTCACAAGCTGCAGCAAAGGCTGAAAAGCACCATCCCCAAAAAGCCTCCGTGTCCCCTTGCCAGCTCTCACAATCCTGTTCACAAAGGAAAGGCACTGAGTCTGCAGTCTCATCGCACTTCACCTCAAAAGGAATTCCCTTCTGCTGTGGTGATGTTGGGAGCCCCTCTCGACTCCTGCCGTGCCTTCACCCCCCACAACACACCCATCATTTTCAGGCAAGTGTTCATCACAATTTGGCTTTAGTTGCAGGAAAATTAAAATCACAGTTTTCGAGGCAGATTTAGCAACTCAGTAGCTACAGTAAATACAGGGGAAAATCTACAGAGACTGCTAATAAGTGATGGTCTAAGAGAGATTTTTGATCACTAGATTGCATAAACCTCTTCGTTTCACTCCCCCTTATCCTAAATACAATTAAATAATTGCATATTCCTTGCATTTAGTTAAAGCTGCTGTTAGTCTGACAGAAGTCAATGACTTATGAGATTCTATTACTTGCATTTAATTGATCTGCTCCTTTAAAAAGGCTGTAGTGATAAAGAACAGAAACAAAATGAAATTTGAATAATTAATTAATTAATATGTGGCTGGGAAACAGGGTGGCTTAAATTTGTCAGCACGCATAAGCTACTGCTCCCTGAGATCTTACTGAAAATACCAGAAGTAATATAAAGGGAAAAATGATTCAGGATGACTCAATAGTCGAGGGCAAGTTATGAGTATCTGCTGAGGACACATCACAAACTCTGAACCTACTGTGGCCGTAACTGCAAATGATTGAGATGACTCATGGAAAAGAATACCTCTAATATTGGAAAAATGCAGTTTTAGAAGGTCATTTTTAGTGATTTTTTTCATATGAGTTGAAAACACTGTAACAACTCCCTGGATTCATTAGAAAAACCTTCATTAACCTCCACAGAAGAAAAAGTCAAACTCTCAGTTGAGTAGCAATAGGTGACATTTTGACCAAAGGAATACGAGGGTTTACAAAGCATAAATGGAGTTAATTTAGACGTGCAGCAGTGTATGTAGCTTTAGAATTTTGCCTAGCAATTCTCATTAAATTGAAGTCCTTCTTAAATGCCAAATATACTTTGGGAATAAGTAGAGGTGGCAACGAAAAGCACAAACTAACCCAGATAAACTTTAAGATTAATTACTTCAGCAGGTGTGTGGATTAGAGAAACCAGCAAAGAAACTCGCTGTAAAAGACATACATTCACCTTGTTAACTGCCTGGGGTTCTACATTCACACTTATTCGGTCTTTGTTTTCCATTAATCTCAGTAAATGAGGTTATTTGTAGCAATGTCAAAGAAAAATATGATTTTAAGCAAGAAAAATATTCCTGAAAATCAAATTTACAGTATTTCAAGCTCATTTGGGGATTTATAACAAAGCCATGAAGCTTACCAGCTGCACTCAGAGCTTGGGCGACAGAGCACTTTGGCGAGCTCTGCCTTCGTGAAGAGTACCCCACTCTCCAGCCACGTGCATCTTCATAAAGCTCACAAAACCTCCAGCTGGAAGTAAAGTGACCGAATTCAAGGTTAATGTAGTTGTTTTGTATCTTTCCATAACATTAGACTTACACTCAAAATGTGACGAGCCGAACTTTGTAAATTATAGCAGTTTGAGTGTGGTGAATCACCGAGCTGTTGGCGAATATTTGTTACATGATTCATGGATAAACCCCACTGGCAACTGAGCACCACACAGCCACTCGGTCACTGCCCTCAGTGGGACGAGGGACACAATCGGAAGAGTAAAAGTGAGGAAGGTCGCGGGTTGAGATAAGGACAGTTTAATAAGTGAAGCAAAAGCTGTGCACACAAGCAATGCAAACCAAGGAATTCATTCACCACTTCCCGTTGTCAGGAAGGTGTTCAGGCATCTCCAGGAAAGCAGGGCTCCATCACATGTAATTGGGAAGACAAAGGCCATCTTTCCAAACATTCCTCCTTTCCTTCTTCTTCCTCAGCGTTATAGGCTGAGCTTGGCGATGTGAGAAGCAGAAAGTCTTGCATAAGCACTGCTCAGCAGCACTAAAACATCCCTGTTCACAGAACCATGGAAGCACAGACTGACCCGAGTTGGAAGGGACCCACAAGGATCACTGAGTCCCACTCCTGTCCCTGCCCAGGACACCCCAACACTCACCCCCTGTGACTGAGGGCATTGGCCAAATGCTGCTGGAATGCTGGCACACTCGGTGCCGGGACTGCTTCCCTGGGGAGCTGTGCCAGGGCTCCACCACCCGCTGGGGGAAGAACCTCTGCCTAATGCCCAACCTAACCCTGCCTGGCACATCTTCCTGCCATCCCCTCCAGCCCTGTCACAGGGCCCCAGAGAGAAGAGCTCAGCCCCTGGGTCACCTCCGTCCCCTGTGAGAAGGCAGCAAACAGCTCTGAGATCCCCCCTCAGGCTGCTCTTCTCCAGGCTGAACAGACCCCGTGCCTTCAGCCGCTTCTCATTCGCCTTCCCCTCCAGAGCCTCCCCAGCCTTGTGGCCTCCTCTGGACACTCTCCAGGAGTTTGATGTCCTTTTTATCCCATGGTGTCCCAACTGCCCCCAGTGCTCAAGGTGGGGCCGCCCCAGAGCAGAGCAGAGGGGGACAATCCCCTCCCTCACCCGGCTGGCGATGCTGCGCTGGATGCACCCCCGGACACGGTTGCCCTCTTGGATGCCAGGGCACTGTCGGCTCATGTTCCGCTTGTCACTAACCAGAACCCCCAGGCCCCTTTTTGCAGAGCTGCTTTTCAGTCTTACCAAGACTGTTTTGGTCACAAATCCAAAGCACAGACCCACAGTCTCTGCTATGAAGAAAATTAACTCTTTTCCATTAAAAATCAGCACAACATAGGAATACTCTGAGTTTCCTCAGCTGTGTTTCAAACAACTCTTGGGATAACATCCATGTGATACCAAGTCTGCTGAGCCAAAATCAGTTGCAATAAAGAGAAGTACTCATTATTCCTAGGACTTTTTGATTAAGCTATCATTCTATAAGGAACAAATCAACATTTTCACTGGGATATCTGAAATCTACTCAGTTTTGCAAATCTTTAGTCTTGGTTCTCCATGATCCTGACAGCTACGATCTCCAAAGCAGATTGGTTCAGTCAGCCCTACTGTAAGTAATAAGAAATGGGATTAGTGAAAAGAAGTTCTTGAGGTTTTTCTATTTGCTTTGCAAGTTGTTCTGCATTTTCACTGTTTCCCTGGCACTCATTACGGTGTATTCCAAGCACTTGGCTATAGCCAATACACTTCGACCTCGCTGGCTATTGCAAAGTAAGTCTTCCTGTAAAATCAGCCTGTTAAGGCAGGCAGCCACTCCCATACGATAATTTATTATTATTATTTTACTGCCCAGCATCAGGACCTCTGTATTCTTTGTAACTGAATTCTTTGGTTTGCAGCTGTTGCAAATGGAACACCTGCAACTGCTGTGAATAACTACTGGAAAGCAAATTTGAAGTCAAATGCCTTACAAAATTGCAATGTAGTAAAAATTCTTCAGAGGACTGCGATAAACATCACTTTTGCCCAATCATTGTGGTTCTGTGTAGGCTGAACCTGCGCGGTAAACTCCAGCTGCACAGAGTCCACATGACCCTTTGGTTTCAGTGTGAAGTCAGTTCCAACCCGGTGCCAACCCTGGAGAGGCAACCAACAGACGAGCTGTGCAAATAAGCCTTGATTTCCATGAGGAGTTTTTCTACTGTCAACTCTATTTACTGTCACTGTAACATCATCCATCACGCCGCGGAAAGTGCGAGACATAAAAATAAAGTGGAAATCTATAAAACTGGTTTTGAGCCAGTAAAAATTGTCAGTTTGGTGGCAGTCTTTATTAATCCTATTAACTCCACTACTTTGGAATCCATTGGATGTCATAAGACTCGTAATGCCAGCAGTGTTTGAATTAAAGAAGACACACAGAAATCCCACGTACGTGTACGCAGAGAAACTTAAAGAACAACCTGTGGCTGGCACCGAGTTGTGTCAGTAATGCCGAAGGTGAGAGGGCTGAGAAGGTCTCGTCAAGCCGTTTACCTTCTCATGGTACCACCAGGAGAAATGTTAATGTTGCAGGTTAGAGCTGCAGCTTCATGCAGTTGCCTTGAATATCCTTTCCCTCACCTGTGGGCTGTTGTCCCGTGGAATGAACTGTGTCTCCCTGTATGTATCACACCACAAGTCTCTTCCTGAAAGGAAAACTTGTGTTTTCACCAGAGATCTAATGCAGCCAATCACGTGTGATTGCAAAGATACAGTACACCGTGAGTGAAACACCTTCTGAAATGCTTTTCCTGCTGTCAGAATCACTCTTTTACCTTTTTGCTTTTTGTGTTGTATTCAGATTTGCTCTTTTTCCTAATTAGTAGTGCTACATTATCCCAGCTCTATAGGGTGCAGAATTACTTCTTTTACAATTAGGAATTCTGAAGGAGAAGAAAAAAAGATTCCCTCTCTTCGGCAGCGTACTTGGCTCTAAGCATATACAATAAACCAGAAATCTGACTGTGAACCTTTCCTTCCCTCTGGGGAACATTTTTTTCACTTAAGAACCCCATTTATGCACACTGGGACAAAGTACACTACAGATTCCAAAGGCAAGTGTTGGAGGAGAGCAGTTCAGCTGGAGCTGCACATGAGACGATGGGCTCTGAACTGTGGTTTCTTAATTAATTAATTTTAACAATGTGACCCAGTAAGTGCAAAATAAAATTAATGTGAAATAAGGTACACAAAATGTGACTTACAGCAATTGTGCTAACTGTGAATCTAATCTTGGAGAAAGCAGCCATGAGGGATGCTCAGCATCCCAGGGCACACGCGGTTAACCTCAGCTAACTGGGTTAATCTCCCCGTGCTCTTTGTTATGTCAATGGAGAAGGATAAGCTCACTCAGACCATTATTCCTGAGCAGAAGCCCAACTTTAGTTTTTTTACTTACTCCTGAGAACTGTCTGCATCTGTCTGTCTTTCTCCACACCGTGTGGGATACGTAGACTGCCTTAGGAAAGTGGCTCTTGTAAATACCCATCTTAGAACCACGGCTGAAAGTAGATTCCAATTAGTAAATTAACCTGAGTTAGATATGAATTTCATGTTGAATGTCAAGACAGACTACACAAAAGGACATGGTCTCAAGTCAGGGGAAGTTTAAGCTTGATATTAGGAAAAAATTCTTCCCTGAAAGGGTGATTGGCCATTGGAATGCGCTGCCCAGGGAGGTGGTGGAGTCACCGTCCCTGGAGGGGTTTAAAGAGAGATCGGATGAGGCTCTTAGTGCCAGGGTTTAGATGATGAGTAGGTGTAGGTGTTGGGTCATAGGTTGGACTCGATGATCTCAAAGGTCTTTTCCAGCCTTGTGATACTGTGACACTGTGATACACAGGTGGCCACCAGTGATGCACAAAAGGCTGCAAATGAAGCACGTGTTCAGTGGCTTTGCTTGCCGGCAAATAGCAAACAAATGTAGAAATCAATATCGACTACATGGGGACATTCAAAACAACGTTATCTGTCACAAGCTGCCCATGCCTGTCCAGGGCTGGCACTGCTCTCACCTGGGATCCGCCCCAGGCCAACCAGTGCTGCCCCACACCATACCCAGGCAGCACTGGGGGAACCAGAAGCCCAGGAAGGGTACTTAGAGGCCACCCTGTGCTGCAAAGGTCAAAGGGACAAGTTATGTCAAATTATGTTTGCCCTAAGGGGCAGAGGGTAGGCTGTGGCCCACTTCATTTAATACTATAAAACCATCCTGTCTCGACCAGACTGCGGCGTGGCTGCACGATGGGAGACTGATCTCCATCCCCATGCCCACTGCCATGTCCATCTTCACAGGCCACGTGGACTCCTCTTTCAACATTGTTATGGACAGGTTCGCAACGAACACGAAATAAAAGCTCCTAATACGTCGGTTCTGCCCTTGGCACAGGGGCTTTGTTCGTACAGCAACTGAGCAACTGTTCCTATTAACAACATTCTGCTCTGACTGCAAACATCTTTATTTTATTGCCATGATTTCTGGCTTTTTCACAGTCTTTAAAAATACGAACTGAAACACTCACGCTAGGAGTGGTCAAAAAATACTGCTGCACCAGGACAGAATTGCAGGCAGTAAATCTTTTCATATATGAAAATTAATCACTTTGCTTGTTTAGAGAGACACATGGTGCAAAATAAAATCACAACTGTAAGCGATAAGAAAATCTCCACAATTGATATCCCTGCCTGTTTTCAACTGATAGCAGAGGTACCTGGGGCAAGGAAATCTGCTGCTTTCACAGCAATATCGACCACAGTGGAAATGACATTTCTGGGATCCAGCACATCAGCAGAGAGAAGAGACAGAATATTCATTAACAACACCTTAATTAAAGGGGATATGCAGGGTCTATCCAGGACATACTGACTTTGAGGTGTCTCTGCACAGACTTCAGAGAGAAAGGTAAGTCCAGCCTGAGGTCTCAGTTTCTGACAGGAGCTCTGCTCTCCTAACCGAGCAGAACATCCTCTGAGGAGGCAAAGTGGCCTGGGCAAGGACTTCCTTGAAGCTTAGGCTGAGACAGCCAAGTCACCTAAAGTCTCGAAGGTCTACAATAACTGTCAACACATTCAGCTCGAAGCGCAAGGCGCAAATCTTTCCATCTGCCTTCTCTAACAGGAACACAAAATAAAATGCACATTTAAAGAAAGAAAAGAAGCCTCACGTACTTTGTAGCCCACCTATATCCAACTGAAAGATGGACACTCGCAGCGATAGTGAGAGGAACAGAGAAACCAGGGGGGCTGCAGCTTAGGGTCAGGTAGTGTCCGTGGGTCCATGGCCACACAATCGTCATCTTGAGACACCTTCCTGGGCAGCTGGGGATGCCTCTTGCCTTGAGAAGCCTTTACACATCGGGCAAACTTCCCTCTCTGTGCCAGGACGGAGTGTCTCACTTCGTTGATCAAGCTCAAAAAAATGATGGCTTTGGAGGAACCAGTCAGCTTGAGGCTTATGATAGCTCGAGGACATTCTAAAAACTCCCCAAAAGATCTTCCTAGTGTCCTGTGCAGCACCATCATCGATTTCAGTGATAGGATTGACTACCTGGCCAAACAAGCTGACAAATCCATCCTAGGAGTAACAGATGTCCTCTACTGCATTCCTGGTGGCCACGTCTTGGAACGGGATTTACACCGAGTCAGCTCATACAGCTCCAAAGAGAATATCACAGTATCACCGTACCACAGTATCATAAGGTTGGAAAAGACTGCTGAGATCATCGAGTCCAACACCTACACCTACTCCTACTTGTCAGCTACACCACGGCACTAAGTGCCTCATCCAATCTCTCCTTAAACACCTCCAGGGACGGTGACTCCACCACCTCCCCGGGCAGCGCATTCCAACGGCCAATCACCCTCTCAGTGAAGAACTTCTTCCTAATGTCAAGCCTAAAGATAATATATAATATATAATATATAATATATAATATATAATAAATATATAATCTGCACAAGCAAAAAACCCCAAACCCCCCAAATCCACTCCTCCCAGCCCCCCAGCTCCGCAGGTTGCAATACTATAATCAAGATGTGAAGGAACACAGAAAGCAAACAAACTACATCTTGTAGCTTCCAGGAACGTGGATGATGGATAGCGTGCTGGCAAGGAGAGGGGCACTGACCGCCCCCGAGTCCCACCCGCTCAGTCTCCAGCTCGCCATCCAGCCGCGTGTTCTTGGCTTTGCTGCTCTGATGAGCACCTACAACCCCAGTTTAGACTTCTCACAGGAGCAGGGCAGTTATGTTGGACCTAGTCAGTTCTCGTACCCTCTTGAGAAGGAGGATTGTGCACTACACACCCTAAACAACAGTAACTATTTTTTATTAAGTTGAAAATATCAGGAAAGAAAATAAGAGCGAGGAAAGCAAAGCAAATTATCACATCGAGTGTTTCACTGCCGTGGCCAGAGGAGCTTAAGGCCACGCATGCTTTCACTGGTTTGGTATGTTCTGAAGGAGGAAGAAGTTTACAAGTTTGTGCTGTTCCCCGTGTGACCTGGCGCAGGCGGCTCCACCCTCGTAGCAGCGCCGAGCCTGCCAAGCCTGCTGCTCAGATTCCTTCGCCACCTCCTCTGGGACCAAGAGTAAAGCCTAGCTACCCCATTTCTCTCCTCCTTGGGTTGTCAGTGCCATGACAAAGTGGTTTAGGAGCTGGCTTCTTTTCCCCTTCTTTTTCTCTGTTTTCTGAGTTAAGTCTCATTCTTTCTTAAGCGATGTATAAATCCAGTCTTAATGGTTTATTTCTCCAGCGTGAGGGACTACCAGATAAAATAACTCAAACTAAGGAACTTAGGCCAAGTATCTGTCCCAATAGTCAGTGAGTTTCACCGTGGACTGCAGAGGGACTTAGAGTTGGCCCTGTTTCTACAGATATGGAAAGCATTAGTGAAGCCTTAGAACATGCCTGAGGCTCTGTCTTAACCTCTGCTGAGCAGCTATAGGAAAAATGTTGGAAATATAAATTTCTCCTCTGCTCTTGAGCCAGGGTGAGAGATGTGTCCAATGAACCATCTGTGACAGCACATTTTGAAGGTGTCACGTGTTTTCCAGGCTATCAAAAGATATAAAATGAGTGCAGCCCCCAGGAGTAAATATAGGCAGTAGGGAAAGCTGGGCTCCTTGTGGAGGAGCACAATACATCCCATGAGGGGCTGCAGCCAAGACCCGCGGTCCTGGTGAGAGTTGACAGTACCTCTAAGGCAGAGGAAACATTAGGCTGTGCTCTTGTTCTGTACTGCTGTGTGAGCTAGGCAGGCTTAGCTTGTAGTTCACGATTACTAGAGGTAAGTTATTCTCTCGTCATCATTACAGAAGCTTAATCGAGAGAAAGGTCATAAGAAAAGGTTCAGACTTTTACACATAGCAAAAGCCTGGCTTGGATATTTTGCTAGGCATTAAATTTAGAGTTTCTTTGCTCCGTAGTCTGAACAGAAAGGAACTGGCAAAGGAGAGGATCTAATCAACTTCATTTGTATTTTGCTTTCTCTCGTCCAAACTGGGAACATCTGTCAAACCAAGCAACCACAGAAGTGTCCAGGATCATGGTTTTCATTTTTTTTTGAAAAACAGAACAGATGGAGGGCCAAGGAACCACATTTATTTATTGTACATTACTTTCTACCATGGGTAAGTCAGAGGTTAAACATTATCTTCCTCCTTGTTGGCCAGTTCAAGTTTAAGGACTTTGATGTGGAATTATTCTTAAAAGAACTGTGCATGAGACTGGCAAGACCAGCTAAGCAATAGGAACGCAGAGTGTTTGGGCATGAGCTGCAGTAACTGCCAGCCTTAAAGCAAATCAGAATTACTATGGTGTAATGCAATTCTGCTGTGGGAGGGAGGTTAAAAATCTCTCCATATGTTTTGGTCTTATTTTAGAATATATACACACGCATATACGTTGTAATTTCATACAGAACAAGTGAAAAGGGTGATTTCTACATAACAGGATGTCCCTTCCTTCTGTCCCAGCCTATTCTGTATTCTGACCATTCTGGATTGACCTTTCTGGTGCCGAATTCAAGCAGCTCCCTGACAGCACTTGTGAAGGGTTTAGCTGTCTTTGGTGCTCAGTATAAAGATCCAGCCTTGTTATTTTGCCATGGCAAATTTAGAGCGAAAGAACGGATTAGTCATGGCAAAAGTGCCAAGGGTAGATGAAACTCAGCAAAGCTGTGGGCTTGTTTTCTAGCAGCTCAGTGAGGGTTGTGTCATTCTATTTATCAGAGAGGGTTTTACTGGTGGTTGGTTTTCTGTTGGTTTTGGTTTTAAACATGAGGGTGACTAAGAGTGCGATGGATGAAGCAGTGCTGGAACTGAAGCGGAGCAAAGGCCACCATAAAATTAGTGTCCTTGTGTAAAGATAAAGGACATCAATAACTTACATCCATATTGCAGCTAAATTCTAGCCAGGAACCAGGAGTTCATAACATTCTGTGACAGATGTGGCACCCTGTCTGTGACAGACCCTCCAAAGCTTAGAAATGAGGTGTAAGATGAGAGGGAGTGCATGAGTTTAGGCAGATAACCCACAGAACACAAAGAAGCAGTGGCATAGATCCTGTGCCTCGGAAGCATTTCCAGCAGGCCAGCAGTCTGCTCTTCAAAAAGCTTGGGTGGCACAGAACGGGAAAATGGGAAGGAAGATTTTGAAGGAGAATAACAAAGTAAATGTTGTCAATGTTCCTAATTCAGAGCGTGAATTAGTCAGAAATAACTCCAAAGGTACGTGGACCACAGTTAGTGATTTCCAGCACAGGTCCCAGCACGTGGCATGGCCTGAGCCCTCATTGCCTTCAGCTCATAAAAGGCAAGAGTTAATTTTGTCTTCCTGGGTGAAGGTCAAGACGCTCCAAGGCAAGAGACACCGGGATCAGTGAACCCATTGACTTTCGCGTTACGAACAAGTGCAAGACTCCCATTTTCCTCCTGAAAAGTTTGCTTTCTGTTTGGGACATCCATGCCCAAAGCAAACCCTGTGAAGTTCATGGAGATCCCAGAAAAATCCTCAATACTAGGGAAATTTCTGTGCTCAGCACCTCCGCGTGACTTCCTTTGGGTTTGGACTTTTTTCTAAAAGGAACTCTGATTTTCAGGTTGAGATTTTAAAAACACAGAAGTCTGGAAGTTCTAAGTTACTGTTACCACAACAACCTGAATTATATACACCAATTAAAGACCCTTAAGTGTAACAATCACACAGAGTAATACCAGTTCCTATGCAAGGAATCTCCATTCTGCCTAATAAAAATATTTTCATGAGTTTTTGTTGATTTACGTAAAAAGAAACAGATATGCAAATAACGACATGTCTCCAAATCAACCCCCTTCCAATTAAATTGCTATATAGAACTTTTTACTGCAGAATTTTCTAGTTTTCCTGCTACACTATCCTTGATTTTGGCCTTAGCAGACAATTTTCCCTTTCCCCAAAAGCTGGAAATCTAAACATAAAAAAAATATAAAAGAAACAGTAAACAGTGTGATAATTTAGATTCTAATTACCTGTTGTTTAGTTCTACAGATCTGATCGGAGAACTTGTGTAACGCTGAAGCTTCGGAAACTCTACCTTCTCCTTAGAGCGAAGACTTATACAGAAAGCACGGTAACACTGGGTTGATTAATTTGTTTCATAGTGGTTGTCAACAATTCATCATGCTGCACCTCGAACTGGGAGACAGCTATAATTAAAAAAAAATTTACTTCTCTCTAAAAAATTAGAATACAAGTTTTTGGCAAAGAAACTGCATACACAGGGCTCATCTTATTAAATCAGTCTCTGGAAGAGTGAGTTCCTCTCCGCTGACCACAAAAAGGCCTAACTTTTACCCACTAAGTTTAGGTGAGATTAATTCATTTTTTATGGATGAGGCACTACCTTTTTGTATCACTGGAAGCAAGGTCTGCCTGCAACTGGCCTCTCTGTGCAACCCAAGGACAGCTGATGGGCTTTCTAGAAAGATGAAGCACTGGGACAGTGGGAGAACCCCTAACAACTGGGCATTTGAAGTTCTCATTAACTGCATGTAAAATGGGGAGGAAAATAAACAATTTTGATTGTCAGGACCTTTAAGCTAGCGACATGGCTAAAAAAGGCATCACAGAAGGGTTGTGCACAGGAGGAGGTGACACTCTGGGGATTATCTAGTTTGCTCCAGCTGAAGTCACCACCCCAAGCGGTGCCTTGCAGGTTATTCAGGCCACATAGTGTGTTAACAACTCATACAGCTTCATTTTATAGGTGTATATACGCTTCATGCATGTGTAGGTATGTGCCACCACCAAGCAATTAAAGCTGTTGAAGATGACAGACCTCGCTGTAATAATTTTAAATTTTGCTCTGTCATAACTGAAGGAGAAAAAGTGGTTTTTAAATGGGGAGCAGTGATAAATAATAAATGTTAACATTTCAAAGAAAATTGTTAATCAGGCTGAGGAAATAATGTCTCTAGGTTTCAAGCACAAAATATTAATAGATTTCAAGGGCAGGAATGTACTCCTGAAAATGATGGGGTTTGGCATCCACCAAAATTTCACTCGAATTGCCATTTCAAAGGGTTTGTCTTTCTTTACCGTGAACTGATACAGGAAATCAAAACGTAAAATAACTGCAGTTCTGTAAAATTCAGCCACCACTTCCTGGGTCATCACATGTACCCTGTTTCTAATACCATGTTTATTTATATTCCTAGGGGAAACACCTCCTAATCAAATGAATCCAGTAAAATCAATTTCACATGCAAATCACAGGAAAGATGGAAGATATTTCACTTCCAAATCTTTTGAACCCTTAAGGTGCCCGTCTGTGCTTCGATTGCTCCTGAAGCTGCCAGGAAGGTGGCGATCCTCTAGGTGGGCACAAAGCAGTGTCCGACCGCCGCCAGCCTCACCTGTTGCGAATAGGAAGCATCATTTGCTCTGAATCCCCTTTTCGTGGTTATCCTAAGGAAAATCACCTGAAGAAAACGACACAAAGACGCTGGACCCCACGGACAGGGGGCTGGGAAGATAACCCGGGCTCTGTCTGCAGACTGTGCTTATCTCTCTGATCACCTGCATTTTTTCTCTTGCACACCTGAGCACAGGAGTCATCTTGCTTATCGTTATTCATCTACAAATTGTCTTGTCTAACCTGGTTATCTAGATTCCCCCTGGAGTCTGCGCAGGGAGAAAAAGCAAGAGGCAGGCACGTCCACAGGGCAACTCACTCACCTGCATTATGGACCCAGGACGGCTGAATCAGCCCTTGGAAACGCTCCTCCCCCTCATTTGGCGGCAGATGAGACACAGACAACCTGCTTGGGAAAGATAATCAGCAGGTAAAGTTAGGGAAGGTGATTCCCACTGCATAGGTAGGTACACCCTGTTTAGGAGACTTGTCCTTTGCTGGGATTTATCGTGCTGGCAGGAGACACAAACCTTCACTAAGACAAACCAGCAGAGCAGCTGGAACCTCATCTGAGCTGAGACGGCACCTTTCTGCTCGTAAGAGAGTGTTTGGAAAGAGTCCTCAAATTTTCATGCACCAACACATTTCCCACTTCAGGTTAGAACTGGAAGTGGTGAAACAGCACAAGAAAATCAACCCTGGCTGCGCTGCGAAGCAGCACCCGTGGGATTCTTCCCACGCTGGAAAAGTAAAGGGTGTTGGAGTAGTTCAGTTGAATTTGGGGCAACTGTGCACACTTTGAGGCACAGCAGAGTGGAACACTCTATAGTCTTCCTCAAAGACGGCCTGGGGGTGTTGGCCGACAGCAGCTGAACAGGAGCCAGCGGGGGCCCAGGGGGCCCAGAGGGCCAATGGCATCGGGGCCTGTGTCAGACCCAGCGTGGGCAGCAGGAGCAGGGAGGGGATTGTGCCCCTGTGCCCAGCGCTGGGGAGGGCACCTCGAGTGCTGGGGTCAGTTTGGGGCCCTCACTCCAAGAAGGACCTTGAGGGGCTGGAGCGCGTCCAGAGAAGGCAACGAGGCTGGGGAGGGGCTGGAGAACAAGTCCTGCCAGGAGAGACTGAGGGAGCTGGGGGTGTTCAGCCTGGAGAAGAGGAGGCTGAGGGGAGACCTCATCCCTGTCTGCAACTGCCTGAAAGGAGGCTGTGACGGGGTGGGGGCTGGGCTCTGCTCCCCAGTGACAGCGATGGGACAGAGCAAATGGCCACAAGTTGTGCCAGGGCAGGTTCAGACTGGACATCAGGAAGAATTTCTTCCCTGAAAGGGCTGTCAGGCACTGGCACAGCTGCCCAGGGAGGGGGTGGAGTCGCCATCCCTGGGGGGGTTTAAAAGACGGGTGGGTGAGTTCCTTAGGGACAGGGTTTAGTGGGGAGACAGGCACGGTTGGACTCGGGGATCTTGGAGGTCTCTTCCAACCTTATGATTCTGTGATTCTATGATTCTAACTGTTGTTTGACACTGCAGACTGGGACAGTGTCAGGGGGACTGGCTACAATGCAAGACTGAGCACACAAAGAGCACGAGGCTCAGTGCATTAACTCTCCTCACAATTCATAGACTCGGTCGTTGTTTACCACAGCTGTAAGAGGCTCTCAGTAGACCCCTCAGGAACTGGCGCTCGCTCTGCACTCGTAGCAGTAGCATCCATCCAGTTAAAGCCCAGCACACCTCGAACAGGAGATGAAGCAGAGCGTTGCGGAGGTGGAGCGTGTTTTAAGACGTGGCCCCACGCTGCACGCTATTCAGACACTTTCTGGAGAGAGCACTGCTCCTTTCCTCCTGCAGCTCCAGCCAGCGCTCTGGACTGGGTAACTGGACACTCTGCAGCAACAGCACAGAGTTCTAAAGGTCAAAATTGCCTCGATGCCCATTCCAAGGCACCTGACACTTGACATTTTCAGAAGTCACAGCACTATAGAGCATTTGCCATGGAAAAGGAACAGATTTTGTCAATTTGACTTTGAACAGTGAATCCAAAGGACTTCCAAAATAAGACGACCTTGGATGTTTTATCCCAGATAAATGTTTAGAAAATAGGACAAAAGCAAAAGAAATGTTTATAAAATAATAATTCATGAGATACTATAAAAAGTTTGGTTTGAATGCCTTGCTTAGCATGAAAAGAGAATGTAATGAGATTTCTTCATATCAGTAGGTGAACTCCTTAACTGCAGGTCTTCCCTCTTGCTGCAGTTGATGCTTTGTTTCCTACACATCCTCCTATTTCTGCGAAGGTCCTACATAAAACATTTCATTAAACAAACCTTTTAGGTTTCACTCCTTACACTATTGATTGTATTTTGAATGGGAAGCTGAAGAATGGTTCAAGACCTCACCTCTAATCTCTGAAATTCTGCTCCACAAAGCCTCAAGAAAATGAAGTCTTGCAATTGAGATTTTTTTCCCTTACATTTCTGCCTTTCCAGGCAGAGAAGAATCCCTCAATAGGACTACCTAGCTTCCCAAAATTCTTTCATTGTCCCTTTCTTCTTTCACTCCTCAAAATCCTTCAATATATTATCTAGACTTTGCATCATTAGGGCAGAAAAAATCCTTCTTTATGAAAGACCGAAAGCAAAGTTTCTCAAGACAATCGGTTAGGGAGTCACAGCCATCAGTGCTGCAATTCAATATCAGAGCTCCCCTTAAATAAATCACCACTAGAGCTTTTGGGTTAAAAGGCTCAGAGGCTGACCTGTTCAGTTCACATTTTCCAATTACCTTAACTTGGAGTTAAATTAAATCCTCAAATTTTATAAAATTGATCGAACTTGTGAGTTGTACCTTCAGGGTGCAAAGGCCACCTCGTCCCAGTCTGATGGGCCAGCTCTTGGACTGGTGATCATCTCTATTTTGTAGGAGAACAGGATTGTGGAGCACTTAATGAGAGGTGAGGTGCCCATGGCGTTCCTTGTTCACTTCTCTGTTAACAAAGCCAGGCTGTGCCCTTTGTGGTTATCATCACAACCAATGACCCAATTGGAAGAAAAGCTGGAAATTGATTTCTAAGCTTCAGTTCTATTTGCTAAAAAAAGGACATTTCTAGCCTCTTTCTTTGTGATTAAAGCCTTTGACGTGCAAGCTGCTAGAAAACCAATGTAACCAGATTGTCAGGATGGAAAGAAACAAGCAGCTGGGATCCCCATCTGCTGCAATAAGGAGCTAAGCTAAAAATCCTCCCAACATTCTCATCTGAGGTGAAATGAGACAATAAAACTGTGTCTTTATCCATGGAAGCACAACACAAATTCCTTCCTCTCCCTCTGCTTCCCTTTGCCATGCTCCTTTACAACACGCTTCAGCCAGGGTCACCCGCTATGCTCGGGGGTTTTAGCCAGGTCCCCGGGCTCTGCTATGTGGACAAAATCCGTAGCAGGTAAGTTATGTTCAGCATCAAGGGCGTAATTTGCCTCATTGTCTTCAACAATGCTACACAAATGCGTCCGTTGTGGTGCTTCCTCTGGTCCGTTGGTGGTTTCCACGATTGCCTCTCTACTGCGATGGACTCGCTGGGGTCACTGAAACAACCTCAGGCACTGGTGCAGCGTCGCTCTCTTGAATTCTATGATCGGGTTCTCTGATTCTGTGCTTGTCAGCAGGTAAATAGAGGGTAACACACCAGTTCTGCTGCCTGGGACTCTGGGAACTGAGAAACGGTGAACGTTATTCTAAACAACAGTTTAAAATATGAGAAAAGACCGATTCAGATGAGCGATGCCATGTCCTTTTAGGGTGGGAAAGAACAAAGAAAACCGGAAGGGAATGGGTAGTTTTAGATATGTCTAATTTTAAAAAAATGGTAGCTTTTAATATTTAATACCAATAAAGTTGAAAGTGAAGTCACGTGGCCTTTCTGCCTTTGTTATTTTTAATTAACTTCCTTTTCTATATAAATAATACATTTGGTTTCTCTTCCTAGTATTTTAAAATATATTTCTTTTTATAGATCTTTTTTATTCTATTCTCTGTACATTAGTTTTTATCCCACTTTTCCTAATTAAAATATCTTACTCCATAAGTTTATTTGTGCTTTTCTCCTTCTTGATCTTGTTTTGGTGGTTTTTTTCTCTCTTCATAGTTCTGCGCTTATTTTTTGAATATTTGAAACTTCAGTGCAACTCTGGCGATGCCTTCTTATTCAGATTCTTCAACTTTAATATTCTTTTTACAGAATGGAAGCTTCAAATGGAAGATGTTTCTTTTCATAGAACTTTAAGTTTAATTAAGAATTTTAAGATATTAACACAAAAAGCATTTTAATTGGGGTAATCTACACTCTATAGTAAACATTTACACTATGTAGTCATCTACAAAGACCCTTCCTCTGCTTCTTAGCTCTCAAAGCAATTGTGTTTGTTTTGCAAGCAGAGAAAAGCAAAGAAAGAGCAGAAGACAGAAGCAAGGAAGGAAAATGGGAAGAGCTGCAGCTTCAGGGTACAAACACCTTCACATGAACAAACAGAAGAAACCCAAGGTGCCAGGGCCATCCTGTTTTGAGGAGTCTTGGCTACAGTGACTTTCTGCTTCGTTTGACCCAAACCTGGTAACTATTCCCAAGTGTTCTCTCCTCAATGTGCCGACACCTCACAGCGTTATGGTTCATAAACACCAGATTAACACAGCATTTCTGCTCTTCTGTATATTCCTGAGGACAGTCTTCCCATGGGGCTGGATTTGCTCTGCTTCCCCCCAGTTTTAGCCACACACCTTTGTCAGGTGCTTTAGCTCTGAAGGAGTATCTACAGAGCAGCGCTTTGCGTGCGTTCCTCAGCGCTGAGGGGGAGCACCAGGAGGCAGCCCTCGTGTGAAGCCGTGGCACTACGTGGGCTGTAGTTTGCTGGGTACCAACAGCAGCACCCTCTGCTCCAAGGTTCGGTGGCTGGGTGGTAGACGTGAACCTCCAGCCCCCGCAGCACCGTGCCTGCATCCCCACTGCGTCCCTACTTGTGGTGCCACACGGCCCACCAGCCCCTCGCCAGGACCACGGCTCGAAGGGCAAAATGAGAAAATAAAACAAAAGTGCCACGGGGCAGCGTTACACCATGGCTTATTTGCTACGGTGAGGACAAGTTTAAGGGGTATAAATAGCAAGCAGAACTCTTCTCTCTAGCATTGATGGTGTGCTGAGGGTTTTTTTGAAAGTGCTCTTCAGATCTGGTGCATGAATTAACACCTCTAATCACTGGTAATTAAAGCACTTCAGCAAAGCTGTGAAATAGAGAGGACTAGCAATAAAATCTCAGTCTCACCTGGCAATTATTTTGAAACTATGCTCTAAATAACCAGATAAATAAATCTGCCTACGTCACGGGCAATTCTCTGCAGACTGACAATTCCATAAATAAACACACACACAGATGCACACTTCCATAGCCACATCCTCAGTCAAATATGGAATAGGTCTTAAAATCAGTTGCACATTCAAGGAGTTGAATGTTATAAAACTAAAGACATACTCAATGACCTCTCTTGAACAGTGTGCAACTGGGTCATAGGTTGGACTTGGGTCATAGGTTGGACTCGATGATCTCAAAGGTCTTTTCCAACCTTATGATACTGTGTGATACTGTGTGTGGGTCAATAACATAGTCCAAAAGTCTAGTTTAAAAAGGATGAAATCAGCAGACACTTTTCATTGATGGAATCTCAAAAGCTACCCGGCCATCCTGCCCGTTGTTCTGTTTTGGAAGTAAAACAAACTGTTCTAGGGACGAGTATCAATTTCATCATTAAGAGAAAACTTCCCATTCATAAACACTAAGTGATGTTATCTTTTTCCATGACTGCTTTCTTATAGGCAAAAGAAACATAATCCACATCCAACACATGCAAAAAACCCAATAAATAGATTTAGCAGCTACCGAATCTACTCATCCAAGACATCTCTCGAATGGAAAACTAGAAGGATATCTTAGGGTGCTATCTCACTCTAGGAAAAAGTAAGACTGCAGAGCCACAAACTCCTACAGACGTAGAAGGGACAGTGTTAAGTATTTCAGGCCTCTTGATGGGATGAAAAAGTAGGTTTTGTGCTTTATAGTTGAAGGATAAAACAACAACCACAACAACAAAGCCTCTTGCTGCAGTGTGAGAACTTTCTGTATTTGTCAGGAAGTTTAACATTCAGGATCTTGTAATACAATTATGGATTAGAGCTCAGAATTTCCCTGTACTCCTTAAAAACAGGAGGTTTGGAGCTAGAGCTCCTTTAGGTGAGGAAATGAAAACTAAAACTCTTGATGGTTAACAGTGAAGTTGTAACAGTGAATTTGTAGTGAGGTCCAAGGAACTCTTTCAATATCTTTACCCTCTTCCCAAAATTGGGAAATCTGTTTTATAATTATAATATTCAAAACCTGCTGACTTCAAAAACCAGTTGTTAGTTTTGACATTTCAAGATGTACCTGAACTATGATTCCATCTCTTCTTTCCAAGTCAGACTGATAACCAATTCTGATTGGTTTTGTTTACACAAAAGCTGATGCCTTCCCAGTGCCACATAATCCAGGAATCGGAGCGGCAAGAAAAACACTAAGAGTGGAATCAAGCAAAAAAGAGTCAGTGAAAGAGAAAAGGACAGTAGGGCCACAGGCAGGGGCAAAGTAAGAGAGGAGAGAGTGGCAACCACTGACAAAAACATGAAATTCATGGTGCAGAAACATTTCAAAACACTTCATGGGGGAAAACTTTGTCATCCACCCTGAAAAAACCAAGCCACTACACAGCAGGGAAGAGAAGGTAGAAGCAACGTCACGCAAAACCTCGGTCTTGACTGAGTGATGTGTAGAGGGAGGCCGTTTGGACCACAACGAAGCGAGGATCCGCTTTCCCTCCACATGAGACTGCCCTCTCCGCTTGGCGTGGTGCTACGTGTTTGCTCCCTAGAAATACCTGAGAGAATTTCTTTTTGCTACTTCTAGGCAAAGACTGCCCCAAGGCAAGCTGGGGTGTGGAGCTGGATTGAGAAAGGAAGCAAAAACCATAGGAATGGAAATACGCGGGTTCCGGCAGAGAGATAAACTAGGATTGTATTAACGTTACTGGGTTCTCTTGAGTTATTCCTAATTTGCGCAGCAAGAAGAATATCAGGCCCACGAACTCAGCGCTATTATTTGAGTCGGAATTATTTTTGCAGGTGGGAACGGTGTCAGTGAATAAAGTGTTTTCCCTAATGAATACACACATATCATTAGGATGGAACTCTTTATTTTATAATCAGTAGAGTAGCTAGAATGAAATAAACCCCAAAATGCTTCAGATAAAGCCATCCTCACTTATGATAGCTCTGTTTCATGCAGCAGCTTTCATTGTAGTGTAGGCAAGCAATGACTTTGTTTTTGCAATACCAAAACCTCCCACTCTATAATCTACATTAGAATCAAGGAGACAGAAGTTTTTGACAGGGAGAGAAGAGCAGCAAGAACAGCAAACAAAGAACATTTCAGGTCTGAAAAGCTGCAAACTTTGATTTGTTATGAAAGGCCTCTTTCAGATAAATCCCAGCGCATTTGGAAGGAGGTTTTGACTAGAAAAATCATATTCTTATAGAATTTGGATCCATTCACACATTTTTAAATCCAGTCATAATTCAAGCATCATTGTGAGGAATAAAGGATGAAGCACATGCAAGCTATACCTTTATACAGGGTCTGACGACTGTTTGCCTGCATGTGGAGGTTGTGTCGGGGGGGTGGGCTGAAGCCTGTTTGCACTACATTACAGCCTTGGTTTAAGAAGATCTATGTAAAAGACCCCCTGCTGTCATCATTTAGTTGCTTTCTGACTAACAGCGTGTCATTGGTTTGCTCTCTTTCTTCTTTATCAAATGCTCTCTGCATTTACCAATGGGGTTCATACCTATATTATTATTTTCCATTTTGTAGTAGTCTCTCATAAAATAGCAACTCAAAATTTGAAGTAAAACAGAGTGAGGCAAAAAAAGTTTCTGTCCTGATCTCAAAAGGCCAAGCACACACAGCGAGGACAAAACCCATAAACCAAGGTACATTAAAAGAATCCCTGAAGCAATTTATGCCAAGAAAATATGACCTCAGATAAGCCGTGCTAATACAAAAATTAACTGCTCTGGTAAATTAGACAGAGATTGATGGCTTTTACGGATGGAGCAGCAAAAACTGAGTTGGATAGGGAAGCGCAAAGTCAGTCCTAAGCGGACTGGGAGAAGTTGCAGATGGGTCCTTACCACATCAGCTACCCAAATGGTTAAATACGAGATTGAAATTTAGTGCTGCTACGCTCAGTGCATGTGAGAAAACCAATTTTAACTGCATGTATACTTCAAGAGCCTCTAAATTACCTAATAACCCTCAGGAAAGAGATTTTAAACTCATTGTGGAAGCTCTTGGAAAATGTCAGCTCAGAGCCCAGTGATGGTCAAAAGAGCAAATTGCATCATCTGAATTGTCAGAATAGGAACAGAGAGCGAAGCAGAACAGAAAACATTACGCCACTGTAGAAATCAATGGCACACCCATTTCTTCAGTCCCATGTGCGGTTTTGGTCACCCTGTTACAAAAATGAGAGAGAAGAGCTAGAAAAGGGGCCGAAAAAGGCAATAAAAATCAGATCATTGAATGGCTTTTTCGGGAAGAGAGCCTAAATAAGGTACGACTCTTCAAGCAATGAGTAAGGGGAAATGTATTAGAGGTCGGTCTGTAAAATCAGGTTGGCCAGAGAGAAGCTACAGGGACAACATAATATTGACAACACGTGCTATAGGGAATACTAAAATATTATTAGATAGCAGGCTTAAATCTGGTGAAAGGAAGTAGTTTTTCAAACAACGCATAAATAGTAAAACTCACGGCCACAGGAAGTTCTGAAAGGCAAAAATATAAATTGGTGAGGGATTACATTGGCTTTTAAAAGCAGCAGTATGGATGTGACCTCCAACTTAGCCAGTCCCAAGCTGCTGATGGCGGGGCGGCAGGAAGGCCAGGCTGGAGAGCATCATTTCCAATACGCTTTTTAAGATAAAAATATTCAGAGGGTGATATTTTCCTTTCTTGCTTGTGAAAAATAAAAAGCATTATTATGCATTTTCATTCCCTCTCTGGAAATACTGCCTATTAAAATATCCCTGCTCCCTTTAAGGCAGAAAAGGTAAATACCTGGTTCTATAGTTTCTTTTCAGGTTGAAACTGCCTTATGGTGCTGCCTCTCATGGAAACAGGGATCAGGAGTAAATGGACCTTCTGGTTCTTGCCAAGCATCTAGTAAAACACGGCTCAAAGAATCACTGCTTGCTCAGTGGTTTTTAAACAAATACTGAAGGAAAAGCAACACCTGCAGTGCATCAAAATGCAACTTTCTTAAAGTATTTTCTAAGAATTTTCTCCCTTGTGGTGTCAAATTCACCAGTTTTTTACGACTTACAGGAGCTTTGTATCAGTCACAGAAAACGCATCTCAAAATGTTCTGGCATTATAGAGCAGACAAGTCTAAACTCAAGAGCTACAGAAAGGGACAGCAAAAAAATTATAATACCTTCCTTAATGGTATCATCAAGTAATTTTGCTCCAAGAGCCCTGTAACGTCTTCTTTTTGTCTGTCATAAAGTTGCATAGCAATAAATAACTTCAGAAATGCTGTCAGAAAACCATCTTTTTAGCTTTCCTGTTACCAAAAGAACGAGAACTTTCTTATGATTTATATTTCCATTTCTGGAAGCACGTGGTACTGCCTGTGCTGCTCGTAACATCAGGGAAATAACAGATCAGCTGCTGGTTTTTTAGTGTTCTCAATACCCTGGTCTTGATGGAGCCCCTAATGGATCCTAATTGTACAATAAATATGCCCCGGCAGCTCGTGCTGGAGGCTGAATTTCCCTGCCTTCAGATCTTATTGTACTTCTCCAAGTCCAGCAGCTCTCAGGTCTGGACACCAACGCGGCCAAGGGTCCTGCTTGCAGCAAGTTTGCAGAGTTCATTAGGCAAAGCTTGCAGGGAAACCACTGAAAAGAGGCAGCAGTAACTGACTGAAAACCCCATTTATTTCTGCACTATGGTTGGAACGCAGCCTCTTTTACGGCAGCTGAGACAGTTGCTTACATAGCTCTACACGTAATTAGATTGTTTAACTTAACTGCAATCTTGTCACGCTTAGAAGCTGTCTTTACAACATAAAGTTGTTTATTTTTTGGTTGGGTTTTTTTTTTTTCATCTAAATTCAGCTTGCAGAGGGGGAGGTGCTGAGTAACCGTAAAGATCTACGTTAAATTTTCTGGATAAATGCTGGCTCAGCTGCAGATTTCCTCCATCTCTGCCACTGGGCTGAACAGGGAGCGCGCTGCCCTTCTGGGCGCAGGGCAGGGTCAGTGGGGGTGGCTGAGCCCTGGAGGGGCTCCTGCTGCCCCACTGAAACTTCATGGCACAACCCATACCTCCTTCTAGAGCCGGCACGGCCGCGTTTGAGCAGCTCTGCACAGTTAGAGCAGAAAACAGATGCTTCTGGGGCACCATTCATGCCACACATTTTAGTTCTTTACAAGGGGCTGAAATGAATTACAGTCCAAAAGCAAACTTTTATTTGTGATGATTTTAAAGGGGGTCTGGATGGCTCAGCCACCTGTGATTTGGTGCCTATGGTTAGGTGAGACCAATCCCCCAAATTTCTCTTGCTTGCCTTCCTGCCAAGACTACATCCACCAAACTCCTCCCGCACTTTCCTGTCTCTGTATCCTCTTCCCTGGGTGAAAATGGAGCAGTGCAGCCCTGGCTTTACTGTAGACCTTGCTCCTGAGACACAAGCCCTCCGTGGCTGTGTCCCTGCTTCCACGATCAGCTCTGCAAATGTCAAGCCACAATCTCCACCTGCCAGACTGAACTCGGTTACACTGGATTTTATGCCAGTTGCGTTGGTTCCCTCATATGGTTTCCAGGTGGCTGCCTGTGCCCATAAAAGAAGAGCCAGCAGCGTGCCCTGTCAACACTCCTGTTCCCCAGGGGTCTGGTTAGACAGGCTCTGCTCTTTGCTTTCTTTAGAGCATAATTCTTCCGTCCTTAGCCATGGACACGGTCCCAGTAGTGTCTGGGAGAATTACTCCCTTGAGTTAATAGCGCTGAACCCCCGTTTCACTTCTCTTTAATCATGCTAATCTTCATCTTTTATTCACCAACTGATAACAATGGAACTGCAAGCTCGGCCTTACCTTCATCTAAACCTTAGGCAATGATACATAATCCATTTAGAAATTCTAAAGAGGACGGGAGCTTTAACTCTTTGTTAGTGATGCCATAGGTGAGTCAGTCACCAGCAAAGAAATCAGTAAAAAAATTCAATAAAAGAAATCAGTGAAGAAAAACCCGATAGGCAAAGCCTTTTGGTTCTATTTGCTTTTTCTGTTGGCATATTCCTCTGACTTGAAAGTAATGTCTTGTCCTGCTTTGTGCAATACTGAAAGTAAAACCGATCTCCGGCCATCACAGCATTTCACTGGGTGGCAGAAATAACCAGGCTGATTTTTAAACTGCTGCAATGGCTACTGCGACGGTCTGTCAGGAAGCCAACACTATTCAACACCTATATGACTGATTATACCTCAGTCCCTCACCAGACAACCAAGCAGATGTCACCACCAAGGATGCCTCGTGGCCGCTGAATAACATTTCTGCTGCAGTGACACGGCCTCAATCAGAAAGAGAGGGAGTTTTCTCAGGGAGGTAATTGCTTCTTACTGCTATGAAATCTGGATGCTGGGAACAGCGAGGCTCCTGAACAGTGTGGTAGAGGGAACAAATTTACAGAGAACAGAGGCACCCAACCTTACCTACAAATGGTGAAGATGAGCCTGGCAACAACTACTTTGTAGAACTAGGCTGAACTCTATTTGAACAAAAATCTTCTCAAAATGCAGGAGATGGCAAATGCTGTATCCTCGACTGCACTAACGTTATTCAGGCAACACAACACATCCGAGCGAAGAAACGCTCTTTGCTTTCAGCCGATACGCAGGAATGCTGCCGAGACTCACGCACGGCATTCAAATGTATTTCTGCTATGTTTTGCATAAGCCATTTCTAAGGAAGAAAAAAGCTTCTGCAATATGAAATCTACACTAAAGCAATGAGTACGTTGAGGGGTTTGTGACTTATTGCAGAATTAGCGCAGTAACCTGTGTGTTTACCCACCCGTTGGAATGCACCGTGATAAACACGCTGAGTTCCTGTTAACGATAGTGACACGCAGTCTGTTCACACGGGAAGAAAAGTATTGCAGGTATGCATTCATCAGAGCTTCAGTAAGCTCTGGAAATAAAACAGCATCCTTACCTCTACACAGTCAGCTTTCTTGGTAGAGACAAGAGCAGCATTTTAACGATTGTCTGAGTCTCTACTTCATTTCACTGCATTGTAACTTTGAAATCTCTTTTTCTCTGCCTGACCTGTGTCAAGGATTTTTGTTTCTTGGGGGTGTTTTACTTCCTTTTTAGCCCCTCAGTAAACTCCTTATGGTCAGCAGTTAAATGTAGAATATTTATTTATTTATTATTTTGGTGAAGTCCTGGGTAGCTCTTAAAATACGATTTTTAGTACTTCATTTATAGTCAAAACATCCATTATTATTTACAAGGAGCTGGGCTAGAGCTCTTTAATGTGGATGCCTAAAACATCACGCCTATATCCATACTGGCCTCCCGTAAAGAGACTGACTTTGAGAATGGAAACTTCCTCCAAAAACAAAGGTTGTGATCAAAACCTGTCCACAGGCTCCACGTTGCCAAACTCCACACGTAGAGCGATGTGCGAAGCTAAGAGGCCAAATGTTTCTTTACAAAAAAGCATCGGCTGTTTGTAGACAATATCCAGCTTAAAGCTGATGTGTTACACTCTGAACATGTTCCCTTTGAATAGCACACAGGAAACCTCCAGCTGTCTATTCCAGATCTCTCAGCTCACCCGCACTGATTAAGAACCAGACAGCGACAAGACAGGGGCCAAAACCTGTAATTTTAGCTGACACTTGAAAGGCTGTGTCTTCTTGTCGGCCTCGCATGATCCTGGTGGAGAGCACGATGGAGAGGAGCACGGAGCACCTGTCGGTTTGAGCCGCACGTCCGGGCACACAAATAGCACCAAGCACGGAACCAGGGCTGGGACAACAGGGAAGGCTGGCTTTTACCTTCTTGCTGTAGGCCCAAGGGAACACGTCATTACCTGCTCCCAGATTTTTTCTAAGGGTTTCACAGATCCTCCTCAAGGCCCTCAGGAGCACGTTCTGATGGTCTCCGGCGAGTCCCATAGGGTGGCTACACCGTGGCCCTCGGGGGGGTCAGCGTGGGGATGCCTACAAATGCTGAACCACAAATGCTGAGGGGTTGAGAAAGAGGAGCCACACAGCTTTGGGAACATCAGGGTCTCGAGACTACAACTTTATTTGCTTGTAAGTGTGCAGACCTTGACATATTGCCAACACATCACACCACCCGTGTTTATTTTGCACTAACCGTGGGCTTACTGTCGTGTGTCTACTTCATTAAACTTCTATTTACTTCTGGTAAATCTCTGTTCCAGTAAACGTCGGCCCTGGATTTCTACAGTGAAAGCCATTAAGATAGTTGTGAATCAGTGAAGCAGAGTTTTTACTGCTTCTGCTACAAACCTGGTAATGAAACACATTGTCTTTACTGATACCAGTGCAGAAAGGCTGTTGAAGAGTTGATAATGAAATTTTAGTCTTTATCCGCCAATAAAGAAATTATAACTTGGCAGGGAGAAGAAGGCAGCCAGTAGCCATTACTTAAAATTAGAAGCTGCATCTCCAGAAGACCTTTTCTCTCTGGGAGCAGAACTATATTAGGTTTTATGCAACGCTATTTAAGAGCTGTGAGGGAGATGTTTAGTCCAACACAGCCTTTTTTAAGGCCTGAAGGGGGAAAACAAAAAAAAAAAAAAAAGAGATTCAAATTGTGAATGGACCTTACAGGCTTTGCAACCTGAGTAAGAATCTCATACAGCCTTTGAAACCCTTTGGTAAAGCTCCCTTCTGAGCAGAACCTGAAATCCCTGCTGCAAAAAGACTGAAAAGGACATGCCAAGTTTCTGATAGTCCCGAGGCCAAAGAAACAGAGACATCATTCCAACATTTGTCGAAATTCCACATGGGGTGCCGGCATCCCAGCACAGGACCCAGGGTACGACCGAGAAGCAAAGGAGAAGAACCTTGCTGCAGTGCAGCATAACCATGCATCAGAAAATGCCTTCTTCAGAAAAGATAAACTCCTGGTTTTTCAGACCAAGGGATTTTTTTTTTTTTAACATAGATGAAGGAAAGCAACAATCAGAATTAAATAAAATACAAACTCTTTATCATGCTTCTTCTGCAAGGAAGACCTAGAATCCTGAACAGCAACAGAACTGCTGACCCTGCAAACAGCAGCGCACTAATGCATGCAATGGAAATTGCAGTTGTTTAGCTGCCCGAGATGAAACCTCACATGATGCCAGCTGGTTTGACTTCAATCCTAGTTTGGACAGTTTCCAGGAAAGAATGTAAAAATTATGGCTCAATCATTTGCATTCTTTGTCTTGTTCTAAAAAAATATTTCCTTCTGGTGTTTATCAAAAAATAAAATCAATTATTCAAAGCAGGTATTTCCATTACAGACAGAGAATATGAATGCTGTCATAAAGGGTGCTGGTAAAATATCACGTGACTAAACGTAAGGCCCTTTTCAAAAAGAGGTTCATTTAAACTGAAAAAAAGTGCTGGGAAGGGCATTAGAATCAAGGCAGAGGAAGTTTCAAATGTCCTGATGGTTCTTCTTTTCAGATGAAATGACAAAGAGGATATAAACATCTAACGAACAAGAAATTCAAGGGTTTAAGGAGTTAAAAATGCTTGGGGTACAGATCAGGATGTCACCATCTATTCTTATGGGCTTTGCATACAATGGAGAATTATTAATGAAGGGTTATTAGGAGGGCTTTGAAAGAGAAGTTATGGGTAATTTGGCAAACCCTGAACAGGAATTTGGCTTCCTGCATGTTGTCTCTGCATATATTCCATGCCCACGTCTAGCCTTCTTTCCTCATTAATCTAATTCCTTTCTGCTTGGTCTTTGTCCTAGAGTTTGGGTTTTTTTCTAAAAAATAAGAGATTTAAAATTAGTTCCATCTCGTCACACCAAAACTAGGAAAGTGTTCCAGGGTGCCCATGAAACAAGTCCTTCTGTTTTTATAAAACAGTCTTAAAAAGCTGCTGAAATTTCTCAGCTTCATTTCTTTTTCATGGAGCCACTGTTTAATTTACGCTAAGTCTAGAGGCAAGGAAGATGACAAAGTTAAGCTCGTGCTGTTGAGAACAATTATCCTGGCCCACAGACATATGTAGCCCCAGAAGGTTGAACAGACCATGATAGCTTAAAGGCACTGAGATAAAAGGGCACGTGCTGCGTGGGCCCACTGGGAGCAAGGGCACAGCCTGCAAACAGAGCCCACTTGGCTTTCATTTGATTTGTGCCTCTCTCACCTTTTTTTTTTTTTTTTTTCCCTCTCTAAACAAATTTTGATTTATTTAATAAGACCCCGGTGGATTCATTGGAAATAAAAGAACAGTAGCTGGGACAGCGTGACAGAACGAGCCTAACATTTGCTACAAACACGAATAGCTGGGCCAGGCGTCACAGCAGCCTCTCTTTCTAAAAGACTGAAGACCCTCAAGATGTAAAGAAAAAAAGATGAAGTCAGAGAAAATTTCGATTCTGCTCCAAAAGGACCCCAGCAGCTATTCCTCCCCCCTGCCCGTCTCATTAATCGTCTTGGTTAATTGTTGGGATAACAATTTCACAAGTTCCTGTAGCACTCAAAAGGATTTTCCTCGAACCGCACACAGCGCTGGGCATTAACATCTACATTCGATTTAAGACGTGAGGATGATTTCATTTTGCCGGTTTCTATTCTCTAGTTTTCCCGGAAAATCATTTGTATATTGTTCCCAAGGACTGAAATAAAGAGGGAAAACTTCAGATAACAATCAATAACGGAGACCACATCTTTTCCAAAGAAAAACAGTAAAGGAGATAGAGACAGGAAAATAATGAAAGCAGTTCTGTAGTTTAAGTGGCCAAGTCATGGCTCTGAAAAAGGATCCAATCGTTTTTTAGGAGTCTAGGTACTCGGTATTTTTTTTTTTTTTTAAAGAGAAATCACTGGTTTAATACCTTTTGGCAGCTGGGTTCAGATTTCTAAAAGTAACAGAATATCATGACCCCTGTTTGTGTGATTTCAGTCCTCACTGTCCAGAAAAATGTGATAGCTATCTGTCACCGAGGCTGAAGGGAAATTGCCTCTGGATGCCGTAAGAAACGGTGCACCTTCCTGAATTCTTCAGCTAATTGATTAAAAAACTTACAAGTATTTTACAAGCTGAGAGATTAATTAAATTCTTTTGTTATCCTTGTCATTGGTTTTTGATTGATAACATTTTATTACTGCTTTACTCTAGAGCTTTTTTTTACTTGGAGAATTTAAAATATCTTCTTTTTCCTGAACAACACTGCCAAACCCATCCAGAAAATTATTGATTCTCATCTCTGAGATGATACATCAGATTTTTTTCACATTATTCTGGTCTTTCAAAACTTTACCATCTTCGGGCAGGGTGAACCGTGAGGCATTTTTTTTTCTAAAGTAATGATCCAAAACCTGATTCAATAATTTGGCAGTTGTAAACTTTCCCCTTTTAATTCAGAAGGCTTACAGATGGGTTTGGTACAAAAGCTGCCCACCCAAGGAAGCGCAGATACAATAAAAGAGAATTGAGTTTCTCATATATGTACCATTTTTCCCCCTACAAATTGATGGTTAAGCAGATAAAGAGCAAGTTGTTGCCATAGCAGTATTTTATGATGTCAAGCATGTACAACTCATGCTCCACTCTCTCTCATGGTGGAAAAGGAGCTTGGCACTAATCCTCTCAGCTCCCTCCTGTGTGCTCGGGGCTGCAGCACGGGGTATTTTCTTAGCTGAATTTTTGTGACTCCATCCGACATAAATTTGGTCCTGCCTGGGGCGGAGCAGCGATCTCTCCGGGTGAGATCGCAGTCACATAACTCACCACGGCGAGGAATGAAAGACTGATGAAAACACAACTCAGGGTGACCTGGTTTTGTTTTACGGTGGAAGCATCAGGAAATCCTTTCCTCATAGACATAAAGGTCCGTTTCACAATGCAGTGCAAAAGGTGTGATTTATTTTGCAAGAGGCCTCAGAGCACTCAGTGTCAAGCAATGCCCCCTTAGCTGCCGCCCTGGACTTAATGACTCAGAGGGAGACAGTCCTGTCCGTTTCAAGAGTGACTCTTTGTTAACCTTCCCATGCAAAAAAATACTGAGATGTTAATCTTTTCAAGAGGAAAAATTCCCATTTCATCTCAAAATGACAGCTTCCACTTTACCTCCCCGCTGTCCCACCGCAGCCACCCTATCGGAGAGGACGAGCAGTACCTTGTGACCAGCTGGGAGCGTCACATCACGCTGCCACATCACAATAACAAAGATCTCCTCCTTCCCTTCACCCCTAGAAGCCGCACGGTCTTGAATTGCAAATAAGTTTGAAACCACTGCAATCAGCACATGGGGACTCCATGGGCAGAAATGAAGGTTAAATTCAAAGGCTAAATTATTTATTGTGAACTATTTGCTTAGCCCTGGCGCTGAAGAACAGCGGAACAAATGGAACCGTTAGATGCAACACGTATTAAGAACAAAGGCTGCAATCCCATTTCTAGTACTCCATGCTTAAATTTCCCCTGTGCTTTAAAAACTGCAGTGTTAGCTTTTCTCTCCCATTAAACTGCCTCTCGTCTATATTGAACTTGGATTTTTTTTTTCCCTTTTTCAGCTTACCTAAAAATTGCGTGTTCTGAAAAATTCAAGGGGTATCATGAATGAGAACAGCGATGGTCCGGGAGCAGCGCGTACGCTTGTGTAGGCACCCGACGATTCAGAGAGGGCATCTCATCGCTGCTGTGAGGGTATAACTTATCCAAAATGTAGACGCTCTGCCTGCCACGCTGCAGGAAAACTGCAGCTACCACGGACACAAAGCGCTGCCTTTGGAAAGGTGACGAGCAATGAGCTGGGACCCCACACCAGCCGTCCCGCACCCACACACGTGGTCCATCCCACCCTTCTCCGCCCAAGGTGTCAGCACAGCCTGTTTAATCCATGAGAGATTGGCACCTCCCAAGCTTATGCCTGTACTTCAGTCTGTGCAGTCTTGCTAAGCAAGACCCCCCAAAACCTTTCTGCACCCCCCCGGGAAGGAGGAGGCACACTGGGCTGGCTCAGCCTCCTCTTTCTGCTACTTTCGAAGCTTCTCTGCTCTGTGTTATTTTCATGCACTCCCTCAGCATCTCCCAGCCAAGGGAGCGCAGCATTTTAGTCACTTAGAGCCAAGCTCTGCCCTTACTGATGGCCCTGGGAGACAAATCTGCCAACAAACCAACGTTCAAAGTTCCATCTCTTAAAAAACCCACGTAGAACAAATAGAAAAAAACCTCAAATGAAACAATTTTGCAGCAAACAAAGTATGGTCGGTCAAGTAAAATTGAGATGAGCTTTGAGTGAATTGTGAGCCAATTTGCTGTGATACAGTGCACTACGGACCTCGTAGACTAAAGAAGCTTTAGCAAGCTGGGCAAGCTCTGTAGTTACTCCAAATTCATGAGAACAAACCATCTTATTCCACTTTTACATAAAAACAGATTCTGTCTTCAGCCAATTCTCTATAAGTCAATAACCAGAGTTTCAACATTAAATCTCTTGCAGCGCAGCACAAGTATGACCCACGTCATCACAGTTAAGGCATCCAAAACCCTGTCCTTACAATTCTCAGTAACTCCAGCACTTTCAGAGATAAAATTCTCTTAAGTGTCCTGCATCAAGAATCCATCTGACTTTCTACTTAGAAAAACACCACATTGACCTCAATAGGTTATTTTTTTTACATGTTTATCAAACAGTAAAGATTGTAAGGAGATTTACAGTACACAACACAGCAGTATGATGTCCCACTTACAAATCTATTTTTCCACCGTTTTGAGAATAAGCTTTTTTGCTAACGGAAAAAATCAAGCATTAAAGTCACTGATCTGGGTTGTGTGTGAGAGTTTATTACAAAGCAATATTTTTCCTTGTATAAAAGCAATCTTTGGAAAGGCTCTGAGCTCTGTTTTCAAGACTTTCCATCCCAAGAAGTGTTGCACATCCAAAGGCTGGAATAAAGCCTCAGCTCAATGTTCTTCTAGCTCTTCCCAACAGTAAGAAGTCCACATCCCTTTTCTAAACAATCGCTGCAGGTTTATGCTTCAGAATAAAGGGGATGAGAATCATAGAATCATAAGGTTGGAAGAGACCTCTGAGATCATCGAGTCCAACCGTGCCCGGTGGCTGAAAGCTACCAGGAGGTCACACCAAGCTCCATAGGTATGGAGCCAGATACCTCCTGTTTCGGATTAGATTTGTGCATTGCAAGACTGTCTGATTCAGCTCACTGGTTATTGCTCATCTCTTCCATGCTGGTTCCATGCTGGCGTGGCCAAAAAAGCAGAGCTGTCCATCTCCTGCCACAGCTACTGATGCAAAACCCTAGAAATGCTAAACTGAGTTAATTGCGCTGCAGTTCTGTTGCCATCATCCCACATGCATTCACTTTGTGTTGCAATCTGGCACAATACTGACATTCACTCTAAATTAGCACAGCTTTTGCTTTGATTTTGGTCTAGAATTCCTAGCTTCAAAAAAAGGTTTGTAAATTTGGTAGTTTTCCATAGAAAATGTCTTCTGTGAGTCAGACATTTATTTTCAGGGTTTTCAAACACTTCATAGCTCAGGAATAAATTAACAAGAAACTGAAAACACTCAGAATTCCCCAGTTGAAATAATTATAATATTTTAACAAGTTTGGGGTGGTGTTTTTCAGTACTTGGAGTGTTGGTAGCACGAGTCAAACATATTTATAGAATCATAGAAACTGTGGTTGGAAAGGATCCCTCTGGATGTCTCAAGGCCACCTTTCTGCTGGGAACAGGTCTCTCACTAGGATGGCTGTGCTTTTGTCTAGTTCAGCCTTGCAAACCTCCTCAGATGGAGACTCCACAGCTTTTCTAGTTAACCTGCTCTGGGCTCAGGCTACAGGGTTTGTAGAAGTCAGGCATAAATATTTATGTTAGGATACAGGAGTGCTAATCATTTGCCAAAATTAGATGGAGACACTTCGATTGTTCGTGTCTTCATGAGATTGCAATCAGAAACAAAAAAACCCCAACCAACAACCACCCCCCCCCAGCCAACTGGACAGTGCAGGTCACACCTAAACACATAAAAAATGACCACCACCCTCCCAGCAGTTCCACTTGTTTTAGTTGGGTTTAACGTTCAACTTAGACCAACTGGCAAAGCTGCAATACAGAGATGAATTTCACTCCTGCGGAACTGTAATCTCTAATGAAACTGAGAAACGAGGACTGTGCCAGGCTATTTGTGACCACATTGACATTTCTACGTTGACCAGAGTAGTCTATCTTCTTTCAGAATAACATTCTGCCTTTTCCTTGACTCGACAGTAAATTCCTCTTTCTGCCTTTTCCTTGACTTGATAGTGAATTCCTTTTTCTTTCTGAATGCCTTTTGTGCAGCTAGAATAGAAAACTAATTCCACCACAGAACTGTCTGTATTTAGTGATGAAAAAGCCAATTTGCATGGATTTACACATTTTAAGAATGCACACATTTTTACCCACGTGTGTATGTTTGTGTACATAGCAAATATAAACACAGATCTGGAGATAAAGTTAATAATATATACACAGCTATAAATAGCCATAATTTTAATTACCATGTAATTTCATATTTGTAACAGAAAATGTGCATCCATTCATAAAAAAAATCTCCAAATATTTAATTACTGAAGAATTTAAATTGTAGTTTAAAAATACTCACTTCCAGTAGCCACAGAGTTATTCTTTCTAATTGCTCACTTCATAGTTTTAGCTCCTGTTTCCTTCTCCCTTTCTTCTTAGTCTTCTCAGATGCAAGAGCTGTTCCTGCCTCCTAGGTGCATCAAATCACATTTTAAAATCACCTACAAACTGGTATCAGGTGTCCATAGTCATTAGGTGCTCCTGATAGAACCATAATGAGATGGCACGAACTGATGGATTAGGCCTTCCGCTCAAGGTGAAGCGAACCTTTGAGGGGAGATGTGCCGCAAAATAACACGATGCAGATATTTCAGGATTAAATATGTCTCTGTGCCCCACTGAGCAAAATACACTGATTTATTAATATTAAACCAGATCGCTACTGAATGCAGGCTATCAGCAGAGATATTAAATTGTTTATACAGTACCCACGTGTTTGAGTAGATATGCTTTTGAAGAGATTTTAGGCTGTTTATGTTATTCACGGAGTTTCTCTTTGTACCTCAAGAAGCTGAAGGACTGTCCCAGCTGAACAATACCGACACCTCCCAGAGAGGGAGGCAGGTCGCAGTTAAAAGCCATTTTACAGCGCTCTGAAGAGGCAGGGAAGAACAGGCGTAAGCAGCGTGGAGTAAGGAACCTGTGGGTTTCTGGAGACTAGAAAGCTTTCTGTGATACTTCTGGAGGACCATGTAGGATACACAGAACTAAAGCAAGTGCCTTCTCATCCACGCTGCCTTTACGAGTGGTTCTTGGAGTGAACTATCCCCAAAACCATATTTTGACTTTTTTCCAGCTAAAACAAGTTGGTTGGCTCCAAAAAAGAAGCCAAGAGCAAAGTAGCATTTAAGTAAAATAGACCATCAGGAACTCTATTTTATTCCTGGCCATCTCAAGGGAGAGGAGCTGAGACAAGGTTCACCTGGCATTCTTTTCATCAAGTAATTGAATCACACCAGTTAGGAACTCTGGCTGGGAGAGGCGGGCAGACTCCGCATGTTAAGTTTTTTTCATATCTCGAGCAGAACACGCTCAGTGTTGCAGCAATAAACAGTCTGCTGGTATAGGAGTTCATGATGCGGAATAACAACCAAAGAAAAAACTACCTCGGTGAATACATACACCATCAAAATCACAATTCTGCTCAGGGTGAAGGTTACAGAAATGTTCATTCAGAACCTCAACTTCCTGGCCTCAATTCCTCCTTTCTGAGAAAGACATACTGAGAGTCCATGTCCCACTAACACTCCCACACATATATATTTTAAACTGTACATTCTAGCTATTGAAACATGACCTTAAGACTTCCATGGGCATATTCTGCAGGAGTGCTACCTGAGAACCTGGGATTTAACAGCTCTCTGAAGAGAGGTTGTGCTACACCCTTTCCCATAGGATTGTATATTTCCTTCATAGGAAAATCTCTGTGATTTGACACTCAGAAGGCTGTAAGCTTACACAGCCAATGCTAGGAGAAGTAACAGTTATGAAGATAGCTGTATTCTTAATTTTCTCATACTGTATTTTCATCCTTTTGAGGTTTTTTGTCAGCAATCTGAAACTTACTGTCACACAAAACCTAACAGCAATTGCATTACCTCTTCAACACATTGTAACGCCGAAGTTCTACTTATTTCTATGGATATTGCTCATTAAATCTGTCCTTTCAAGAGACAAACGTTGTTCTGCCAAACCTTACCTGATCCCTGAATGCACATCTTGACCTAAGTCCTAAAGGCTTCACACGGACAAAGTTCTCTACTTGGAGAGTTTTTGCAAAGAGCTTTTAGGTCAGGTTTTATACTTGTGACTCATGAATAAAAGTTCCCAGGTCCTTCCCGTAACATTCCACTCAAGGTTAATCGTTATATAATACAGTCACCTGAGAAAAAGACTCCCCTGCCTATATACTCCCCAGAATACTTTAAATTCTAAAATCCTTGCCTTCTTCATCAAAAACACTAATTACTTAATTAAAACCACTGTATGTGTCTAAGAAGCTACTGCAGGCTTTCAGAAATTTAGCTTGCAGTAATTAAAGCCTTTACAACCTGATATGTTTCAAAAGATGCTCTTTCCCATCCTTTTATTACCTCAAAACTCTTCTTGTGTTTCATTTTTCTTCCTTTTAACATCTTAGTTTCCTCGATGGTATCTGCTGCCTTGGCAAATTTCCACAGCTTTTGCCTCCGTCGCCTAAATCCCAGCGCACAGCGCTCTGCTGGGGTGGTTCCAGGCTGCCAGCACCACCTACTCAGCAGGACACTGCTGGGAATTTTCACACCTAGTGGACTGTGTGCTTACTCTCTACCCATTTCTCTTCCCAACAATACAGTAGGGGTCCTCAAAATGTGAGGATCTCCCTGCTCTTGACAAGCAATGTAGGAGAGCCCTATTCAGGCTTCACATCTGTGGCAGCCCTTGACCACCAGGCAAACGAGAGCATTTCCAGTTCCTCCCCTCCCTGCTGAGGCTGGTGCAAACCAGCACCCCAACGTACACTGAGGTAATTACCGACCTACAAGAGCAAAGAGTTAATTGAGAACCAAGGGCTCTTTCAGATGGTATCAAGCCTGCAAATCTCCAGAGGATCCCGAAATGGTAATTACTCAGTGAGCACTTTTCCCTGTGCTCTCACCCCCTGAGGGTGACCTTACTCTACCAAAATTCCATCTGTCTCCTGTGTGCTTTATGCGTCTTCCCCCTGGAGTACACGTTTTATGTAACGGGATGATTAATTCTTCATCTCCACATCAGGGAGAAAAGAGTTCCTTGAAGAGGCAAGCAAGAGGACTGAGACGGTGCAGTCCTCACCGAAACAGACATTCATGAGCTTTGCTTTGCTTCTGTGCTTTGAGATGCTGTTATTGAAATGGACTTGATGCTGCTAAGCGAGAACAGAGGAGGTTTTTGCTGTACCATTTGAAGATAATTGATTTTCAGCTTATTCCTGTGAGTATTCAGTGCCAGCTGGGTGTTACCTGATGGACTGTACACTGTATCTGCTCTTCCCACCAGCTTTACCTCTTCACAAAACCGTGGTGGACGTGGCTCTGGTGTTAAAAGATAGTCAGCATGACTGATCGATGGGAACTTCAGCCCCATGTAAGCTTTGACTCCTGCATTTGAATTAACGCCGCTGAAGAGATGCTCTCCTTGTGTGCCCTTAGATCACCTGCCACTTTTCCTGAACAGTTAGCCAGGAGTTTTGTCCACGTGCATTACTGTGTACAGTCAGAGGGCTGTCTCATACGTTTTACCCAAATGCAAAAAATCAGCCCCCACAAAGGAAACCAAAGAAGGAGAGCAGTGGACAGCAGTTAATGTCTTCAGAGAAGTTCAATGTCCTTTGCTCTCCCTGAGTAGCAGAGAATTTGTAGGTTCCATCTTAGTTTTGGAAACGCAGATCCTGTTTGCAGAGCACAAGGTGAGCCAACCCAACCGGCTCTTTCCTTTCTATGGTCATAGAAACCCACCTTTTCTTTCACAGTGCTTGAAATTAAATCAATCATTTACCTGGGGTCACTCCTTGCTGTAATCAACAAACTCTTCTTGTCTCACCCTCCTCCAGCAAGCAATACATCTTTTGTGAGTCTTAGTATACTCACAAAGCCCAGAAGCTTCCTGGCTCAGGACTGCAAAAATATTGATGAATGTTGTTGGTAGAAGCTCCTGCAGATAACCTTTCATTGCAAAGATATCGAAGATATTTGTTCTAAACAAGTACGTTTGCAGGTGCTGTCACAGTTGGCTGTTCCCAGCGTCTCATCGAGCTCCCTGGTATCTCCAAAGCACAGCCCTGAATGGAAGGATGTCCAAAAAAACGAAAGGATTTTTTAAAGTCTGTGGCAGAGCAAAAGCTGAAGTTTAGACCTCCCGATCCTCGTCGCCGTCCATTAATCCACCTATTAAAAAGAAAAAAGAAGAACAAACAATGAGGAGGCAGAGAGGTAAATGCACCTTCAGTGAATTCTCAGTGTATTGTAAATTCATTGGAAATAAGCTGTGCTAACTCAAGTAACTTAGCTCATTAAACCCTGGGGTCTGTTCACATGCTTCTTCTTAGGCTTCATTATCCTTTTTTTCCTGCTTTATTATGAGAGAGTTTATTTTTTTATTTCATTCTGGTGAGAAATGCTAGCAGGTGTCTAATGCATTTATAGATGCGTTGCGGCCAACAAAGGTGCCACATCTGTTCTATCTCCTTGCTTCCACATGTGGGAAATCTCTGCATTCTTCACCTGACGTGACTCACCACATGATACAGCTCAGTGCAGACAAACACGCAGAAATGGGAGAGGAGTTCTTGGGTTGTCACATCAGCTCAGCATCAGCATTTCACACAGCCAAGACCTACTCCCAATAATTTCTTCGCTCTGGATGTGCCCATCCAGTCCATTCCTTATCCACCAAACAATCCACCCACCAAAGTCGTATTTCTCCAGTTTAGAGGAGGATAGAAGAATCTGAAGAAAGGATTGTTTTGAATTAAAAACATTGTTATGAGATTATAATTGGGAAGAATGGCCGGGGCAGAGGCCGGTTTGAGGGAGCTCGTGGTCATGGTCATTGTGGTGTGGCCAAAAATATGCCACAAAGCCTATGTGCCCCGTTTGTCCTCCTGAGGTTGATATTTCTGTGGGTACAGTAGAAAAGTCTCTCCTGAGGCAAAACACGAGCTGAGTAGTAGCTTGAGCCACTTTGATGGTGAGCTGTGAGCAAGGAGTGAGTCAAATTGACTTGGATCCCACTTTCAAAGGGAAGTCAGGGAAACAGCCAAAGTGCCCTTGGCAACGCTGCTCGTGTAGTTAGGGACCCCAAACTGCAGACATCTAAGCACAGGCTTAGCTTTAACAGAACAAGTAATTCAAAGGCAAGGATCCACTGGCAAGCCTGAAGGCAAGTATGTAGGTAGGGTTTTGCAGATGCGTGTTTGATACCTGTGGTACTGTATTGTGGACCAGACGCAGATCTTGTAAGAATAAATACAATTTTATGGTGAGATAGCTCTTAAAGAAGTCAAAATTACAGGACCTTTATTACCTGAAGCAATGAGGCATAATTTACCTTATTGCTGTCAAACCTCTCTAGGGCTGTAGTGACCTAAAGGAATTCAGCAGCTTTGCTCTTGAAGCTTGGATCTAGTGTTGTTAGTCTCTACCCTCCAAGTGGGATTCTGTATTACAGAGTGAAAAGTAAAGTAAATTTTCTCACCTAGAATAGTTTTACACGATGTGTTCAGAGCTATAAAACTTAATTTTGATTTTGTTGGGTGCAAAGGTGGCTTTCAAACTGCTTTTCTTCCAAAAAACAACGGAAGATGTGGTCTTAAGGGTTTGGGGACAGCATTAATTTATCTGCAGAGGAGTCATGAAAGTTCAGACTGAGGTCCTATACATAATAACTCTCATGGCTGTTAAATAATTCCCAGTAGACAGTCATCAACATTATTAATGATGCCCCATTAATAGTTTAGAAAACCCTTAGTTGAACTCTACTTGCAGTTCCATTCATTAATTGCAGTAATTAACATTAAGGACTGCAAAAGCTTAATAAATGGCTTTTCCATTAATGCTTATACCGAAAGCAGGTACCGACAGAGCCTTAACTGTGGATTACACGTGAAACAACAGCAGCTTTCGAACAGAACACAGAATTTGCAGATTATTCTTTGATATTTACAGAAAGAGAAATCATAACTTTGAAACTAAGGAGGCTTTGTATCACATTGATAGCGTGGCAGAACTTATCTTTCCATCTGTTCCTATCTACAGTCTTACACCTTTTTTTTTTTTTGGCTAATACAGTGTGTAAGCTTCTGGGACAACTGGGTTGTCCTTCATTTCAGTGAATAATCACAATAATGACGAAAATTGTCATATGAATCGGATCCATTTGAACAGAATGCAAAGCCAAGGCAGAAAGCAGCTCAACTGAGGAAAAAGACCCAAACCTTGCTGCATAAGTCGGGCAGAACTCTCCAAACAGGTGTGAAAAGAATTAAAGGATGGAGAGTATCTTATCAGCTATCATCATATTTTAAAAAAAGCAAAATCAGACACCAAAGAAACCACAAAGTACATTAAAAGAACAGACATAATCAGCTTAGTCTACTCACTCTCAAGAACAAACAAAATTTAGAAATAGGCCGCTGTGGAAAGTAAAGGCAACTGGCAACGTTACCACCAGAAAGAAGAGCTAAGGTGTCAGTTTGACTGGTTCTTGCTTGAGAAAAAAATGCATAAATATCCATGAGAATATGGTTACAGAACCCACAGAATAATATTAGTAACACAAGTTTAGAATGAAAGGTTTTTGTGAGGAGTAAACACACAAGTTCTTGGTCAACCAATCTCTCTTCTTAGTGAGGAAAGGATGCTGTGAAGTCGGTTTATTTCAATGAGAACAAAACCAAAGCCGTGACGTGGCAAGCCTCTTCCAGGTATTTCTAATATCCTGTGTAGCATGTGCATCCTACCATTTTCTTTAAAAACAAAATTAACATGTTAATTATATGGTCATGCTCCAATTCCAGCTGGATAATTGCATTTTGTCTACCTATATTACGGCATGGCTTTGACAGGGAGTAGATTCACCTGCCATTTCCAGATATTGTATACTTTTACTATTAAATAGTTACTGCATTTCAGCCCAGAAACAGCTGCATTGCCACAAGTGAATTACTGCACTAAAATGACACCTTTTTTTTTTTCCCCTTCAAGCTGGAGAGGTTAAATATTTCCAGATCCATCACGGCAAAAAAAAGCAAGTATATCTTTCATTAAAATTGATTCACACAGTGTCAGAAGATAATGTCATAAAATCATCTTTTCACTGCTCTCTAGAGAACATCGTTTTCTGGACCTTCCAGGCAGCATTGTCGTCTTTACCTTGATATCTGACAGCTACCTAGAAATCACGTCACTTAAGTGCAGCACTTTTTTGCCATTCAGAAATCTTATTGAGTGTAAATTAGAGATGAAATGGACATAGAAACTGTCAGTCCAGATTGATACAGCCATTATTAGCTTCTTATTAATACTTCACCTAAATATTAATCATCTATATTATTCCCAGTATGGATTACTATCTATACAGGGAACTTGGTTCCTCCTTAGGTTTCGGTGTTTGTAACAGAATTTAAATACTGAAGGCAGCAGCAGCACAGCTCTGCTTCCCTGGAAAAGAAAAAACCTGACACTCTAACACATTGTAAGGAGCACGATGTGAAGCCACTTGCCTTGGGAAAGTCATGGCCATGGTACGGTGACAGGGTCACATCTAATTTCAGTGCTCTCTTACAGGAGCCAAGATTCAAACAAAAGCACAGGAAAGGAAAGTCCCTTCCATTACTGCCTCAGGTGATGCCAGGACTTAGTATCAGTTGAATTTTTTTCTGGTAATCCATGACAGTTTCACCACAGGTCGACCTCCAGACCTGATCTTGTGTGTTCTGCACAGCATGGGTATAACCAGGCACCAGCTAACGCCCTCCGGGGACGGAGACAGTGCTCTCATTGGTTGCTCTTGGTCTGGGGAAAAAAGCAAGACCTTGCAATTCTTCTGCTCTGACTATTTCAATTATTTCAGTGATTTGGGGAACTATGGGAGCCCTAAGCTCAGAGAGAATCTGACCTTCATACACTGCCTACTTCCTTTCTGGGTTATTTCAGCTCTAAGATCAACTGTGTAAAGTAATTTTCTATGCTTAAGTGCAAGAGTTTTGCACAACAGGGAGCCCTGAGCATCACTGCTGCCGGCCTGGAATAAGTACCAGCATCAAAATACAACATTGTTCTCTGAGAGAATTGCCGTTCTACCCTCTGCTCTGAGCGTCGCCTGAGGTTTCTCATCTCATGAGAAATAAAGGATTAATATCATGAAGGAAAATAACCTGTCACCCAGGAGAACCATGTTTTGTGAGACTTATCTGTTCCTTATCAGTGTTGGCATTTAACTCACTTTACCCGAACGCTCATCAATGGTAGTGGAACTTCATGGGAGCTGTGAGTTGTATGGCACTATATTACTCTGAAAGTTTTCTGGAGCTGTATTTACTTTCTATCCTACTTTTCCTTCCTCTCTTTTTTCTCTGACAGCTTTTATTCACATGAGAGTTTCTGGTAGTTTCAATATGTTAAAACCCATTTAGACAACATTAAAACGGAGAATTCTCCACTGTATAAATTTAATTCCAATTACTCTTATTCCCTTGTTATCTGCTAGTTATAATGTGAAGTACTTTCAAAATTGGCATATTAAAGAAGTCATAATTTGTTCAACAGCTGTAGAAACTGTGATAATTAAAGGAAAAATTAATTGCTTTTATTTTGATGTTTCTTTTATTATATAGCAAATATGAGAATTTTCTTTTCAAGTTAAGAAGTCATCGATTCTCATCTTTCCATCCATCTATATATGTACCTCAGCATCACACTTCTCCGGGAACCTTCCAGAAATGAAAATATGGAAATAATCTTTATCTCTTTCTACTCCCCTCAGCCTGTAGAAAAATAGATCGCTAGATTTTAAAGTCATCAGTGCTCACTAGGTCATTTAGTATGAGATCCTTGATCAAGCATTACATCTAGGTGTGCCTTTATTGAGCACAAGGATATGATTTCAACTCAGGCAATTCCAGACAGGCAGTCAGTTTTGATATGAGAGAAATGAAAAATTCAGGACTTCCTTCAGCAGTTTTTTCCAATGCATGCTAAGTATCCATGTGCCTTCCTTGTGCCTGAATTTCTACAGATTTAGCTTCTAGCTGCCAGTTCTCACAGCGCATTTCCCCAGGAGATTAGAAAGCTCTTTAGCAGGGACTATTTTCTCTTCACAATGGCACGTACACCATCAAATCAAAGCTTATCTTGGTCTCCTCTGGATAAATTAATTAATTTAATCTTCTGCAGGTGAAATACTTTGATTTTATTATATCTTTTTTTTTTAATTATGAGATCCAAACCCACATGCAGCAGCTTAAGTTGCCACAATTACTTCCAGGTGAAGTGGCAAAACCACTTTCCAGCTCTTAATCCCTGTTCCTTTTTTGCACTTTCAAGGGCTCTAGGCCTTTGCCATGGCTTTAAGCCGGTTGCTCACAGGGCGCTGCGTCGTCAGCACGGTTCCTACAGCACTTGCAATCTATTCACACAATTCTTGCTTCAGCATTAGCTGTGAAGGACAGATTTCTATGAGCCCAGGCACTAATTTCTAGTGAATGTTCTGTTAAGTCCAGTTGCCCTGAAAGATGTCTTATATATTGATTCCAACTGTGCAAAGCATTTTATTCTCTAGAAGAAAGCTACAAAGACAATTCACTTCAGGCAAACCCAGCTCTGGAGGTACTTACAGAGATGAGCACAGAGTGGACCTGTGTGACTGGAGTAGATCAGCTCACTTCTTAAAAATAAGTGGTAAGAATCTCTCCAACATGATAATCAAAGAATCACTGACCGGTCTTGCAGATATTGGCCTGAGCCTTAATCTTCCTTAAACTTCCAATCGATACAAAGAGTATACAAGTATTTGTCTTCATAAGTACTTTTCATTAAAAGCCAATTATAGTATACTTTCGCAATTAGTTATTGAATGCTTTAAGTAGATGTCTTACAAGTTTATCCTAAATAAAGAGAATCAGTCATTCTTAACACAGTGCAAGTTAGGGAATTGTTTTAAAGATAAGTTTAATTCCAGTTAAACAAGATCTAATGTTCCCTTATACATCACTTGACATCCAAGTCTCTGGAGAACTTTTTGCTCTTTTCCTACTTTGCTCTTCATCCATTTCACTTCCTCTCTGGACATCCATTGTTGTGTTCGGACACCATTACCCTGTATCACCGTACCACAGTATCATAAGGTTGGAAAAGACCTTTGAGATCATCGAGTCCAACCTATGACCCAACACCTACACCTACTCCTACTTGTCAACCACACCATGTCACTAAGTGCCTCATCCAATCTCTCCTCCAACACCTCCAGGGACGGTGACTCCACCACCTCCCCGGGCAGCGCATTCCAATGGCCAATCACCCTCTCAGTGCAGAACTTCTTCCTAATGTCAAACCTAAACCTGCCCTGGCAAAGCTTGAGACCGTGTCCTCACGTGGCAAAACCACTTTCCACCGTGAGTTATCTGTTTCCTTAATGCTTAGATTCTGGTTGTTTATTTCTCCAGGTTTCACCTCCTTATGGCTGATTACATGCTGCCTGTGCTGCCAGCCGGAGGTCTGGGTCTGGAAAGGGCAGGAGGAAACCTGACCTGGGAGCAAGGAGCCCACCAGCACTGCAGATACATTAGATTCCAGTGTGGATTCCACAAATTGTTAAGAACAGGCTGAATTTCCTTTCTCTAGTTGGACCATGAGTAGGACCAGAACTGTACACAGAAAAAAGAAAGCCACATACAAGTGCGAATGATATTTAGTGTCTTAATTATCACAGTAGAGGTAAAAATATGAGAAAAGTGCATGTATCTTTCTCAAGGTTGCTAACTGGAAAATTTCTGCCCAAGGAAAAGCTCAATACAAGCTACTGTGTTCCACCTGGAAGAAATACCAGTCCTGGATGAAACCTAATGCAAATTAGGTTAGTATCTCCTTACCACCTGTAATCTATCTTTAAAGGCTAGAAAAGAGAGTGGTAACAATGCTTGAGCATGTCTAAATTACAGCAAAGGAGACACAGGTTCAATTTTTTTGCTGCCGCAGATAAGATCCAAGAGAATTAATCTGTGAAGAGATATAAGAATCTCTCACCTTCCAAAGGCAATTACTTCCACAGAGGAAAGTTGTTATAACAGAAGCTTTCTACTTTCAAAGTGTGAAATCCACCTTCAACTGCCTGTATCTGCAAAAGATAAAAAAAATCACTGAATCACCAGATTGGTATTACTGATTCAATATAGCAAAGATCTAACAGTTGAGAATCGTTTCCATAATTAATCGTGCGTCTTACTTCAGTTGTTAAATCAATGGTTTATCCACTGTACAGCTCGACCAAAACAGGGCACGTAGTACTTGTTAGGTCTCACGTGAGATTCATTGACATGGAAGGGACCTCCTAGATATTTCTCTGAGATTTCAGATATAACTTCATAAATGCACTTTAAAATGAAGCTACGGTTCCAAACCAAAAAGAGAATTCATAAAAAAATCAAGGTATTTTCTTCATGACTGCTCAGCCTTTCCTGGAGACTTGGAAACAAGTCCTGGAAGATTTTCTTTCAGCAGTTTGATTTTTTGCTGCAGGTACTGGTATTAAGGGCAAAGGAACAAAAGTAAAAAACCCCTGACAATAAAAATGATCCATTGGCACCAGGACACTGTTTCAGTGCCTGAAGGAGGAGATGCTGCTCAGAGGACTGTGGAGACCTGGTCTACAAGAATGTGCTTGACCCGTTGTGTTGTGCAGAACAAACGGCAAAGCAATTGTAAAGCTGTTATACTCCTGCTGTGGCAACGTACGCTGATTTTACATTATGTTTACACTGTGCAAAGAGCAGGAAACATCATCAGCTGGGTCCTAGTCTTTCTTCCACCACGTTGTGCGTCTTTGATGTGACAGGACAAAACACTGTGAAAAAAAGAAGCAGTTGCGGAATTTTGGGGGGTCTTTTTCATGGACTGCTGAAAAACATTCAAAAGTAGGTAGTCTGGTATTCTCTGAGAAAAAAATCACTGAAATACTGATTTTAAGAATTTCAGCCACTTAGATATAAGTCCAGAGGCAGCATAAGAAAGTGACATTTACTCAATGATTTATTCAAAGAGAAATATTTAATTACTCCGCTCTTGTCATTTAAAGGGAAGGATGAGCTCTTTTATGTTAAAATTGCCCGAGAACGTTAATACTTTCTGTTATTTTTTAAAAATACCACTGTATGTGTTAAAGGCTCACTGTCTTCTGTTTGCATGGGTCTGGTTACTGGTAATGCACTATATATTAAAGTGCCTGAAGTCAGCTGAAAAGCTGTAGCGGCCAGAGAGCACATTTATAGCCTTTCAGTCCAATAGCTCATGAATGATGATCTCAGAGGTCTCTTCTCTTCTGATTCTCTGATTCTATGAAACAAATCAAATTCATGTAAGACTTTGCAACCAATGGTGAAAAAGTAGAGGGACGTTTTACTCATTAAGCAAAAAGAAATCACTCCTGACATATAGGAGTGCTGTTTCCGTGTGTCTTGCTTAAAATGTGTAAACAACAAAGTAATCCTGCATTGTACACTGTTTCTGGTAGAAACGAAAGCCAAGTGGCCAATTTGAGTCATTTAATGTCTTTCAGATGAAGCGCTGTGAGGAACATCCTTTGAGGCAGACAAATGATCTGAGATGGCTCCCAAAAGGTACCATTATGTATAAGCACCTGCTTGATGATTCAGTCAAGAACGATTGTGAATGCTTTTATAAGTTCTGCAAAGCTTTAACCTCAGCAGAGTGCAAACCTCTGTTTTCCTTAAGTGTCATAGTTCTGAAAACGCTCTTGTGTATAAAATGATGAGTGAGTCTTTGGGTGTTGGACCACGTAGTCCAGAAGGACAAAACCTCAGACTGGTGGACTACAAAGAGAGGGGTGGGCAGGGAACTTCTACGTAGGTGAAACTGTTTACAGCTGCCTAAAAGGAGGCTGTGACGGGGTGGGGGCTCTTCTCTTCTCACAAGTGGCAGCGATGGGACAAGAGGAAATGACCACAAGTTGTGCCAGGGGAGGTTCAGACTGGACATGGGGAAGAATTTCTTCCCTGAAAGGGCTGTCAGGCACTGGCACAGCTGCCCAGGGAGGGGGTGGAGTTGCCATCCCTGGGGGGGTTTAGAAGACGGGTGGATGAGTTCCTTAGGGACAGGGTTTAGTGGGGAGACAGGCACAGTTGGACTCGGTGATCTTTTCCAACCTTATGATTCTATGATTCTGTGAGTCTAAACCCAATAACAGTCAGTATGTGAAAGGCCTTTCCCAGTACTCTGTGCTCTCTGAACTCATGAAACTCAGTTTGGTGACAGCTGCTGGCAGAGGTTCTTTTTAGTCACCTCAGGATGCAGATTCAGATGTTCAGATGTCTGGAGCGCAGTAGGCAAGGCCTGTGTAGCACGAAGACCAGATTGAACTCAGATCAGCCACAGTGGCAAAAAGCACAGTGAAACTAACATTGCACCGAGAGAAATGTGAACAGAAGGCTCTCGCATTCTGTGTTGCTGTGAGGCAACGGTAAGGAAACGAACAGGGAGCAGGAAAGAGACGGCCAAGGGAACGCTGTTGCTGTCTATGCAAGACGCGGTATTAGGAAGGTTCAAATGTGAGAATGTGGTAGGAGCACATCCTGCTCTCGTTTCTGTCTCAAAAATCAAAGAGAAGAAAAGAGGAAAGACAAGGTTATTTGTGGAAGCATTAATAACGGAACTTTTCACTTAGTGAAGACAGAGATTATGGGCCTATGACAAGCTGAGAGTTTCTAAACAGAAAACACTTATGGAAATGAATGTGCCTTAACAGTCCACATTAAAATGTCATGTGGCAAGTAGTGTACAAAATAGATAAAATACTATGTGTGCATATATAAAAGCATTATTATGCGCATCATTTGATGACACATTTATTTCAAAGCCAGTGAGCAGGCAGAAAAATGGGATGTCATCATGAGTAGCACTAGTCCATGTGAACGAGAATTCAACCATGAACAGAGCTCCTGAGGACAAGACAGGGGTGCTAAAACATCCTCTTAACTGAAGAGAAATGTAATAGTCAAGACCATGATCTTCTGTTCTGTTATCAGTGATCTCCAAATTCATTATGAAACTTTGCAGAGCTTCAAATGTCAAACGTGTATGAAACGATTTACACATATGTACGGAGCTATATTTTTCTGCTCCACAGCAACTTCTGGCTATTAAAGTTCCAAGCATTTTAAATTTAAACAGTCATCTATGTTACAAAAAATTTTCTTACATTGGGCCTGTGTCATCGATAGCTATGCATGTCATTGAACTTAAAAAATAATACTCTCATAAGCCTCGTCAGAACAGCGAGACCCAAGTGAGCACAGAACTAGAACAGGCAAACGTTTCCATCCATCTGACAGTCAGCACATTGATAAAGAAGGTCTTGGCTGAGTGAAGAGCACCTGCTCTCCAGTCATACTGAATGAGTGAAGAGTTATCAGCACAAAGACACAACCGGTGCCTTCCTCTATCACCGCTTTCCCTCTTCAGCTTCGTCGCAGCAGCTGAAACTGAAGCCTACGCAGCTTCTTCCCCCATCTTCCCTTTTCTTATTGCTCTTTTCAAACTTGGTAGGACGCAGACTGATGCATCACCCAGATCAATGATACTTTTCAAAGAGCTTGAGTTGAGCATGTAAAATACCTCCCGTCAGCCCGCACTTTGTAGCTTACATAACCTTGACTGACACACGTGAAGTGGTTCGGTGAACTGTAATCAGGGATTAGTCTGATCTTGAGTTTCATGCACAGATAAAGGGTTTGGATAAGGAAGTAATTTTTTTTGTGCTTATTTGTGCTTTTTATGTGTGGAAATATCTGCCTTGTTTGCAAAGACACTTGATAGAGAGCTGGATATTGACCATTTCTCCCCAGTTACGTGAAACGCAGGAAGAAAAGGCTTTAGGCTGAGAGCTGGAGATCTTTGAGTGCTTTCAGATGCAGGTGATGGTTCTGCTCTGCCCCTGCCCTTGGTGACCCTGTCAACTGCCCTTTTTTTTTTGGTGGGAGGAAGAATATATTTTAGATTGCTCGCTCTAAATAATCCCACATTTTATGTCCAAAATTATATTTTTTAAAGAAGAGAAATGTAATTACAGTTTTCCAGTCCATTTTATTTAATACATACAAGCTTTAACCTTCACTTGATTTACTGAATGGGTGGGTCATGACTCATCGACACGATCTCTTCGAAGTCTGCCAGCTTGGGTACCTTCCCTAATGATATTGCTTGTTTTGTACATTGATACAGTGACAGTCGAGAAAAATGCTTATTCTTTGAAAGGTCAGTGTACAGCTTAATCTACATCAGAGCAATCAGTTTCTGCAAAGGCTATTGCTGAAACACAGTTTTTAACCTTTTTACATCTCAGCTTTTCAGAGCTCTTTTCACTTGCTGTGCTCTGGACTGACACACCAGTTATTTGACGTTAAAGTTTGAATACTTCTTTCCAAAATGCTAAGTTTGGTAAGGTCAGGAGTATATCCATTCTTCCTTATCCTCAAGAGTATTTTAATGAAAGACCAGCATTACACAGCTCAGTGCTAAAAGGATTATAGAAATCGCAGAGAACAGCACTCCTGACTGTTTTATGCACAGAATCAAAGCCAAAAGTGGCCTCTTTTTTTCACTACAAATAATGTTTGCATTCCATCGTGACTGGACAGAACCTCGAGAGGTCTTTCTACCCACCCACCTGCAGTACTGTTTTCCTGCCATCAAACTGTGGTCAATGAGCACCTTGACAGCAGTGAAAGCAACTCCATTAACGTTCCTCTGCCTTCAGAACAGCGTTGTGCTTTTGAAAGTGTTTCACGCTGTGTGTGCACACAGGCACTGGAGGACTACACGCTCTTGGAAAAGCAGAGTACTACGCTGTTGCAAGCTTCTTCAGGACAACTAGAGAAACTATTTAGGTGGGCCAGATGTAGATGTGCAAACATCTAGTAAGACAATCAGCAGAAAGGCACTGAACCACCTACATGAATCCTACTACACGACTCTACTTGAAATTTATTATGCGAATTAAATAATACAGTTCAAAACCTTTTTACATCACTTTGCTCTTCTTCCTTGGCATGAGAGAATGAATTAGACAGCTGTCACCTTGTCTGTAAATAATGTTCAAAGCTAATTTCTTTGAAGATGTTCCTTTATGTGTTTTTCAGTAAGATGAATGTCGATAATTAAATATTAAGTTATTTAAATCAAGCTGAATGTAGTCAGCAGCCGAAGTAAATTGCTACCTTCTACTGAATCTTTATCACATCAATCTGCTTGTTTTATTTTTCTTTGTCTTACTCTATTCAGAAAGCAACACCAATGAATTGTCACCAGTGCTGGATACACGGTTCAGATGACAACCTCTTTTTTGTCAAACAGGGCCAAATTTTCCTCCGGTTTGTGTCTCGCCAGATGTGGCATAAGGTGCGAGATGTGGGGATCATGATATGAGATTGCATTCTGTGCTCTGTGCTCAGAGAAAGTTACTGAGCAAAACCCTGGAGTGAAAGCCCTTCTGAGGTTGGGGGGAACAATCGGAAGGTATTCCCTCTGTACAAACAGTGATGCCAAGGAGAAAGAAGGTGACAAGTCCAGAGTGGAACATCAGAGAAAGTTCAGGCAGATTTTCAATGTCCACATGGAGACAATCAGGACGTTGCTGTTTAATATCCCAATTCCCAATCATCAGGGTCAAAGGGAGCCTTGTCATTGGGCTTTGCCTGATGCAGTAAGACACGACAGCCCCCGGCTTTGCCGTGGCAGGAGGGAATGCTGAGCTGGCTGCTCCACAAGAGCCCGCGCTCCCGGCTCTTGACGTGCCATTAAGCTACGTTGGCTGGATTTATCACTCAGACTTGTCACAGTATCACAGTATCATAAGGTTGGAAAAGACCTTTGAGATCATCGAGTCCAACCCATGACCCAACACCAACACCTACTCCTACTTGTCAACTACACCACGGCACTAAGTGCCTCATCCAATCTCTCCTTAAACACCTCCAGGGACGGTGACTCCACCACCTTCCCGGGCAGCGCATTCCGATGGCCAATCACCCTCTCAGTGAAGAACTTCTTCCTAATGTCAAGTACGTATGGCACGCGACCAGCAGTAGGAAGCACTAACTGATTGGGAAATGGTTCAGTATGAACTCAGTAAAGCAAATACGGTTACTTTTTACTCCATGAATTTTACGCTATGCACTTAAGCATTTGCAGACTAAGATATCCCAGAGCCATAAATCATTCGCAGCCATCATCCATAGCCTATGAATGTGACCCCAGTATACAGGAAACCAGGCATCTCTAGCTAACTAAAAATTTAATTCATACTTGTTGATGCTAGCACTAAAATGAGGGGGGGGAGCTGGGCATGTGTATAACCTCTCAACTGACGTGGAGCTGTATGGAGGTGAGAACAGCAGAGCTGTCCAAAAGTGGCACTGTTTCTTCCTTACTTCCAAGCTGGTTTGTGCACCATACGTTGTTATGTCAAGGCATCCCACATGCAGTCTGTTTTGGTTTGATTTTTTAAGAGTCTCACACCCCCTGGGTCAGGAGAACACTGCCAAAAATACACATTTAATGGTGACAGGATAGAGAGTCGTCTTCATTCGCAGCCCTTTTTCACTACCTGCAGTCCACAGTTTAATAGAGGAGAACGAAGTGGGTAAGGTAAGGGTGTGGTGAAAAATAAATACTGTATGAAAACAAGAAATTTGCCGTATTCCTTAGCATCTCATTTCTAGGTACCATAATGATCAAATACTTTTTCAAGACTATATTGCTCTCGTAAGGAATATGTAGCCTCATGTCAGAACGGTACTGCTCCACTGCAACGCGTTTGCAGCCTTTAGCTGGTTTTAGTGACGTGTACTGAACAGTTACCTCCCTGCAAACTGATACATTGCGAGTTGTCATTGTTCTCCGCAAAAATTGCGACAAACATACTGAAAGCCTGCTCTGTTTTCTCTTTTAGCCGACTGTTCTTCCAAGATTGTGAGGGGAATAGCAAGCATGTTCGTAATTAAAGATAACGCACAGTTCCTCCGTGCTATCATTTTACCTACAAAACCCCAAGGTAAAACAGCTTTAGCGTGAAAAGAAACACACATGGAGCTGCTGATGGGATATTCTTTGCTTGAAGTACAGCTTAGAGAGCGCAAAAATTTAGAGCACAGATCCTAACAACAGACAAAATAAATAGGCTTCCATCTTGTGCCTCTGTCTGCTCAACACTCCAGTGCAACAGCTGTTACCAGACACAGTGCTGAAATAAAGCTTCTCTTGGATGACCATTCCCGTTATCATCCAGGAAAATGGAACCGCCTGTCATCTCCATTCATGGTCCAAAGTGGTCAGCGAACCTTAGTGCATGGCGACTTTCAGCTATTGCCCTTCCACAAAGGCCAAGCCAAGGCAGCCGGAAGGGCTCCTGCCGACTCCTGTGGGCACATGGACATGCTGGAACCGATCGAAAAATGGGTGCTTTCAGGAATCAGCCAGAGTTGCAAGCAAATCATGAAAATCAGTCCTGAGAAGCGGTACAACGGTGTTAACACCTTTCAGACAGAAGGAAAAAGGGATACACGTCACCACGAAACCTGAACTGAAATCATATCCTTGAGAAAGCTCTGCTCCTTCACAGAAACCGCTGGAATTTCTGGAGTGGGTTCCAGCAGAGCTCTGTGCCACGGCCATGCAGAAGCACAAATGGCTTCATGAGGCGCTGTCCCACTGCATCTGCCTGTGAGATCAGGCTGTAGCCGAGACGTTGTCCGACCTTCAGTCAGGTTGTATGTAGGTCTGTAGGGCTTTGTTCTCTTCTGTAGAGACAAGGTTGCACAACGCGTCTCAGGAACAAACCCTTGGTATCAAACTCAGAAAACAGACCAGTTCTTCTCACTAAAGATCTTCTCAGCATTGCCACCTCGCACTTTTCCCACAGGTAATCACAGCTGTACTCTCTGGTTTTAAAATCTACTGATTTATGGTCCTCAATTTAAAATTTGTCAAAGCTTTGGAATATTTGGATCAAGGAATTTTATTTTGATCCGTCTTCGTATTTTAGTATGATGCGCGCACACGGTTTTGCCCGTTATGTCAGGAAGCAACCCCGTAACTAGGCTTTAGCTGGAAAAAACCGAGTACCAGTTCATTACACTCCAATTTATTAACATGCCTCAGCAACCCCCAGTGGAACCAGGCGTGGGTTTTCATAGGAGCATGGAAAAACATTTGATAACACAATAACAGTCTGGTATGTGACACCTTTTAGACACTGTAATGAAAGAGACCACGGCAATTTTATGTGGACTTTATGGAAAAATAATGAAATATAGAAAAATGTATGAGTTGAGCACTGTCAATGAAACTCTGCAATGAGATTATTTTTCTACCAGGCTCTAACTCCTGCTTCATGATGCATAGCATATATCACAACCTAGTATTTCCCAGTAGAGCCCATAACAGTGAGAACTATTGATTAAATGTTAACCCCTTGACTTAGAACGTTGAAATTTCACAAAGTGCATCCCATTACCAGCAACGGGAATGTGTCGAGAAAGAGCAACAATCCCAAATGGCTGCTGCAATATGAATTTTTATCTGTGGATTTGAATTTACATTTAAACAGTTCAAACTTATTTTTTTGCTTAATATAATTGTAAAAAAGGTACACTTCAAAATGTAGGGTCGGACAGTGTAACCTATGCGCGCGCACACACACACATATATTTGCAAAGAAGTAAAATATTATTTGCGAATTAGTAAAATAAAATAAATATATATAAATAAATATATATAATAAATAAATAAATATAATAAATAAATATAAATAATAAATAAATAAATATATATAATAAATATCAGTCTTCATATGAATTTCAACACACCGTTACACTGAAATGTGTGTGTGTGCTTTCAGCTGCTCACCACATCAACACTGACAATTTCTAATAATTGGGTATTTGCATATAGAATTATGGGAATTGTACAAACTCTTGAAGTATAGAAATGTGCTTACAAGGTATTTCTTTTTCACTTTAAAGTAAGTTAGTTTACTCAGAATTTCTTCATTGGTCTTCTTTCTGAAATTCGACTCCTTCCTGGCATTTTTTTTTCCCTAAAACCTTGACATCTTATCTGTAAGACAAGCTCACATGTTTTCATTTTTCTAATGAAATATTTATGAGAAGTAGGATTTTCTTTATCTGAAGAAAATATATAATTTAAGTCAGAAAGTATTCAGCTCCTACAAACATAATTGGGAAATTTAGAAACAGGCAATTCTCAAAATATTCATTCAGATGAAAATCTCTGGGGTTCACCCAGCAGAGCAAAACCTTGAGGTGAAAAATACTGGAATTCTCTGTAATGCTTTCTTTGGATGGATACTTTTGACTTTGTGATGCAACAATGATTTCATTCACAGTGCCTTACACTAATAATGCTGTCAGCAGAGATGGCTTCAAGCAAAAAAAGGTGTAGAAACTACAGAAGTGAGTCAAATCTTCGTGGTTTTGCCCACCCATTTGTTTTGGTTTTTTTCGTTATTGCATAAGAAAATAACAACACTGACATTTAGATGCCTGCTTTCACTAGAAGTCACCTCTTAAATATGCAGTAACAACCCATAAGGTTACTCTTTTGGAAAGTCCTTATCAAGATGCAGTCAACGACAAAACCACGACGGCTTTCATTTATCAGGAGCGGTGTAAAACCCAAGCACTGCACTAAATAAGGAAGAACCGTATGAGAAGTCCTGCAGAGCTTTACCTTTCATTACAACACAGTTCCACTGTAGTGGAGTTTATGAACTTGTGATTTTATGGAGTGTGATTTTGATTTCTTATTTTTTATCTAAATCTATTTAATCAATTACTCTGATTTACTCTCTAAGCAAGTTATTGTGTGACAAGATTTCAGCGCTTGCAAACAGTACCGGGCAATTTTCTCTGTATAGAAGAGCTGTGCCTTGAAAGACCTTCTAGGATCTTGCTCTTCCTCTCACATCCCTGTATTTCTTGACAATGAGGGGTTATTTTTTACACTTTACAGAAACAAGGAGATACTGGTCAAAAGTCCTTTTATATTTTTAGGAGTATTGATACGTTGTTCATGAGCATAAAGTAAGTATTTAATATTGCAAAGGTCCATTTTAATCAATGAATAGCAAGTCTAACGGTGAAAATAACTTGATATCACTGCACAAATCCAACCTGAGGCTTTGTCAGAGACAGCATTACAACAAAAACTAGTGTTTCTAACTGGATTGCTTTAAACCCCAGGATAATGGGACAACATTGCACAAGCAGGGAAACCAGGCACACTGTGCCTCAGTTCCCTTTGCTCTGCTCTTGTTCTCTATGCTGGGAAATCAGTCACAGATTTTGTAAGTTCACTGTGCAAAGGGACAGACCAAAGGCAAGGAACGGGATGGATGTTGCTGGCTGCATCCTTCAGTACGGACACACTTTCTTGGTCTGATTGATGATCCTCATTGCTGAATCTCCACTGCCTCATCTGGGTAATGACCAGAATAAAACCAGGTACTCTGGCTCTCCTGCCCCTTCCTTTCGGCTGCCCAGAGGATGTCCACTTGCCATGCAGAAGAACAGATTTCCATAGAATCGTAGAATCATTTTTAGGTTGGAAAGGACCTTTAAGATCATTGAGTCTAAATATGAACCTAACGCTGCCAAGTCCAGCACTAAGCCGTATCCCTAAGCACCACATCCACCCGTCTCTTAAACACCTCCAAGGATGAGGACTTAACCACCCCCCTGGGCAGCTGTGCCAGTGCCTGACAGCTCTCTCAGGGAAGAAACTCTTCCCAATGTCCAGTCTGAACCTCCCCTGGTGCAACTTGAGGCCATTTCCTCTTGTCCTATCAGTTGTTACTTGGGAGAAGAGCCCAGCCCCGACCTCACTACAACCTCCCTCCAGGTAGTTTTAGACACTGATAAGGTCTCTCCTCAGCTTATTCTCCAGACTAAACAACCCCAGTTCCCTCAGATGCTCCTTGCAGGACTTGTGCTCCAGATCCATCACCAATTTCACTGCCCTTCTCTGGACATGCTCCAGCCCCTCAATGTCCTTCTTCTACTGAGGGTTCCAAATGCAGTATTTGAAGTGAAAGGAAGCGTTAAAGCATGAACACAAGAACTGTGGAGGCCAGGGGTTTAAGGCTCTCGCAGCCATTGGAAAAATCTACATTTTCCATTTCCCTGGGACATGTCCAGAAATGTCCCTGGGAAGTGCCCAGAGCATCAAGCTGTGATTTATCTGGGACCTTTGGGTCTCCCACTGAGGCAGTGACTCCTCAGAGTGCTTTGGAAAATTGATGGAAACGGAAAGATAAGGTAATGGGCAGGAAGGAGCCCAGCACTCTGTACTCTCAATTTTCATACTACAGAGAGTAAAAACGTAAACGTGTTCCAGAAAGGATTAGACCAATTCACGGCTGACAGGTCTATCAGGAGCTACTCAGTACAACGGCAGGAACAATTTCATCTCGCTCAGAAAGTCTTCAAATCACTGATGGTTGGGGCAAGATGCATTTCAGTAGAAGGGTATTTCCATATTTATCTTCTGGTCTTCCCTGAACATTAACCCAGAACAGAGAGCTCTGTTAGGCAGAGTTTAGGTCTGAACCAGAAGGACTGTTTACTGGATCTTCTTCTGCAAGGAGCTGGTTCCAACGCACAAACAGCTTCACATATATTTTATATTAAATAGTCATTGATGGAGGAGGGAGGAGGTGGAGAAAAAAAGCAGAAATAACCCAGCTGTCAAGGTCAACCTCAAGTAAAAGCTGGAACCATGCACACGAGAAACAACTATGAATGAGAGGACTCAGTTCAATCTCAACATTACAGAAGAACTTAGTGCTCCTGCTGTCCTTGCAAATGTGCCAATGCACACCATTCCGGCTGCCTGTACTTGTGTGATGTACCTGTTTCTCACAGGGAACAGCGGACAACATTCATTTCACATAGACCACTAAACAGCTGACAGATGATAATGACTTCGCGTCACCGGTGACCCAAAGGTGAAGGTCTCCATATCTCATTATGCAGCCCCTGAGCTGTCTGGTAATCCCAAGTACTTTTTGTCAGGGCTGCGTATTTTTTTTGAGGAAAAAAGCATTCAATCATGCAAAATATTTCTCTGCCTTTGCCGGATCCTTCCTTCAGGATCGGAAGCCCCTCAGGCTTTTCAAGTCTGAGATACCGTATTTAGAAGGTTATTTTCACCAGCTTATAAAGCCTGAAGCAAGCATCACTAGTCCCAAGCACACAGAGCTCTAATTGAAACCATTCCCAGCAGCTCTGTATCTACATATACACATCCTGATTATGACAAAGCTCATGAATAATCACTGGTATGAACTTGTTCCTCATTGTCACAAGTTCAGGAAAGCAATGGGGATCCAATTGCATCACCCGATCCCTCTGTGTGGCAAAGACGACAAAGTTCCCATTTTCTAAAAATAATTACATAGCCCAGTGTGAATTTGTGCTGCAAAGGACGCCTGGATGACTCATAAGCACAGAGATTATGAAAATGTATTCGTGTTGCAGCATTAGGATTAAGACGGAATGAAGTTGTAAATATTCAGCTTCACTTCGGGTTTCACCTCAGCTCTTCAAACTTCTGGCTAACCCCATTTGCAGAATTAACTCTGCATTGTTGTTTCCTTAAGCACTCAAAAATATTCCCTTCTAAAAGCTTTCACATGCGATGCAGAAAATTGTTGTGCTTTTAGTGCTGGGCTCTCCCTCCCTTGCTAACGTACATGGTTTTCAAAGGAGGAAAATATAAGACAGGCAATTTCTGTTTTCTGACCCCATGAATCTAAAATGAGATGGTTTCATTGTCTTTCTTTATCCACACTGTAATTGCTGTTCCCGGCGTATTTCCAGAATGCACCTCTCCGGGGACCCCCACACAATCACAGTGTATTAGAATATTCCAGTGCTTTTGTTTTCATCATGGCTCTTGCAATGCTTTTCTTTCACATTCCTGATCCTGACTGGCACGTACTGGAGCGCCTCCACTGAAGTCAATTAAATGTCAATTATTTGTGCTCGCTGAGGATTTGATCTGAGACCTTTAGCTTTATCTCTGTTGTACCACAGCTTAAAAATTTTATTGTATATTTTGCTCTTTTGGAGAGCATAAAGGTATATAGTTAAATATGCAAGCTGCATATCAAACACTCAAGTAAAACTTCTGTGGCTGTGATTGAACAAAGCCAAGGGAGCATTAATAATGCCAAGAAAATTATTTTCAACATCCTAAATAGACCCAAGTAGTGAAAGGTACAGATCACGGTATTTTTCCAGAAAATTAGGGTTCTTTCTATTGATTACTCCAATCTTCCCAATAAACACTTTCAAAAGCGTTCACAGGTAGTATTTCGAGTTAAGTCTGGTCAAACTGGGTAAGTTTATTTTGAGAGAAACTCTGATTTTTTTCCATTATCAGAAAAGAAAGCCCTGGAAACATTGCTATAAATGTAAACTTCTTAACTTGAAAGTTATATTTAGGAAAAATGTTGGTTCCACTTGCGAGATACAGAATTTATTTCAAAATACAGACATTTTTACCCACTCGTTATAGAATTATGACTTTGTATTATTTTATTTCATTATACTTAGTAGCAGGTCTGTATAAATGTCATCTCATGTAGTGCCTAAAGCTGGTACGCATAGAATCATAGAATCATAGAATCATAGGTTGGAAGAGACCTCTGAGATCAAGTCCAGCCGTGCCTGTCTCCCCACTAAACCCTGTCCCTAAGGAACTCATCCACCTGTCAAGCAAAGCATATAGACATGTAAAATGTACAATAAATGCAAAATGTAACTCTGATTTTTTTCCCATCGCTGGCTTTCATTTAAATGGTTGCACAGTACAAACATCTTAGCGCTTCGACGTACTATTTTCCAAGAATTTGTTCTTATAAAATTTTTAGACTAAGAGTATTCAAGCTGTAGAAGTTGTAGTTGACAAATGTGACTGACATAAGAGCAAGAGATAGTAATTTTTTCCCCACAATGACAGAAAAAGAGTAAAAAACTATAGCACCAGAGATGCTGTGAAGTCCCTGTCCTTCAAGGCTTCGAAGACCTGGCTAGACAAAGTCCTGGGCAGCCTGGCCTGACCTTGCAGCTGCTCGGCTTGGGGCAGGAGGTTGCAACGCAGTCCCTTTTAACCTAAACTGTCCTATTATCCTCCAATCTTTGCAAATGTGAACTATGCCGCAGAGCTACCAATGCCTTCCAACAGAACGGAGGTGTTCATGTGCTGTAGATCGGACATTTCTTTAATATCTACTTTAAGTTATTCACAGAACGTTGCTTATTTACCAAAGTCACCAATAGGAGCTGCTTTAACTGGTTGGATATATTAATGGCACTCTTCTGAGAAAGGTATAAACTCAAATCAGTCACTACAAAGCCCTCTGAAAGCCAACTGCAACTTTGTGAAATACCACGGACAGCGTGTTATCGTGATGTACAACAGCGCTACTGAGGGGTCAGACAGAAAATGAGATGGCAGGGGTACCGTTAGGGGAGAAGGAATAGAGAGGCTCAGAGCTACTGCTCTGGTTCGGCTCTCGCTGAATCATGTGCTTCACAGCTATAGACCAATTCATAGCAGAGAAGCTTTCCAAAGCCAGGCTCACTATCAGGAGTCTGATATTAAATGTGAATCATCATGAAAGAAATACCAGGTATCTATTATTTTCAGTGTCACAAATGCCAAATTATTGGTGTTCTGTCTTATCTAAAATACATAACAACATCACAGAAACACCTTGGAATTACTTAATATGATAAAATTGGTAAGCTAAAATAAATACAGAAATAACTAAAATAAATAAGAACAGTATAAACCATAGCCAGACGTTTAGGAATTTTCAAAGTTGAAACTCCTTTTTGTCCCCACCCCTTTGCTTTCACCAAAGTTCTCAGAAGCCTGGGATAAAAGATTAACTTTATGTTCTGCCTCCTCGTATGAGCATCACATTTGGAATTTCGTAAAATACTGCCTGCACCTTGCAAACTGCTGAGGGTACAAAGTAGCTATGAATTACCTGTATCTGCTCTCTTTTGGAAGCTCAAATCCAACCTTTAGTTTCTTGAGTTCAGTTCCACAAATATTTACTCTTTGTTTGGGGGAGGATGATATTTTGGCTCGGTATAAATCTCAACATTTTCCCTTGAGCTTATTTATTTTGGATAAAAGCAGGGAGAACAGGAGCCGTGTTCATTTGTAGAGAAAACATGTGAAGATCTCTTCCCCTGAAAAAATTCGAGCCTCCACCTGGCTGGAAAGCAGCTTTGTGGAGGAGGACCTGGGGGTCTTGGTGGACAAAAGACTCAACATGAGTGAACACCGTGGTGCAGCAGCAAAGAAGACCAAGAGGATGCTGGGGTGTATCAAGAAGGGCAGCAGCAGCAGAGATAAAGAAGTCATTATCCCACTGTACTCAGGGCTTGTCAGGCTGCACCTGGAGTGCTGCATCCAGTTTTGGTCCCCACTATGGAAAAAAAGATGCAGACAGGCCGGAGAGGGTCCAGAGAGGGGCCACGAAGATGATCAGAGCACCGGGACACCTCCCATACAAAGTGAGGCTGAGAGAACTGGGATTGTTCAGCCTTGAGAGGAGAAGCCTTAGGGGAGACCTTCTTACCATGTACCGGTACATAAAGGGTGTCTACCAAGAGGATGGAGACTCCCTTTTTATGAGGAGTCACATGGAAAAGGGGTGATGGGTATAACCTGCTCCTGGGCAGATTCCACTTGGATTCCAGAAGAAAATGTTTCACCATGAGAAGAGTTAAACATTGGAATAATCTCCCCAGGGAAGCGGTGGATTCACTGGATGCATTTAAGGCTCAGCTGGACAAGGTTCTGGGCCATTTAAACTATTTATTACCTGAGAGGTTGGACCAGGTGATCCCTGAGGTCCCTTCCAACCTGGCATCCTGGGATAACCAAAGCAGCAAAGCAAAAGAGTGAGAGCAGCACAAAGAGAAAACGCGATTACAAGTTATACCCGCAGGGTGTAGCACTGCTTCAGCTGGTGCTGCAGGTTCAGCAGAGCCTTTTGACACATTTCAGGAGAAAGACTTGCTGGCTGGGATCCTCTGCTCACCACGGCTGTGAGACAAACACACTCCTCGTTGCACAACGTAGCACTCAAACAGGTTGTGGATCCCAGGGCAACACTCGGCACAAAACCAAACTGAAAGAGATTTTGATTCAGGGAGGGAGCAGAAATTCGGCATCTGTCCATGACGCTCCAGCTCAATGGCTTTAGGAGCTCATCATCTGTACAAAACGTTGTGCACGAAGCGATATAAACCAATAACTACTGAAGTTTGTGTAACAGTGTTTTGTACCACCCCTAACCACAACCGTGATCCCATTCCGCTCAGTGCTTTACACACACACCTAAATTCTTCGTTGCTCGAGAACCTGCAGGCTGGTCACTATGGGGCAGATCAACACGGTAATTTCTCTACCTACAAAGGCAGAGGGGTGCCCACTGCAAATTTCAAAAGGAAAGAGAGGTGGAAAACACAGCTTCTAATTTCCGCTTAAACGTCTTGCCTAATCCAGTTTTCTAGGCTGCTCTGCTTCCAATGGTGGAATAAAATATGGAGGCATCTCTGAAGGCAGACTCACTGCATCCGAAAGCAGGTGGCATCAATCACTTCACGGGACGCCCACCGTGTGTACAGGGATTTAAGTGCTGAAGCCAGATGCATGAGACATTTCTCATGATTTTGAAGAAAGCACCTAAATTTGAAATTAAATTTTTATTAAACTCTCTCATCTGATTTTTTAAATAAAACCCCTAAATATTAATATTAAATTCTAAATAACAGTAGAAATAATTCTGCTTTCATACACTTTCCACTTCTTATTTATTTCTTTGTGAAACTTTTTAATAGCAGAAGTGACATCTATGATTTTTTTAGATTGAAATTCACTTCATTACTTCTGCATCTCCGGCTTTTAGAACTGCCTGCAGTTTTAAGTTTTCCAAGAGCATCACATTTTGAATTGCGTTATTGAACTTTATAACAGTACCCACAAGCATACCTGGAGCGTAACAATTTCCAAAAAGAAGGAAGCGAGGGAAGAAGAAGACAAAAAGGAAGGGAAAGGCACAAATTATTTCCAAAGAGTGAGACAGAAGTGATGAAACGCTCTCTATCATTTTGATAAATCATGAAAAACAAAGATGGTAAAACTTTAAAAAGTATAAAATATTCAATTCTTTCAATCCAAAACCCTGGATAAATCTTATTTATTTATTTATTTGTTTCCATTTTTCAACCATAATTCATTGGAGCATATTTTTTTTTTCTGAAAAAAAATCACTGCTTCCAGCTGGAATGAGCTACCTGCAAGTTTTTCCAAAGACAGTAAAGAATCTTCCCATTGGAAAGCAGGCAATTTGACAAGACGTGAGGGGCCTGAGCGACCTGGCCAGCCGCGAACCACCTGCAGACTGCCAGCAGACTTTTAGCGTAAAGTTACTTCCCCAGTGCTCTCCGTTAGCCACCCCAGTGTCTCTGCAGCAAAATAAGCCACAATCAGAGTATACGCGTAGACATTTAGATTAAGGCACTGGACCCAGCGTCAACAAGATTGCGTTTGCATTCAAGCCATCACCACCGCTTCCTGGGTTTGCAGCTCCTGTGTAATTCCCTTAATTATCAGGCTTGAGCAGAATAGGTGGTGTTCAAAACCACAACCGACAGGACTTGGAAGGATACAAACCCGAGGAAAAGGGCTGAGCGTGATTTATGATGGGCTTTCTGCAGTGGATGTAGGGAAATTTGCAGGCTGGCTAAGCCAGGAAAAGGGCAGTGTCGGGGCAGGATGGCGTCTCAAGCACCACGAGATCCTCTGGGGTTTGATCCGACTGCAGACGAGGTGTCCCCGCTCTGTTTTGCAGCTTTTTACAAAGCCGTGTTCCCCGTCGCTGCTAATGCTGGTGCACCCCGCGCAGCGCAGGGACTCCTCACGGAACGGCAAGGGTAACCGAGGGAAATCAGGACAAGGACAGCCACCAGTTGGTGAAAATTTCCAGGCTACAGCATTCATTTTAAATGTGTGTCCTACTCCTTTCACCTCAGTGCAGACTGAGTGTTCATCAATGCGCCGCGTATTGACCTGGGGTTCACAAAGCACTACATTATCACAGGTTGTTTTTTCTTGCCTTGGCTGTTCCCATAATACACTTTGTGAAGTCCACGTCTCATAAGAGGCTTTAATGCTTGAAATGCGTTGTAAGGAGGGGGAGAATCACATAAACAAAACATTCAAGAGCTGCTGAATTGAGAGCATTCACAAAGAACTCAGCTTAAAAATACATTTTAGACGTCACAAAAAATACCTTGCATCGTGTTGTTTCTTGCTCTGAATAAAGGTAATAAAGTTTCTTACTCCAGAGCAATTTAACTAAAGCACATTTCTAATACCACAGTCCAGTGAGCTCCATAACACCTTCTTGCTTTGATTTCTAATGTTCCACATTTGGCAATCGCCCCATTTGTTCTGGTGGGTAATAGGAACAGTATTTACGGGCGAGAAATGCTCTGAACAGCTCCTGTCCTTGAGAAGCCATTTGCCGCACTCGTGTTCCTCATACGCTCTGCTCTATCATATTTAAGAAGCTGGTCACACACACAATGCTGTGTCTTCAATTCCAGGGCTAAAAAGCTTTTCTTTCCCAGACCAGAAAACACACTACACCTCTGTATTCCATTTCTGGGGAGCAGTTGTGAGTGCCTGGTGCACAGCCCACCCTCAGCACTGGGCACAGGTAGGAGAGATGTTGAAAGGACTGGGAAAATGTGCTGTAGGAACGGCTGCCTGCAGGTTTTAAGTACAACAGTGCCTGGTACAAAGAAACACATCAGCAGAAACTTCTTGCTTTTTACACCTGTTTTTTAATGGAGATCATTTGCTTTGGTGATGCGGAGGAACTAAACATAACCTTAACAACGGCTCCGAGAGGCTGCATCTCTAGCTGAGTGGTGCCACTGCACAGAGGGTTTTTAAGCTGCTCAGCCTGTATCCTGCCAAGGTAAAAGATGGTTGAGACAAGACCTTACATCTACGAGAAGCAACCGTACTAAACTCCTCTGTGAGTGGATAACATCCAACGGACAGGGCTGGGAATATTCGTGCCCTCTGCATGTTGTCACACCAGAGACGGGGCAATGCCAGTGCCTTGCTTTTACTTATCTGGGAATTCTTGCTGTTTCACTTGATTGCCTTAAGAAACTCCAAGGATTACAGACACTTCTGCAACCGAAGGCGAAATATCCGCACAACCCAGCTTTTCTTTTCATTGTATGAAGTGAGAAATCTGTCCAAGAAAATCGAACCGTGTACCTCTTTCAAAAACGAGACACCCTGATGGGGTCACAGACACCAGTCCCCGTCCAGCAGGTCCGTGGGCCTATCCAGAACACAAATACATTTCTGTTTTGCACTTCTAATGTTACTGAAAACTCCTTGCAGAAAGATAAGTGTGAAACAGGCAAGGTCAGATAAGCCTAAAGCAAGCAGCTGAATACTGAAGCTATAGAAATCCCGAGGCCATCTCTTACAGAGCAAGTTCCATTAAAATACAGATTGTATCAGAGAAGAGATGTAGCTTTGTACTTTAAAACCTGCCTATTGTGCAAAAGGCATTAGGCTTACATCAGTCTAGCTGAGATTTTTATGGCAATTTAGACGATGGCAAATTATTAATATAGAAGTACCTGTTTTACCGAGAATATCACTTTGCTTTTTGTCTGATTTTCATCGTGTGCCATATGTACAGCAGTTGATCAAAGGCTGTGAATGCATTATCTCTTGCCTCACTTATCATTTCTGAGAAAAGATGAGGAGGAGGAGAAGGGAGGGACAGAAGATGATGATCAGAAATAGAAAAATTTCAAAGTGGATCAAACGAGGCTGTCCATAATAGTTTCCCTTTAATGAAAGGCATCATGAATCAGCTGTAATGGTGTCTAAGAGTGCTGGTGAAACAGTACGTAAGCTGAAAAAAAGCAGTCTCCCAGAACAAATGTACATTGCACTGCAGCAGACACGCGTCTCATTAGTTTAACTCGAACGTCCCTAATTCATGGGGAAAGCGGTTTAGCAGCAGGCCGACACGGTGACACTCTGGTTGCTTCCTCAGCCTCTGTCCAGGCACCCGACCAGCACACACGTGCAACACGCCAAGAGCAGATATGCACTCATGAATACTTTCCAGACCTTTTTTAAACACACACACCCCGCCCTCACCGAATGGAAAACAAATGGGTGGAGGGATAAACAGAGCTCTGTTGCTGCCTGTGAGTGAAAAACTGCCTTGCTTGCAGCCGTGCCGGAAGGATCCACACTGCAGCACAGCCTGGGAACAGCTGGGAGACAAAGGGATCAATAGCTCCGATGATATTGGTGCAAGAGCACCTACGCCTGGCCCAGGCTGAAGCGATGCACGCCTCACCTGCCCGAACCCGCTGCACCACCCAGAGCGCGTGCATCTGCCTGGCTTGTGGCCTCTGCCCAGGGGGAGACAGCCGGGGCTGCTGAGCGGAGACACGGGCTCAGCTTTTCAACAGCCCTTGGGAAAGTTCCTGTAATAAACTCCCTTTCAGACTGCCGTGCCTGTAACGACAGTGAAAGGGTTGTCTCCTCCTCCTCTGCCGCTTTACAGAGACGACCAAGGAGCTTTTAATGACCTGTGCTGTGGTTCCTCTGTGGGCCAGTGGAGAGTGCTGGAGCTGGAGCAGAGACACACCAGGAGACCGCTCGCCATCCAGCAAAGCCCCTAAAGCTGGACCACGGGAGCAGGGATTAAAAAGAGCCTAAACTGTCCTAACTCTGCTTCTGCCAAAGTCCAGAAACAGGACCAAGGGGAACCATCCCATAGTTATGTTTTACATTTCTCTCCTAGATCTACAACATTCACAAATCCCATATTAATGGTTAAGAAAATTATCTTTTAAACATTAATGCTAAGATTTAACAATAGATTTTTGCATTTATTTGAGTATAAAAATGAACAGACATGCTATCCAGGTGAATCTAGCAGTCCAAAATCTTACAGCAGCACAATTGGAAACCCTCAATACCAAATATTCTGCTATAAAATCAGGACTTTGTTTCATTCACCCAGTACGATTACATACAGCTCAAGCTGACAGACAACTAATAGGAAAGGAAATATCTTGAAAAAGTCAATTTAAAACTGTGGACAGAGGTGACAGAATGGGAAGTGCTGTTCACCCAAACGTGTGCCTTCTGAAAGCACAGAAAAGTTTCAGGGAGTGTCAGAGGTTAAAAAAGCACAGATGGGTGCTGACAATTTAACCTTTGACTTAATTATGAAGTGAGAGGCTTTGCTCCACTGTTGAATTTTTCCAGGATTTTTTCATGCAGAAGAGTTAAGACCGCAGATTTTGTTAACTCCTCCTACTTTGCTTCTTGCAACTGGAATTTCTGTTAATTGACACCTATTCCTCTGAATCTGCTGCTTTGAGGATGTCAGGGAAGCATGAAAAGGAGACTTCGCCACACTAGCTGACAGGTATCAAATGGAACCTTTTCCTCCCATCCTTTAACAGCAGAAGTTTCTTTTAACATTACTGAAGCTGAAAGGGAAGAAGTGTTTTCAGATCAAAACCTGGAATTAATGTATTAGGAAAGACTATAGAAAAAGGGCAAACACACCTGGATACTCTCCTAATGCATCTTCCAAGTTGTCAGAAATCTTAGCATCCTGAGCCAGACGTTGTGTCTCTGTTTATCAGCCCCGAAGGATCTTCTTTTCTTTCTTTCCCTTGAATTCCATTAATTGCCTTTTGCAATCACTTGCACTTTTGGCGTCCACAGCATCCTGTGGTAAAAAGGCAAACGCTTCCCCAGACTGACCCGAGTCACGCAACCATTACAAGGCAACCAGTGGAACTCTGAGAAATAGTAAATGATTTTTCTATATTTGCCTTTTTTCTGCCCCTTGAACAGTCCTGCAGAGTTTTACCACCTTCCCTTCATTCACTCCTCTTCCAGCCTTTCCTCACAAGAATTCAGGACCTTTACTAGAAGGGTTAGCTGATCTACATGATTTTTGCCATTTGCTTACAGAATTCTAGTGAAAATGGCAGTGTCCAGTTGTATGAATTTTGCTCTGCGGCTCAGTTCACATCGATACTCCCTTCACATCTCCATCTCATCCTCTTTTTTCGAGCAAGGTGAGAGGAGTGATTTGTTATCCCGGGTCACCGTAGTTGCCTGCCGTGCCTCCTGTTGCCTGCGCTTCAGCAAGGACCTTGTTGATGCTGTAGCAAAATGTGAACATCCAACAACCCATCAAGCCATAACGTTCCTGTTCAATGTTTTGTATAAGCAATAATAATCTTCAACAGCTCATTATCAAATTACCTAATTTTTAAAAATACTTCAGTTAAGGGCCAAACAAGAAGTAGTTCTAGCTGCCTTTATAGATATTTCTGACTATCCATGAAGTTTTCCTAGGAGAACGAGCTCTGCTAGAACAGCGACGTGGCTGAAATTCACTCATTCCATGTGCCAAAAATGTACCCTTTCACCGCCAACACGAGGGAACAGTTGGTTTTCACACAAAACACACAGTCATGTCCTACTGATTTGGTTCACTAACTGTGGAACTACAAATATTCCTTTTGGCCTGTCAGAACAGCTGATCTTGTAATTCCTTTCTAGATTCAAGTGACCTGCACAAAAAAATTGCCTGCTTTGTTTTTTACCCAAGCAATCTTAATAAAAACAAGTGCAAAAAACACCCGACTGAGCTGCAGGTGGAGAAAACACCTTGCTCCCACTCTCTTACTGTACATTTGAAAAGAGAAGCCTGCTGATATTAGAATCAGACTTCTGCAATGTGCTAATGCAAAATTCATGTAACAAATGGGAGCTGCCTGCCCACAGGATGGTCGTCAGCTTGTCAATATCCTCACTTAGAAAGCAAAGTCGAATTGCTTACACCGAGATATCTGCCAGCACTACCTGGCAGCCTACTCTCTCTTATGTACCCTGGGTTAAAACTCCGAAGAACCTTTAATATGGCAAATAGGAGGAGTTATTATCCTACTATGAAAAGACTACTTGAGGTTTTTTACCTCTGAGCAACCTTATCTCTTCACCAGTGAAAACTGGCAGAGAGCACTGACACTGACCCCAACCACAAATCTTTATTGAGTAGCACTGAGTTCAGTCTGACAGTGAGCAACCCCAACAGAGTCAGGAGCAGGGCAGCAGCTAGAGGCACCACCCAAAGCATCAGCAGTGGTGCCATGGTCCTGCCCATCTGGCCAATTCACCATGCGAGTGCTGCTAAGGCTTTCCAAGAGCACAGTTACACCGGGCTGGAATTAAAACACTGTCCAAGTGGTTTGGGGCTTCCTCCAAGATGTTGTCATTAGAGTCAGTGGAATGTTATTTCAGAAGAGAGGCTGAAGTTGTACATCCACACCGAGACTGGAGGTGCCCTCTTCCTTGGAAACAGCCCATTACACCTGCTCAGGCAAAGCCACGGGGAGGCAGCAGCCAGTATCTTTATGCAACGTTACTCCAGTCCAGACTTCATTTTCTCTTTCTGTGCTGTACACTGGCCTAGTGTCGCGACCCAGCCTGGACAGTCCAGGGGGCGCCGGGGTAAGACCCTGGGTGTCCCTCTAAAATTTATGGGCTCGGTACTCACCAGGCTAAATGAAGGCAAAACGATGCCAAACGACTGATCCAAAAAATGAAGTTATTTGTACAGGCATTCTTAGGGATAAGATCGGCGTTGGCTTGCCTAATCTGTGTTAAGGGAAGAGAAGGAGAGAACGGGAGGAAAGGGACAGAGAGAGAGAAAAGTGTAAAGACACTGCCTGGGCTCTGGTCCCCTCCTCTCTCCCGGGAGGGCGGGCGCGCTGCAAACACCCCTCTTACAGGGTATTATTTATAGTTTTTAGTGGGCCTGTGCAGTGCTGCTTCTAGGAAAGTTCTGGAACTGAGTTTGGGGGGCCTTAGGGAGGCTCTGGGGTCTGAGGTCAGTCCAAGGTATCATTTGGCCCCTGCTCTCCCGACCGGCAAGGCTGCAGCTCGACCTCTCGAGGCAGCAAGTGCAGCGGGGCTGCTTGCAACGGTGAGGTAAGGTTGAAGACGCGGCCTTTGCTGCAGTCAAAAACAGGTGGTTTAAGGCAGCCAAAAAGAATCAGTCTCTTACAACCAGCAGACTGCTTTGATAGCTGTGAAGAGACGAGTTAGAACCACAAATCCAGGAGTCTGAAACCCAAACTGCTGCAATAAAAGCTACTGACAAACGCAGTATGGAAATATCAGCCAGAGCAGTCAACCAGCAGCACGTGACCTGCCAATCAACACCTGGACTTTGTTGTGAGAGTTTAAGAAACAAACACCATCCCCATGCCTAGTGCAAGTTTGCACTCTGATCTTCAGTCATGAATCGTAGAATCACAGAATCATAAGGTTGGAAGAGACCTCCAAGATCCCTGAGTCCAACCGTGCCTGTCTCCCCACTAAACCCTGTCCCTAAGGAACTCATCCACCCATCTTTTAAACCCCTCCAGGGATGGCGACTCCACCCCCTCCCTGGGCAGCTGTGCCAGTGCCTGACAGCCCTTTCAGGGAAGAAATTCTTCCCAATGTCCAGTCTGAACCTGCCCTGGCACAACTTGTGGCCATTTCCTCTCGTCCTATCACTCCCGTTTCTGTCCCTGTCCTGGCTGCTCCCATGCAACCAGCGGGGCATCAGTGACCGTCAGGAAAGATCAGCCCGAGCCGCAAAGCATCTCTGTCTGTAGCACTCAGCTCCGTTTAGCTCTTCTAAAAGAGAGGCTTGCTTTTGTAATTTGGTAGAATTCAATCCTAGCATTGTCACCTGTAAGAGACACAGCCCAAAGGACAACATTCCCATTCAAACACCTTAAATGCCAGGTACAGACTCACCTGCATGTTTGCTTGCATTTTTTATGGAAAACGAACGGGCAGGATGCTCAGCTCTATCGGTTTGCGGTGGCAGAGAGGAAAAGGCAGAGAGCCAAAATATTTCAAATCAGATAACCATCACGAGCTCTGCTATCTCAGAAGGGAAGAACATAATCTTGCCTGCAGGTGGGCAAAATTCAATGCTGCCAAGAAAAATGCAAGCAAAACTGCTTTTACCTCTAAGAAAACTGTCTCCAGCTGCCGCATGATGGTAGCAAACAAGTTCCACATGTCAGGCGAGGAATGCAGAGTGGTGCTGAAAAAAAGAAATGGCAGGCACCATCTGTATTCTTATAAATTCAGCAGTTGCCTAGAGAGTTGCTGCCATTGAAAGAAGCAAGATTACTTCTCTGCTATTAATAAGGGAACTTGACAAGACTGAAAAGGGCTTGAAGGAGCTGTCATTAGAGAAGCTTATATTCCATAGCATCTCCTAGAAAAGCAAATGCAGCACTGGAACTTGTAAGTACTCACCAACCTGTGATGGTCTGTGAAAAATTTCCAGTAAATAGAACCCAGTTCTTGAAGTTCTGAGATGTTTCAGGCTGGGGCAGTAGCAGATCTGCATCTTTTTAAAGCACTATTAGGCACCGTTTGTCTTCACTTCTCATGAAGACTTTAGAACAGCTATATCGGTGAGTAGGGGGATCAAGTGTACGCTGGCCAGCCCTGCATGAAGCAGTCTGGAAATCTGTACCATGAAATCAGGGAAGACTTGTTCTACAAACTTGCTGTCAGCACCCGTAAGATCTTCGAAGGCAAGGACCACCTGTCTGTGTCCACATTGCTCCAGCTGATGGGAAGTGGTGCAAAATGAAAAGAGAATTAAAGGGATCCGTGAGGAAATGTGCAGCAGCCACAAGATGCAGCATTTTGCATTGGCAGATATAAATCTGCTTGTGGATAAGAGAGAAGGGAAGGGGGCTGTGTTACGTTCAGTGAACTCTGGGGCTTTCATCTGCCTGGGCTGCCTACCTGCGTGACCACTGCTGCCTTCTCGAAGCACAGCGCGCCGTGCAAGCAAATGAGCTGCCGTGGAGTGGCACCGAGGTGAATGTGCCAAGCAGCTCATTAGCAAAACGCTGGTGCATTGCTCATTGTTAAGATGCCAATTCCCATTTTGAGCCTAGAGGGTACGCAAAGGGCAGGTAAACAGTTAATGAATACGGTTCTTTGAATTGAGCAGCTGAATCTGTGCTGAACTTTTAAATCTTTTATAGCTGTGATATTTCAGACTCCTAAAAATGAATCAGAACATCTGACAGGTACGCCATGAAGTTCCATATACGCATCGTGCCAAGATTTAGCACTGAGCATTTACTTTCTGATATGCTGACAAAGGAAAAATGCTTTATGCAGAGGTCTGTGGGCTGGTTTGCACCTAAAAGAAACTGGTGAAATTGAGTTTTTTATTGTTTCTTTTCTCAGATAGAAAAATTCCAATGAAATACATGTAGTGGTTTCCCAGTACTACCACAAGCAAAAGGTTACTTCATCAATAAAACAGTGACGGTGCTTGAAGGCTTAATATATACATTACGAAGGAGATGGTGCTCAAGGTCAATATTGAAATACAGTCCGCAGTGTCTCAAATGTCCCAAATCCTCTACACTTACATTGCCCAGTTCATCTCAAAACTCCTTCCTCTAAACGAACAGGGAACAGTTAACCAGCCTGAACTATAGATACAATCGCAATGAAGACCCTTTGTAGCATCTATTTACCATCCTGCATGATTTGCTGATCAGAAAATCACATATTTCCTGGGAAAAAAGAAGTAGCAAGATTTCCAAGGAATTTCTCATTTTTTCCAGAGCCAAAGAAAAATGAGAATGCAGTGATTCGCTTCGCTATAAACCAGCACTGCTGCTTAGGTTTCTGCCTTTAGTTTTGCAGATTCCCAAGGCTGTGCCTCGACCCGTTAGTGACATCTCCTGTGGTTTTGGGACTGTCGCTCACTGCCCATTTTCCCACCCCCCCATAACCAACGCTATAAGCTCCATTGTTCCTGTACTGAACCTCACACAACAGCCAGCTCCTGCCATCCCTGTGTCACCAAAACACTGTGGACCATGAAGGTTTTGGCAGGATGAAGCCCCGAGCAACCCAACATGACTTTGTGGCTGATTTTGCTTTGAGAGAAGGCTGGACCAGAGACCTCCTGAGGTCCCTTCCAGTGTGATTTATCCTGTGATCCTGCCCAGCCACCAGGCTGCGCAGCCCGATGCTCGAGCATAAGCAAGGGCATGAGGAAAGGCAAATGAAGAGTAACTGTTACAAGATGGATCTTCTTTCAGAAGGATTTTTAGGTACAGGCAGAAAAATTGTGTGTATTTACTACTACAGAGGTCAACCGTCAAAATTTTCTCAGGACAGGAGAATTTTTTAACTGAATTCCTCTCCAGAATATTATCACCTACAAAGCAGGAACTGCTGCCAAAGGTGCAAGTGCATTGTGCTAAGGCTTTTTTTTTCACACACGTGCATGAATGTGTTTTTGTGAGTGGTATTGAGAATTCCTGAACCTCACCTAGACGCTTCGGCTGCACCCCAAGCCCCGTTGCTATAGTACAGGCTCCTCTTTCCTTTGGCAGACAGAGATATTCTGACTCTGAGGAGAAATTTCTGTTCCACTCCATATTCTGTTCGACTATCTATAAGAAAAAAAGGTAGACAATCACAACAAAAATCTGGCAAAGACAAAATAAATATGTCTGCCCCTTTCTCGATTTCAGTAAATGTACACAGAGAAGCAATTAAAAAAGGCTTAACTTAAATTGGTTTTCTAGACGAACGATGGTTTGGATAGCAGTGATCGCGTATATAACATTTATCCCTTGGGTTAATGATACTCTCTTCCAATTCTCCTTAATCCCATTACAAAGTCAACAAATATTTCTTTTTTCCCAACACTATTCTCCAAGTATTGTTTAGAAAAAGGAAGGACAGGGGCTAAATTTAGAACTTGAATTTGAGGAAGCTGCTGTCTCTGGAAAAACCTATGCATTAAAATTTCTCATCTAATCTCTGACTTCCTCACTCCGTGGCATTTCAGTAGCTCACTCCAAAGGGTGTCAGAGCCCATGTCATGCGTTGTGCCTCACTGAGGGACTCTTGGCACATCTAACAGCATGAAGCAAACCCCTCCAACAGTGTCCTCTGTATCCCACTATCTTACAAATACTACTCCTATAGGGAGCTGCTGCAGCTCTTAAATATTTGTTTCCTATCACTGTATTGGACTATAAAACATTTTGCAATCTTCTCCTGAAGATTTCCAGCTCCTCATTTTTCACCTGCTGGTCTTTAAAATTTGGCAGGAGAAACCCCTTGTGGTCATTAGGTGCTTTTCTTTGAGTATGCATATAATTTGTGTATATACATATATACACGCACAAATATCTATGCATAATCTTGTTGTTCATATGTATTTACACACAGATCTATGCAGCTGTTCTTTCAAAGCTACTTAGTCACACTCTGATTTTGCAAATTATTAAGTCAAGTCTATTTATACCCATAATTACAGCACGTAATCTACCCCAAAGACAACTGGATGGATTGGACAGAAACGATTCAGTTTGTTCTCTTTTAAAGATTTTGATATCTTTTGTAGTTCCCATGGTGTTCAGTTCATTTATAAAATGTCTATTAAAAAAAAAAAGTAGCATCAACTTTTTGCATTTCTTTTTTCAAAAACCTCTCCGTCACAACATCATCAGAACACGATCTGGTTTCTTTACGCCCATTGACGCTTAACAAACCTTTTTTTGTTCCCTGAACTGTGCTTATCAGCGAGTGGGAAGCTCAACAAATGCTTCAGAACAATGCCATCAGATACAGAAACTTTGTGATTGCTCCTGCCCAACCAGCTCTTTGTGAGAACGGCAGGTCACAAAAGATTAAAATTCCGCCTTGACTAGGTTCCTTTTTTAATAAAGAAGGGGGAAGAAGGCAGAGAGCCTTGGGAGGATCAGAAGAACAGATTAGCTGTCTACAGAAACACTGTTATGTATCATTAACTCCGCTGAAGCTGTTCGTAGTTACAGCTGAAAAATGCCCAAGTTGCATTCCTTCCTCCCATGCTGTCAGGGGAGAGGCCAGGCACAAGATTTTCCACTTCATCTCTCGAGTTCCTTTTCTATGCGGGCTCTCAGCACTCTGCTCGTGTCGCCACAACAGAGACCTTGAACCTTCAAAGCCAGCTGGAGAGACAGAGCCTTATCCCTGATCAATGAGGCTCAGCAGAGAGGCACGGGCTGCCCACACAGCTCTCTGCAGGACTGGGACTTTCGTCTTCTGTGACTGAGTTTACTCTTCATTAAGGGCAGAATGTCACTGCCAACTGGCGTCTGCAAAGCCAGCTAAAGAAGTCTCATTTTCATAGAACAAGAAGAAGGGGGAGATCACAGTATCACAAGGCTGGAAAAGACCTTTGAGATCATCGAGTCCAACCTATGACCCAACACCAACACCTACTCACCATCTAAAACATGTCACTAAGTCCCTCATCCAATCTCCTCTCAAACACCTCCAGGGACGGTGACTCCACCACCTCCCCGGGCAGCGCATTCCAATGGCCAATCACCCTCTCAGTAAAGAACTTCTTCCTAATCTCAAGCCTAAACCTCCCCTGGCGAAGCTTGAGACCGTGTCCTCTTGTTCTGTCCCCGGTCACCTGAGAGAAGAGACCAACCCCTGCCTGAGACAACCTCCTTTCAGGCAGTTGTAGAGAGCAATAAGGTCTCCCCTGAGCCTCCTCTTCTCCAGGCTGAACACCCCCAGCTCCCTCAGTCGCTCCTCACAGGGCTTGTGCTCCAGCCCCTTCCCCAGCTTTCTTTGGAGAATCAATCATCACTGCGACAGAAAACTCAGCTGTACACACCCCCTCGAATCCTTTTCTGCACCAGGAGTTCAGACCCAGCCATTGGCAGAGGTGATTTTTCTCCGGAAGAGCGAGTTCTGCACTAGGTTCAGTCTGAACACAAACATGCAGGGCGTAGAGGAGAAAAAGTTTCATCAGTTCATTTTCCAAATAATGCTAAGCACTGAGGAAGGACAGCAACACTGCGCACTCCAGAGCGTGAGTAGAGAGCAACAGAACAGAGATTTACTTGGAAACATGACGCCCATGAATCACTCACCGAGTGCACAGCAGCGAGGAGTGGAAAAGCTGAGAAATAAGACTTGGATGGAAAGTAACGTCGGAAGGTGGAAGTTAGATACAAGTAAGATGCCTAAAAAAATGCTTAAGATCAAAGAGGCTTAGTTGGAATTCTCCCATCAACTTTTCCCTCAAGTATTTTTTAGAGAGGCATTTAGCTGGGGCTGTGTATGTCCACATCTCCAACAGAGACGGCTGCAGAACCAAAGGCGAGATCGTTACTACAATTCAGTGCTGCCTTCAGGCTCCACCATGGAGTCCAGATAAAGTTTTTAGATGCCAGATATTAGATGTTTTGAGGTATCAGTTAGTTCTTACTGCTTTGGGGATCCCCATATGCTTTTGGCAGGCGGCACCCCAGCTCTCTAAGGAAGTCTTTGCCCAGCACATATTGGTGCACAATGGCTTCTTTAGAAGATCAAAGTGTTATATTTAGAAACGAGGGACTGAGTAGTCCACGCCGTTCCCATGATGTTCTCCTTTAAAATCAGTCCGTTACCAAGGGTATGCCTGCACTTTGTCTTGGAGGAAGATACAAAATTTTTTTTGTAAGGGTGCTGGCAGAAGAACTGCCTCCCACAGAGGAGCTGCCTGTATTAAATATGTATAGGCTGACTAAACAAGATCCATAGGGAATACTGAAGTGTTTAATAACTGGAGAGTAAGGACAAAGAAGAGGGGGAAATGTAGGTGCATATTAATGACAAAACCCAAACGAAATAATATGGTGAAACATCTTTGACATCTGCACGCTTGTGACGTGATGTTAATACCTGACTTGGAGACAGCCAAGAGGGAAGAATTCTGCATAGACGAAGAAATGCTCCCTATAAAAGTCCACGGAACTATAACGCATTCCTCTCAACTTCTTTCTCTATATTTATATTTACAAGGCAAATATAAGATCCAGAGACTGCTACCAAAACTCCAAAACTCACTTTTTCAGATTGTGATTTATGAAATACCAATAACTCTGAGCATACCATAATAGGCAGCCAGCCAGAGCATGCCTCTGCTGCATCACTTGAAAGCCTGGTGGTTGTGGGGGAGAAATACGGGGTCAGTATCCACATAATAAGAATGAAAGATAAATCAAATGCATTCACGCTGCCTACTCAGCAAGGCCACTCTTTGTGCTTTTCTTCATGAAAAATCACTCAGTGTTGATTATCAACACTGCAGCACTGATTATCCCACTACAGGTAAGCTCTTCAAAGCCAAAGGATGAGAACAAAACCCCTAAAAAGGGTCAGAGGCAGCAAATCAATCTCTCTCCTCGGCTCCTGGGGACACAAGTGTCTGTGTGTATGACACACACAGGGTGTGACACACCATCACGGGGGGACACGTGGAGCTCAGCCAAGATAATTTTGCTGTTCCCAATACCTAGGAATTAAATTCAGATTTTGTACATCTGCTGTGTCAGGTGGAGTTTGTGAACCTCAACAACGTGGAGGCAGGTCTATCTCGCACATTTAGGAAAAGTATAAATAAAATTCTGGAAGTCCCCTTCATATTTCCTTCACGGGGATGGAAAAAACCTGCCCTCTTCACACCGAAAGAACCAATGCAATAGTCACCAGGCGAAAGGGATGCTGGGATCCCTGCCAGAAAGAAAGGGCTCATACCTCTCTTGTGCCCAGTACCAGAGTCCTGAGCCTAGAGTCAAGCAGCCCATCCTTCGCAGGACTGCACACGCTGGGCCGTCCTAGCCGTCAACGCCAGGCAGTGCCGAGAGGCCACTGATTCACTGTGGACACAGAAACTTTCTTACGCATTTTTTTTTTGCATGGTAGAGAAACACAAATCGCTTCAATAATTCCAGATTGATGTCATGGGTATAAAAAGACATCCTCAGTATCCAAGCAGAACAATAATGGTGTAAGCCAGCTAAAATCCTCAGGAATACCAGATCAAGAAGGAACACTATCTGTCTTCATTTCATTTTAGGCATCACAGACTGGAAGTTTTCTTAACTTTTGTGTCTATCTTCATCGTAATCAATCTGCAGTAATCCTGGTTACACATGACTATGAAGTTTTCCTCTCTGCGTCTCACGTTGGCTACTCCTAGTACACCGTACGTTAATCCTTTTCAAAACAGGCCTTCAGCTCACCCTACAGTATAAGAAGATTTGCTTTCCTTTCTTAAGGGAGAAATGCTGATGATCTCTTTCCAAGAAGAGATCAATCATCTTTAAAGAAATTCTGTATTGGATTGTTCCTTCTTTTATTTAGTTCCTTTTGAAATAAGAAAAGAACATCTCAATTTAAATGTTATTTCAATGACTGTCTCACGTTGAAACCACAACTCAATAACTATGGAAGAAGGCTGGCGAGAAGAGACTTTCAAACCCCAAAAAGTTTGTCGTGTTCTCACTAAGCAAAGAGGAGCAGAAGAAGAGAAAAAAGGTAAAAGGATCTGTTTATTGTAGGTCTTCTCCCTTCCTTATGGGAAGACAATGTTAATTCTCCAGCAGAGCTCATTCTGAAGTCCCGAACCAGTGTTTCAGAATGTCACTCACAGTCTGGGCAATACTCCATCCCCAGCAGTGCTCCTCAACTGGTGATCCAAGTTTCAGTCCTCTTCTGACTAAAGTTGTGGGGGGGTTCTCTCAAGCAATGACAGAGTAGGCGATGGGAGCCAAGGGCTGCTACAGACAAAAAGACTAGAACTGAAAACTACAGTAAATATTTCCATTGACTCAGGCACTACCTAGCCTCAAAAATATCAGAAAAAAAATAGCTTATGCAGAATCCCCACATCAGTCTCCATGCAATCAATGTTTCTCATTTCAAACTCATTTCCCAATCATAACTGATAGGGAATCACTTAGTATCAATCGTAATTGATTGATACCTCAAGATTTGGAGGGTTTGTAAACCCATATGTTTTCTATCACCACTCTCTTGTATATTCATCAGGCATTAGTGGAGTTTGTGCAGCAGCATCTTAGATGTTTTCCAGAACAGCCCTTCCTAGAACTATGTTTGCAGTCCTCATATTAAGGGAGAAGAAGAGAGCTGCAGAACTTTCTTCAGCGTTGTGAACATCCATCTGCCATTTGTGTCTATCTAAACAATCAAGCGAAGTCCTTCATTTCTCATACATTCATCTTGTTTGGCTAAACAGGGGAATCATAGCTGCCGGTTTTCAGTGCTCTTACCCACTGGGCTGTCCATGACCTGGAGAGACAAAAAGTTGGAAGCCCACAGGTCTCTCACAGCCCAGGAGGCAGGCTGATAGGAACCAGTCAGACAAGCTGGTAGGAAACAGGTATTGGTTTTCCTGATATTTTTTCCATCATTAACTGTATCTTAAAGTGCCCAAAATCAAGATGTAAACATGCAGTAGGGGTCCAAAATTAATCTTCTGCATACACCATATGGAAGACTTGTAAAATTTATAGAAATAGGTCTTCTCATGCTAAACTGAACCAGGTGGGTGTTGAAATCACTATGCTTTGCCTATGATTCAGTCTCGCAGCAGTAAAGAACATTCCCAGCAAGCTATCGTATGCCAGGGCAGATCATCCCTGAATGCCAGGCGGAGGCTTTGCGCAGTCTGACTGCAGAACAAGCCCAAGCAGCCCCAGGGCAAACCCTGCGGACACGCAGCTCCTGACCTTCCCACCAGCTGTGCAGCACGGCGAGCAGGGGGCTGCTAGCGACGCGCCTGTGCTGCCCCCCCAGCCTCAGCCCAGCTTGCAGCCACCGCTCTTCTCTGTTACAGCAGCCCCAAGGCTGTGGGTCTCGTCTTCGGACACAGCAGCTTCCCAAGGAAGGCTGTGCTGTGCCCACCCATTCGCCCCCGCAGCCCCCTCTGATTGTGTGCCTGCTGTTGGGCTGCACCCAGCGATGTGCTTCCCTCCCGGCACTCCTTGCCATTTTTAGCAGCTCGGCGCTCTCCCCCGCCAGCCTCTTTGTACCAATGTTCCTGAAACCAATTTCATTATGCAACTTTCCAAAGCTCTTGGGCAATCTGCTTTCATTCTCCCGCTTTCCTTTCCTTATCAGTATTTATACTCTTAACTCCAGCACCTCATTCTTTACACATGGCATGTCCCTCTTTCTAATGCTTGATTACTTTTTGCAGTCACTTATTCAGAGTGACCTTTTTCACTCCTAGTGTATTTATCGCTAGATGGCTCTCATAACCCTTGGGCATACTGCCATTTATCTTGCAACTCGTTCAATTCCCTCCCCTTCCAATTCGTCTTCGCTTAGTATCCCTTTTGTTCCTCCAAATATTGTGCTGCTGAAAGCAAAGCATTTAAAATGCTAAAAATAATAATAATAATTAATTATTGCCTATCTGCTTCCCTACTGTTCTGTTTCCACTGGATGCATTCCCTTAGAGAAAGAACAGCCAGCCGTTTTCAATAGGAATGACTCAAATGTTAGGTTGAAGAACACAGCAGCAAGGCAAAATCCGGAGGATGACACAGCAGAGGGGCCGGGAGGACAGCGCGGCTGCTGTCTTTCCGTCCAGTTACCAGTGCAGTAGATGGCACAGAAATGTCAAACAGTATCAGGTCACACGCAATTCACCTGCCGTGTCTTCCCCAGGAGAAAACAAAGGCAAGAAATTATTCATTCTAGAGAGAATTTGTGTTCCTGTGCTCAGCGCTGGGGAGGGCACCTCGAGTGCTGGGGTCAGTTTGGGGCCCTCACTCCAAGAAGGACATTGAGGGGCTGGAGCGCGTCCAGAGAAGGCAACGAGGCTGGGGAGGGGCAGGAGAACAAGTCCTGCCAGGAGAGACTGAGGGAGCTGGGGGTGTTCAGCCTGGGGAAGAGGAGGCTGAGGGGAGACCTCATCCCTGTCTGCAACTGCCTGAAAGGAGGCTGTGACGGGGTGGGGGCTGGGCTCTGCTCCCCAGTGACAGTGATGGGACAGAGGAAATGGCCACAAGTTGTGCCAGGGCAGGTTCAGACTGGACATGGGGAAGAATTTCTTCACTGAAAGGATTATCAGGCACTGGAAGAGGCTGCCCAGGGAGGGGGCTGAGATATTCTTGGAGATATTTAAACAGGTACAGTTGGACTTGATGACCTCGAGGGTCTTTTCCAACAAAATGATTCTATGATTCTATGAGTCTGAACACAACTCCTGGATCTTAATAATCTCTGATGTTTTTGAAGAAAAGCTTCAAAAAGTGGTGCAATCCTAAATCCAGTCCTCAGTTCTCATCTCATGCATTATGAAGGGAATTAATCACCCTTTGAACTGGAAACCGTATCATTCAGTTCTTTAATGCAGCTTGGTCTATTTGTGCCCAGCTGGATCTGCTGTTGGTACGCTGCTTTCAAAGTCATTTTATGCGAAATGGACTAGATTTTTGCGATGATGGACAAGCACCTTTCTTACCATAAACAGCGCCCCAGAACCAAGACTGTTTGCAGTTTTAGTGCCTTCGGTATTTTTCTGGCTGTAACAGGCAATATTTTTTGTGCCCCAGTTGCAAAGGCTGGCTCTAGGATGGACTCCAAGAGCTGGCAGTCTTTTCCCTTGTACGATGAATCAGTCAAAACAGCCTTTTGGGTTTGTACAGAAAGGTAAAATGAAACCCCCTTTTCCTTCCACTTTAAGATATTACATAACCTCAACCTGAAGGATTTTCCTGCTCATTCAAGATAATAAATACAAAATGGAAGCTGTGAGAAAGTAATGACCATTTGCGTTGGCTGGACTGTGGTGCAGTAGCCCATTCATTGCACAGAAAACGCAGTTTCAGCATTGGTGGATGGAACAGTCTCAAAATACCCATCGGCTTGAATATACTGTTACATATTTAGTTAAGGAACTTTAATCTCTGAAAGCAAGCCTTAAAAGTAAGACACAGCATAAAACAGATATGTTTGCACAGTGACCGATGTCCATCAACAGGATTTCAGTCTGTCAGGGTGAAAATGTAAGGGTCAGCAGAGAACATACCCACATTTCAACATCTGGGCCGGTCAAGAAATGGTTTTGCAATTCCCTACCTAGAAAAATGACTGTACGTATGTCTGTACAACAATTGGTTGCCACCAAACATTGTTCCTACTGAGCAGCCAAGGCAATCCAAACGTCCTACCGCTCTGTGGGGGCCCCTTTCACTTCAAGAGGTGAAGAACGCCCTTTACTCTCTTCTAGCGCAGACAGAAGACCTTGCCACCTCTTCCTTTCTGCAGGCAACATCTGAGAGGTTTTCTTGAACCAAGCAACACAGGTTTAGCGTAAGCCTCTCTGTTCCTCTCTTTCTGCTTCTGCTGGGCTGATGGTAGCTGGCTTAATGAAACCTCAAGCCTCGGATTTAGCACTCCAGCACCGCGTGCACCTCTCAGAGCTGTCGTTTCAGGCTGCCTGCAGACTCAGGTACGCACCAGCTTGCAATTATATTAATCTTCTCAAGTTTTCCCTTACAGCTACAGCTGATAGAAACTCACATTTTGTTGTGAATGTAAGTAATGGTCATCTCATCTCAGCCAGCGCTTTAAGCAAGCTCGTGTAGTACCTGTGGTTTAACCAGCAGAGAGCCGTGCAACGTGCAGGTAGCAGCAGGTCCTCTGGCTGCTGGTGTTGTTTTCCTCCTTTTGTCTTACATAACAGTTTCACTACAACTGGAGAGCAGCAGAGAGGAACACAAACATTCCCCCTAAAGCACAGCGACCAATCACGTGCTACAGGCTTCATTGGGCTGCAAATATAGATGAAGTATTTCGGCGATTCTATAAGTATATTTATTTGTCAATTTTTCTGCCATTATCATTAAATGAGCATTTTACTGGTTTCATATATCTGGGTCAGCTCAGAAGTGTTAAAGTCCTGTGCTGTGTTTCAATGTCTAAAATAATACGGTGCAAGTGAAGTACCAGTGCAAAATAATGAAATATTGATACCCTGTTTGGAAACTGTGTGATTCAATCAGCACTGAACTCATCTGCTGAGGTGCATGCAAAGAACCTGGCATCCCCAGATGGACTCGTTTCATTTTCTGAGTATATCCTGACTTCTTTTTTGGGGGATGGAAATTATACCCCACCAACATCCATTGCTTTTGGCTACGGTCTGACGAGCTACGTTAGCCTAACAGAGAAAATAATACGCTTTTCCTTCTTCTGTTTGGTTGTTCCTTTGCTCTGTGCTTTTCATAAACCTTCTTGCACTCTCCACATAGAATTTAGTCATCTCTTGATAAGAGGGGATTAAATTCAGGAGGCCACCCGGCTGTGGCTGCACTCGGACCCATCTATCGCTGCATGGCCTCGGGAGCAGCTGCCTGGCTCACAGCCCTGTTGGGTGATCGGGTCTCTGATTTCTGTGTCTAAATGAAGACGCACGAGTCCAACTGGAGTTAACTCCAGAGCCACCAGTTCCTACGGTTCAGAGGGACACGCGCACAGCAGCCTTCCTAAGCCCTCACGCGGTGTCAGAGAGGAGATACTTTGCCCAGTGCAGCTTCTGCTGGTAGATTTTGCTGTCATGCGACAGCCCACCCTCACGACAGAACCTGACACTGGACAAGCAGAAGCTCAAGGAAACTTAATTTGCATATTAAAGATTCATAATGTTCATGGAAGCAAACTATAGATAATTCACCTTTGTATTCAAAATACCCACCAATATCAGGTTTCCTTTGCTTCGGGGAAAAAATACTCTGGATCATAAGGACCGGGTGTGGCAGGTGCAAGGGTATAAGGACAGCGGCAAGGCAGTGGTTAAAACCAGGATTTGAAGCAATTCGAGTTTTGAGAGTTGAAGGACTTTCGTATGTGTTTTAAATGTAAACTTACTTAAGAATTCCCAGACTAATTTTTATAGGTTGAATTATTTAGAAAATACTGTTTCCTCTTAAGGATTCTTCCCTTAGGTAATTGATAAATTTTTATAACTCAGACTCCCTCTTAATGAAGATTTTTGCCTAGGAATAACAATTAAGAGTCTTTGTCAAAATCCCAAGTTGAAAATAACTGTCATTCAAATGTTATTGGGTTTGAGTGTGTGTAAAACATTGCCTTCCAAGATCCAAGGAAAAATCTTTGTTGGCAAGTTGTTTGAAACAATGCCTAACTAAAAGTGAAGGGACTTGTCTTAACAGCATACCAATGAGGTGTAACTGGCAACCAGGTGTGACTTGTTTAACAAATTAACAATATGTTTCTCTAATAGGAAATTTGTTGCTCCACGCTCAACATTGAAGATTTGCAGCTACTTAAAAAATCTACAGAGACTTTCAACATAATTAAGGTTAGATTTACTTTGAAATTCATGACGGCCATATAAAAGCAAGCTGGCAATATTGTACCTCTGGAAAACCACACTTTCATTAAATTCTTTAAGCCTTTTTTAAAAGGTAACTCATTTACACCTAAAAAAGAATAAATGAGAATTCATCAAACCATCAACAGCAGCTGTATCTAATTCTGACATATTTCGAGTTAGAAAGTCAGATGTCTTACCCTTTTTCTTATTTGATTTGTCAATATTTCCGAAGACAAGAGGAAGAGGGATTTGAGGTTATCGAGATAGTCATAATTAATTCCATGCTAAGCTACGGATCTGTTTCTGTTTGCTAATTCCATAAATCATTGCAGCATTTATCAACTTGCTGCAAGTGGCTGCTTCTGAACAAGTTGGGTCTAATCATAGATTTCTATGCTTCCTCAGCTCGGTAAACAGACGTCTCTGCCCTTGCATTCAAGCAGCTGAGATGTGGTGGCCTCTGTGTCAGCAGGTTATGTGTTTCCACAGCCTGCACCTGCCCCGAAGTACCCCAAAGCTGCAGAAATATTCCATGAAGAACGACAGGCAGCAAGAGCTTTTCAGGGAGGCTTGTTGCTTCACAAGTCCTGAAAAATGCTTTGGTTGTTCTTGCTGCTGCTCTTATTTTACCTCCGAAATCTGCACGCTATATGGTGCTGAAAGACGCGGAAGTACACATCCCCTTTTTTTTTTTGCAAAGACGGGCATCATTTGGTTTACACCTAAACATGCTTAAGAAAGCATGACAAGTCTTCATAAAACACACCTATGAAAGACCATCTTCAAACTCCAGTTTCCAAACCTAGCAGTGTTAGATTTCATCCTTTTTTTTTCTTAGTGGAACAATCAACTCAAAGGGACTTGGGAGTGCTGGTGGACAGGAAACCCAACATGAGCCAGCAGGGTGCCCAAGTGGCCAGGAAGGCCAACGGCATCCTGGCCTGCATCAGGAATAGTGTGGCCAGCAGGACTAGGGAGGTCATCATCCCCTTCTCCTCGGCACTGGTCAGGCTGCACCTCGAGTGCTGTGTCCAGTTCTGGGCCCTCAGTTTGAGAAAGAGGAGAGCGACGAGGATGGTGAAGGCGCTGGAGCACAAGCCCTGTGAGGAGCGACTGAGGGAGCTGGGGTTGTTCAGCCTGGAGAAGAGGAGGCTCAGGGGAGACCTTATTGCTCTCTACAACTGCCTGAAAGGAGGCTGTAGTCAGGCAGGGGTTGGTCTCTTCTCTCAGGTGACCGGTGACAGAACGAGAGGACACGGTCTCAAGCTTCGCCAGGGGAGGTTTAGGCTTGACATTAGGAAGAAGTTCTTTACTGAGAGGGTGATTGGCCATTGGAATGCGCTGCCCGGGGAGGTGGTGGAGTCACCGTCCCTGGAGGTGTTTAAGGAGAGATTGGATGAGGCTCTTAGTGCCATGGTGTAGCTGACAAGTAGGAGTAGGTGTAGGTGTTGGGACATAGTTTAGACTCGATAATCTCAAAGGTCTTTTCCAACCTTGTGATACTGTGATACTGTGACTGAAGATCTCAGAAAAAAAGCCACTTCCATTTCAACTGTGCTTTAGTTTTTTATAATAGGAGATAAATCTTATAAAAATCCTTCAAAAAATCCACATTACAGAGAAAATGAATGATCAAAATATACTGAAAGGAAACCCCACTTTGGAGTACACCACCATGATGCTCCTCCTGAGGAGGAGGGATTTCTGATTAAGTACTTTAAGTACACCCTCTAAGGATTGGAAACATCTTATGAACCCATTTCCAATCGTGATCATTTTCATTTTGTTAGTCTTTACACGGAAAATCACAAACTAGTAAAAGAATTCAACCCCTCCTCTGGGCCGTCTGGGTTTTTCCCAGATGACTTATACTTCTAAACCTCCTAAGCAACAAGCCAGCTGCATCTTCCCTTGAGAGAATATTCTCACTCTAAATTTATTTATCGTTTACGGTCTGAAAGTTTTTCATAAGATGTGTCCTAAATGTTCTTTTCCCTTGCGGAACAGGAATGTTGATTCCTTCTACCTTTCCCCATAACATCTCTCCTCAGCGCTCTTTATATCCTCTCCAACTCTTCAGTATCACCACAGGGACCAAGCTCATCTCACTTATCTTAGGTGAAGCTTTAATATCAGCTAAAATAAGAGCAGTGCCTTAAAGGTGTTCAAAATTAGTTGAGTTAATCCTAGCACAGGTGATCAAGAAGGATCACGACCCCACTTTTTAGTACCATTTAAAATAATATGTTTGCTTTACATGCAAGGACCCTGTACGTCCCAGTGCGCTTAATAATAGCCTTGCTCTTTTTCAGAGGACAGTGAAAGAGCCTATAATTACCTCATTGGCCCAAACCCAAACATTAGCAAGAAAAAAAGTAGAATTTTTGGAAGTGTGGCCAATATTTAGCTTTTCAACCAAAATGGAGAAATTAATACCTATCATACGCTTCACTAGGAGTCACAAGAGTTTTCTGTTAAGCTCAACCAAGGTTGAAGGATTCTTAGTGTTTAGGATACCCTATCCATAAATCATATATCATAAAATGCTTGCAACGTAATGCACATTTTACTTCCTTTTAATCTTCAGTTTCAGATGTTTTATTTTTTCAAAACTAATTTTTAAAGCCAAGTTCCATGACAGTGAAAGCAGCACGGACTGAAATGAAAACATTTATCCCTTATCATAAAGCCAAAGACAGCGTATCCCATTCTCCTGTTTCCGATTCCAGCAATGAGTGCTTCAAGTTTACAGGGGCATTAGCACAGCAGAATACCTAGCAGTATAAATAAAAAGGTGATATTTAGGTGCATTCCTATTCTTATTCAGTATTATCGTATTGAGTCCACACACACAGAGAGCAAACCTGAAACCATATGAAATATTTTTAAAAGAGAAGTTGTCCCTCAGATTCATTTTCACAGTAGGAAAAAAAAAAGAAGTATTTTATTGTAAATCATATAAAATATCCTGAACAAACCCAGTACGGGTTATTTTAGTATGGACAAGACAAAGTTTTATTCTAACCCAACAAACATCTATCAGAGCTGCAATCGTATCTGAAGTTACTAAATCCTACTGGTGCTGCTAAATGTAGGAGATCTCTAATTACATTATGATCAGGTTTGGCTCTCAAGTGTATCCAAGTATATCCAAGTAACTCCAATGGCATCTGCGGAAGCTTTACAATATAAGAGGGAATTTTATTCTGATCACTGGTTTCTGACCATATTTCCATATATCTGTCCTGAAAACTTCCCCACAGGGGAGGTTACGCAAGTCCACCCAGTGCATTAATATATATGTTTTTGTATATATATATACACACATATATATATATAAAGAGAGACGGAGCTAAGAAGAGTACATCAGATTAGTATAAACAAGGTGTACTGGAGCTCTTGGGCTAAAGAGATCCGAATCCAGAAGACGCTGAGCGTTCTGCTCCTCCACTGCAATGATCTTCTGTCAGTCCTGGAGCTGACCCAAACCATTAGCGAGAATGGAGCACCTCTCTCCACCAGCGCAGATACGAGAGAGTGGTTCTCAGATAATCACGGAAACTAAAATACAGACAGCCCCTTTTTGGTCTTTCGCTGCATCCCAATAGCACCGCAGGAGCTCAAACACCAGAAGAAACATCTGCCATAATACATTTAACCTCTAAAAGTGGAACAAAATCAGCAATACATCTTAAATTCCTTAGACTCATATGAGTACACCTGCATAGGTATAGAGTTCTTTGTTTGTCAAGCCTTGATCCCCAAAGACTTGATCTGACGTGGTGCCGTGTAGCTCCAGACTTACGTTGTCTTGGCAAACACATACCAACAAAATTTTGTGTAATATTGCAATATTCATATATCCTCTATAAATTGGAAATGTAATTTGATTCTTGTCACTTTAAGACAATTTTTATATATTTGCAGTGAGAATTTTATTTAATCCAAGTATCACTATGCCCCATGATCTTTAAGGATAATGCCAAATAAACAATGAGATAGAAATGCCATACATACTCAGGGAAGAAGATGTGTTTATGACTTTGTGTACATATATTCACACGTATGCATGTGAATGATTCTATGATGCTCTCTATATATAATTTAATCACAATATAATAAGTATTTTAAGAAAAACATGAAAAAGGTTTCCATAAAAAGTGTCACACTCTCTAGTCTCCACTTATAGTTCCTCTCTGTGCATTTGTGTGAATAGAAGAAAAAAGCACAGCTACCGTACCTACTCCGGAGGCTTCATTATGCAAACTAAAAATCTAAATTAATGAAAATATTTTGCAAAACACTCCAGAGGTCATCCCCAGGTTGCCGGTGTTGAGACTACAAGGCCAACTTAATGGTCAGGTCAATGCTAAAGGCTGTCATAGACAGCAGACGTCACACATTAATCAGCCTTTACATGTTCTTCCCAGTAATCCTACGTAGGGGAGATCCCGAGGGAAGTTGCATGGCAAGTCAACAGGGTCATGAAGGCCTCATGAATCCCTAAGTGCATTTACAAAATGTATTACACTGCAAAATCCAAATTCCCTAGCAACAGAAGAGGGAACAGTTTGCTTGAGGAAGGTACCTGCCCACTGATCACTGCATTCTCTCTATTGTGACTCTGACTTTGTCTGGTGTTTGCACTCTGTTCAACCCATAACACTTTCACTGTTCTGATCGTAAAACTCCAAAGCCTGATTTGCCGTGAAAAAGACAGAGGAGCCTGAAAACCGAACTGACCATCTCTGTCCCCATACAGCACGGGGTGCGTTAACGCAGAAACGCAGAGCATGCTGGTAGAAGACAAGATGTTAGTAATGAGCCAAATGAATCCCTGATGTGACTTCACCACTTCATTAGAGTCACCCCCAGGATAAATTTGTCCCAGCACACTGAACACTCGAAAAGTTTTGAGCTGAAGAGAATAGCAGGGCATGCAAAACCGACGGTCCTTCCCTGAATATTTAAACTGGATTGTTAAACCAGCGAGTCTGATTCCAACTTATGTTTGCAGCTTGGTTTTGGTAGAGTCTCTCGCATCACTTTTACGGTTCCGGAAAGTGTTGCAGGCTCCAGCCAGCAACACGGTGCATTAATAAGCAACGAGCTATGCAGTCCTGTCAAAACAAGCTCATTAGGAAGTTGGCTGCTGGGTTTTTGCAACCACTAGCTAAACTTTGGCAATATAAACAGGGGCACCTACTGGGAGGTCCCACAAGCTGTTTGCAGTTTAAAAGATTTAAGGACTTATTTTTAAACATATAAACAGGACCCAGCATCAATGTGTAGCAGTGCAAGTACAGAATAATTTTCCAAAAGTCTCACAAAAGCTTTATTGCAAGGATTAGGTATAAAGTTCCTTCTCATGTGATAAAAAAAATCCCATAATATAAACCAATAATGATGCTTCCTGATTTATTTTTAGGCTCATAAAACCCGATTCTAGTTTTTCAGGACCGTAAACAAAGTCAGACACTTTGATGCTCTGGCGATTGGATGGTAATTAGGAGGCCACACAAGTTCGTAGTGTATACGAAGAGAATAATACATTAAAAGCTCCTGTTTATGAATAACTCACTGATTGCTTCTCCAGTGACTCAACCAAGCTTGTCCATGAAAATTAAGGGGTTCTGTGCCTAGAATTTCTTTCCGAGGCTGCAAGGACACAACCAGACTATCCAAGGCAAACATAAGTCCTATCACTTAAGTCCTTACACTTCAGGTAACAAACAGCACTGCTAGAAATGATTAAAACATTTGAGCCTAAAGAAATACTTTGCATGGCAGAAGTTCTGTATGTGTTTATTTTTCTTTGCAAATCCATATACCTGTGCATATTTTTAAATACCCTTATACTTGAGGAAGGTTGTTAAGTTTTATTTATTTTTACCGGACTTGGCATTTCAGAGAGTGCAGTTATCCCACTCAGAGGCAGTGTCCACCCACTGGCACCACCTTCCCACCGCCTGCATCTGAGGACAGAGTCTCACCTGCTTCTACATCGCCAGTGGAGAGCAGTGACCTGGGTGGCGTTTGAAACCGCCTGCTCGGCTGGGAGGCAGGTGAGCACTTTCCTTGCCTGCAGACCCCGACTCCCCAGCTGCAGCCTTTGCCACCTGAAAGCTGCAATGCAAGTCCTCCACCTAAAACCCACCTGGGAAAAAGAGCTCTTTGACAACATCCCCTCCGCTGTCAAGCGTCTCGCCGTGCGCATGTGGTGTCTGTGCTCTCTAAGCACACACGGCTCTTCCGAAGGCACTGCCTTTGACCTATGAAGCTCTAATTACTGATCATCTGCCTGACGTGGGAATCACCTCTCCCCACAAAAGAAACGCTGCTTCAGCCTCATTACTCCCACTCCAGATGTCAGAATGCAATGGTTTTCAGGTACAGACCTGTGGGCAATAAGAACGCGTTGGTGTCTGTAACTGATCGATCTTTGTTCATGACCTTTTCCTTGGGCCCTTTTCCACACCGTGCTGCTGCCAAAGCAGGCCCGCAGAAGGACCAGGAGCAGGAGGGATGAGTGAAAATCAGCATCAGCAGAGGTCAGACTGGCCTTATGCACCTGCTGCAGATTAGTGTCTGCTGCCTAGGACAGAGAAAGGAATCAGGCCCTTTCATTTTCACTAAGTACTCTGGTTCAGAAGCGGCAATATTCCCTTTAAAAGCCGAAATTAAAAGCCCTTTTTGAAAAAAGACAGTGACTGTTAACTCTGCTTTCTAACTGCAGTCCTGGCTGTAGCACCGGGATGCCAGGCAGTTTTTATCCAAGGTCCAAACCCTGTAAATGTACATATATTTTTTCCAATGGCTACTGTATAAAACCTTGCACTTTCTTCTATTATGTAAACTTTCCCTTTCGGGTGACAGGCAATTTATTGCAGCACTTGGATGGATTGTAATGGCTGTAGTAACTGCGTAGTTAAGTGCTGTTTCTGAAAAGTAGAACTGGCAAAATATTTAATGAAGCATTTGGCTTTCTGTGCGATGAGATGAGAGCACCCTGTTGTATGCCAAATCAATCTCATTTTGCACAATATATCCATTCAAGCAGCAATTCTGGAGGCTGGAGAGCCAGAGAAGCTGAGAGACTACATTTTCTAGGCTGTAGAGAAAATAATACTTCCAGATGTAATTTCCAAGGACAAAAAAGTGCCATTTACTCTGGGACACATGGATTCGCAGCATGATTTGGACAAATTCTCTGTGAGCTCTTCAATCTTTGCTGAAAGTCAGTAAGAACTTTCTTCAGTGTTCCTGGTGCTGCTGTGGGTTTGACACTGTAATATCAGTATTTAACACTGGTAATGCCCTAGAAAATGTATATACTGCAATTATTCTCCCCAAAGTGAGACACAGGCTGGGCAACTGCTGAAAATGAGCAGCTCATGTTCCACATCAGATGTGCAGCAGTCATGCAAAGATTTTTTTTTCTATTGTTTTTTTGGAGGTGGAGTGTTTCGTTGTTGTTTAATGCTTCTTTCTGGCCAATTTCCACTCCATGTGCAATTTCAAGGCAAGTCATTTCCATGCATTTCAAGAGTAAAGAATCTGACAGGAGAAATCTTTCACCTAGTGTCATTAAGGAAAATATTACAATTATCACTTCATCCAGACACCAAAAAATCCCCTGCAAAATTCTTCCATAAAGAGTTGTAAGAGAGATTAGAGTATCATTAAACTCTTAGCACATACCATTCTGCTGAAGTACGAGCTGATCCCAGTGGGTCCCGGATCCCATAATTATAGCAGGTTTCTGGCTCTGAAAAGTCAGGGCATCCTTTCTTCAAGTTCTCATTGCAGATGCACCTGGCAAACACTTGCCGAGTTCACAAAATCTGCTCTGCTGAGTGGAAAAGAAACCGGTGAGAAAGCAGTTGAGGTCTGACATCGCCGTGTTCTCATTCTGAGAAAAGAGTAATAAACTATTGGTTGCAGAGGCACCGCTGTTGTCACCTGCAACGTTACCAGTAATTTTATCCCCCTCAGAAGTCTCTATTTGACCAAACAATTATTAAATGATGTCACGGGAGTGATATTTTTAGATGGTGTCTCAATCCCTTTGCCGATACCAACACACAAAGTGAAAACATTCAGAGACTGAAGGCTAAGAAGAACAAACCTCCACAAGTCTCTTCCAACCTTCTGATTCTGATTCTATGATTCTATGAACTTCAAAGCAAAAGTTGACCTCTGATGGAGCAAGCGATGCAGCAAGCAGCACCATGACCTCTGGCAGGTGAGCACTAAGGAGAATTAGTATGGAAATTTAGAAATCCTTTCTAAATCACTGCAGAAAGGTCAACACACGACAATAGGAGCCACCAAGGCAGCAATGAGATGATTGAGCAGGGTAACATCTTCATTTGCCAGAGGCACAAATGTCAGGGCAAAATATGCACTTGGCACAGGAGGACATGAAGACAGCTGCATCCCTGCAAGCAGAGATGACCTGTAGGTGTGCTCCAGCAGCACCCATGCTGCTAACTCAATGCAGGTCTTTTCAAGAATGTCAGGAAGGTTATAAAAAGAGCCAAAACCGGTTTGAGACCACCCAGAACTGAAGCTGTAACACCACTCTCCAGGGAATTTGCAAACCAGACAACTGTTGCCATGAGTATTAATTAGTAAGTGATCTACCAGCTTCGGAGCAGCACGGAAACATGAACTGGGACAAGAAGGCTTCATAGAGATCACAAAGTCACTGGAGCTACAGCAGCAGTGCCGTAAGCAAGAAGGAACCATGGATTTCAGCTGAGGTTTGACTGAGGCCACGGCGAGGCTCCGCTAACTCCCAGGCATCTGTAAGCAAACAGGTAAAGCAAAGCAAGATCTGCTTAGTGCCGCTGCCTCCTGCTCCGTCACAGCTCCTACGATCCTTTTGTGGTGTTGTTTGGGATTTTTTTTAATTGGAAAAGAGCTGGTATTTTTCATAGTCATAAATTTTTAAATAACCCCTGAGCTTAATAAAGTCTTTTCTTCTGCTCCATGTTTGTAACACCTGCACTTAATCAAGCCAGACTCTTTTTTTCCATCTTTTGCCTGGCTCTCCTGTGTGTGCTCAAAAGGACTTGCACTCCCCTTCCTTTGACTCACTCTTTCTAACTGTTCTTTGCAGATACCACCAGTTCGACTGTTGTCACTCAAGATAAGAACATTTCTGGATTTGAATTCTCAAAACTGAGCCACTGAAGACGAACCCATCCCAAAAATAAAGGATGAATCATCTGGAAAACAGAAGATAAAACAAAAAATATCCCGTAATAATTAAACTTTGTTGCAGAAAAGACATGGAATTAAAAAGAAATCAAATGTGGTTTGCTTTTGAATCTAGCTAACTGTATTTTTGAAAAGATTGAAGGTTCTATTGCATTCTGAAAAGTAATTCCTTCTACTTCTTATAAACATTCCTTACAACAAGGCTCAGCAAGGCCAAGGGCAGAGTCCTGGTCTTGGGACACAACAACCCCATGCAGCGTCACAGGCTTGGGGAGGAGTGGCTGGAGAGCTGCCTGGCACAGAAGGACCTGGGGGTGTTGGCTGACAGCGGCTGAACAGGAGCCAGCGGGGGCCCAGGGGGCCCAGAGGGCCAATGGCATCGGGGCCTGTGTCAGACCCAGCGTGGGCAGCAGGAGCAGGGAGGGGATTGTGCCCCTGTGCCCAGCGCTGGGGAGGGCACCTCGAGTGCTGGGGTCAGTTTGGGGCCCTCACTCCAAGAAGGACCTTGAGGGGCTGGAGCGCGTCCAGAGAAGGGAACGAGGCTGGGGAGGGGCTGGAGAACAAGTGCTGCCAGGAGAGACTGAGGGAGCTGGGGGTGTTCAGCCTGGAGAAGAGGAGGCTGAGGGGAGACCTCATCCCTGTCTGCAACTGCCTGAAAGGAGGCTGTGACAGGGTGGGGGCTGGGCTCTGCTCCCCAGCGACAGCGATGGGACAGAGGAAATGGCCACAAGTTGTGCCAGGGGAGGTTCAGACTGGGCATTGGGAAGAATTTCTTCCCTGAAAGGGCTGTCAGGCACTGGCACAGCTGCCCAGGGAGGGGGTGGAGTCGCCATCCCTGGGGGGGTTTAAAAGACAGGTGGGTGAGTTTCTCAGGGATGTGGTTTAGTAGGGGACAGGTACGGTTGGACTTGATCTCAAAGGTCTTTTCCAACCTTATGATTCTATGGTTCTACCGCAGTACCTACAGAAATAAGTCAAAACTGCATGATCGGTTCTACAGGGAACGTTGGTTTGGGCAACAACATGGACTTGTCACTCCACAGGGGCCGTGTTCTACAGGTAAAAGTGACATTACTGCAAGAAAAATCACAGGCGAGTGGACAAAGAAGAGCTCTCAGATTAAAAAAAGGGGGTTGATCTCATCAGTTACCTTACAAAAAGTTTTTATTGCATTATTTTGCACATTGAAGGAGATACTGAAAGCAGAGAAGCCTGAGATTCAGGGGGTTGTTGCCCAGGGAGGCAGCTCATTCCCTTTTTCCAGGACAATTTTAACAGGAAAGTTAGACAAAGCACGATAACTCTATGAGTGGGTATGAAATATAAGATGTTGCTGCAAATGACGCAAATGATGTCACCCTAGAGAAAGGATATCAAAAAGAAGAAAACAGTAATAATTTAAAGCACTGTAAGTATAAAATCCTTGATTACTCTTGAAAAACATGAATAGAGCCAAAAAAAAAATCAAATTCAATGCAAATAAAATAAAACAGTGTCTAGTTTTTCTCTGCTAGAGCCACTGAACCAAATGGCTTAGGTATTACTGGAGTAAAGACTCCAATCCAGAGTAAGGAAATAAATCACCTGAAGGGTACAGAAGCTTTCAGAAAATTAATTTAGAAGCACTTGTGTACAATCTGACTTGGTCTCTGTTCTCCAAACATTGAGTTCATCAAGCTACCGTGGGCTGTGGGTGAGCAGCACTCTTTTCTTTGGAAAATACAGACACATATTCAGCCAGGTTACCCAGATGCCACCAAAACTGCAGACATTCTGGGGGGAGGATGGTGGTGGAAATGGATAAAAATCAAAGGACAAAAGTTATGAAAAAATAGCTGACAGTGTCTCTTCAGATCTACTTCATATAGTCCAGGTTTGACAACTGAGCTAAATTCAGATTAACCTTACTCGAAATCAATAGGTTCAATAAGGGAATAAAGTGCTCCTCATCGTGACTGTCTGTGTCTGAATTGGGCTTTTCTGCTTTGTTTCCAACAACCTCTGTCAGCACTAACAACAGATTTCTCACAAATGCAATTGAGGAGCTTTAGGAACTGTTTGCTAACTGACTGAATTATTATTGAACAAAACAAATGATGCATTTCTATGCACTCACACATTTTTCCCAATCACCTGTTTCAGCACTGGCATCTCTCAGCTTAAGTCTAATAACGTCATAAATCATCACAAAAGATCTGAGGCTGTTGTAATTTTCAATATAGTTTTCCCCGACTGTATATTCTTTCTGGGTTTTTTTTTGTTTGGTTGCTTTTTTTAATTTAATACATACATAAAATAACCCAAACCCTTGATTGTAAGGAAGACTATAACACATGAATAAAAGATTTAAATCCTTCCCCATTTGTTTCCCCCACTCACACACACTCTGATTTGAATTTCACATTGGTTTAATTTGTCTGGTTCCCATTGAATCACGATATACTCTGGTGTGAAATCAAAGCAGGCCTGTAATAGGTAGCATAGCCAGAGGGGACCAGCGAAACTTTAAAAACTTAATATCCATTGTTCATTTCAGTTCATCACTTGCATTATTAGCAGCAGCTGTTCTACTACAACCCACATTTCCCTCCCCTCTGGGTACGCGGTGCTGCATCTCTAAATAGCTGCAAATTGTCGCTGTAGCCTGTTGAGAACAACTGACTGTCATCTAAGGTTGCTAGGGAATCCTGGCAAGACCCATTTTGGCCACTTTCTTGCAGAGGGTGCTCTGCTTGGAGTTAATCCACCTGTTCAGAGACGGGTGACGTTAAACAAACCCTCTCCTGACATCACTAGGGCTGCTGCTTCACAGCACACGTCCAGTGGGAACCCTGTCCATCCACACCCCATACAGCTTGGTGATGCCACTAATGTATTTTCAAAGCACCTGTCTCTTCCATGTTACAGTCGTTAGCCAGAAACTTCCCTGATCTATCCCACAGCTGAAACACCGGCATTCCTGGCAGGTTTTGTACAGACAGGGCGCTTCTCCCATTCATGTACTGTTTTCTCTACAAAAGGGGACATTGAGAAGGAACAAAGGGACCAAAAGAGGGAACTGAGGACAAATGCTCTTCTCATTAAAAGCTTTCAGCTGAGGGAGAAGGGAAAGGGGATCGAATTCAATTCAATTTGGGGGTTAAGGTTTGGTAGGCTATTAGAAGAGATTATATTTGAATTATTCTGCTTTGTCCATCCTTAACCTAAGTATTTTCATCTCATGAAAGAAAAATATTCATTGTTTTCTTGAGACATTTCTATTTTCATTTCCAGCCAAAAAATATTATAGCATAAGCCACAGATGAATTTTAACTAGAGAATGGAGTTTTAAAACTACACAGACCGCACAAATCTTGGCTAATAATAAGCCAAATATAATAATTATACACCCACACCATTAAAACGACTCCATACTTCCCATCTTTTTCATTTATTCACATTAACATTTTCTTTCGACATTTTCCCTCACGATTGTTTTTCCCTTCCTTGGCAGAAAGATTTGCCAAGCTAGCCCTGAAATTAGAAGTAAGATTGCAGTGGAAGGAAACCCCCAGATCACTGAGTAAAAATTCCTACTGTCACAGATAGCTATGTGGGATAATCTCATCCATAAACTGTGCCAGCTCCACCTTCTTCCCTCTGGAAGGCCTTCCCGGAAGCTCACAGCTCTCAGGGTCAGCAACCTTCCTCCAGTTTCCAGGCTGAATTTTTACTTCTCCGTGGTGCCTTCCCCCCCGACGTATTTGCAGCGAGCCCTCCTATATCCCTGCTCGGCTTTCGTTCTCTCAGATTACACAACCCCAGCTCTGTCTGTGCAAAACACTCTTTTCTTCGATCACATTAATAAGACCAATTTTAGACAGAAGTTCCTTAACTTGAGTTTCCTATAACTACGCAAATCTTTTTTACTCTATTCACTTCAATACGTTTCCCCAGTTCTAACCTAGCTGGACTTCCAACACCATTCTTTTTCAAGACCAGTTCCCACTGTGAAAACGCCAGCTCTATTTGCTCATTAGCTTTTCTCCCCGAAATAGCATCTCCATTTATTTCTTACACCTTCCTGCTTTGTAAGGACTCTTGCTTGGAAACAGCTTTCTCAAAGTTTGCTTACTGGTGACTGCAAGACATTCCCAGAGTCCTTTGCAGTCAGCTCCTTCGTTTCTCAGTCTGAGCTGACTACACCCACTCACCCCGTTAGCGTGGTTCCCTCTTACACTGTGAATCTTGGCCACAGAGTTACCTTTGCACCATTTTTTTTGTTCACGTCTAAACAATTTTGACCAATATTGGTTCTGAAAATCTCTATCACAGACGAGCAATGAGGATGACTGGGTTACCTTATTTCAACACGTGTGATCTATCAGTGCTGGTATTTCAGTCACGACTGCTACCCAGCAGGTTTTGTAGCCTCTGGACAGTCAGTGTCCCACACAGCGCAGCAGCATAAGTCCATCCATTTTTTTTCCAAACTCTGGCGTTTCCAGACTCTGGGAGGAGCCATCAACACTCTTAAGGGCAAAAAGGCCCAGCAGAGGGGTCTGGACAGACTGGAGAGCTGGGCATTCGCCAACACATGAAGTTTAACAAGGGCAAGTGCCAAGTTCTGACCTGGGACAGGGTAACCCCGAGTACACGGGGTGTGAGAGGCTGGAGAGCAGCCCTTGCGCAGAGGGACCTGGGGGTTCTGCTCCACAGCAAGTGGAACATGAGCCAACAGTGCCCTGGCAGCTGAGAGGGCAACTGTGTCCGGGGGTGCATCCAGTGCGGCATCGCCAGCCGCGCGAGGGAGGGGATTGTCCCCCTCTGCTCTGCTCTGGGGCGGCCCCACCTCGAGCACTGGGGGCAGTTGGGACACCACAGGATAAAAAGGACATCAAACTCCTGGAGAGTGTCCAGAGGAGGCCACAAGGCTGGGGAGGCTCTGGAGGGGAAGGCGAATGAGGAGCGGCTGAAGGCACGGGGTCTGTTCAGCCTGGAGAAGAGCAGCCTGAGGGGGGATCTCAGAGCTGTTTGCTGCCTTCTCACAGGGGAGGGAGGTGACCCAGGGGCTGAGCTCTTCTCTCTGGGGCCCTGTGACAGGGCTGGAGGGGATGGCAGGAAGATGTGCCAGGCAGGGTTAGGTTGGGCATCAGGAAGAGGTTCTTCCCCCAGCGGGTGGTGGAGCCCTGGCACAGCTCCCCAGGGAAGCAGTCCCGGCACCGAGTGTGCCAGCATTCCAGCAGCATTTGGCCAATGCCCTCAGTCACACGGGGTGAGTGTTGGGGTGTCCTGGGCAGGGATGGGAGTTGGACCCGATGATCCTTGTAGGTCTCTTCCAACTCAGGTCATTCTGTGATTCTGTGATATAAGCAGATCTCATTCTTTTATTCTTAGCTGCACCTGAGCCGTAGCCGGGGTAACCATTCCAACCAGTAACTGACTGCTGAGCAAGGCTTCTGCCTGCTCTCTCCTAAGCTGTGATATGCCCTTACAACTGCCATTTTCCTTTCCTCATGTAGAAACCTTAGGAAGAATGCCGAGGAATGCCAGCTTTCTTCCCTCCCCCTTTCTAGTTTTCTAATTTTTTTCCTTACCAGTTGCACAAGTCTTGATTGTGGAATACAATTCCATCACATTTTCAAGGCGTTCAGTTTTGGTGATTCCACCGAGATAACAAAGCATGTTTCTCTACAATAGCAGAGGCTGGATTCACTGATCCAAAGGTCTGGTCTCATCTAATATCGCAATGGCCAAATGTGCCAGGATCCTAGAGCATCTGGTCTAGGCTGTCTGTTGACTGCATCATACTCTCGCACCTTCACCTTCGCCTAGGGGCTAGAAATCACCTCAGCTATCGCTTCCTTTGTCCGAAGGTCACCTGGTAGTGTCATTTATCCTGATGTGAAGGCAGCCATGAATTCTTCCCCGCTCCCTGGCACACCTTTTCCGCCCTGTGGTCCGGGGCTCTGGTGCTCAGAGAGCTGTCATCCTCAAAGAAAACATGCTTTGTCTTGCTGAACGTTGGGCACTTATCACATCGTTTACCCTCTCTCACACTGATGCATTTTGCTCCCTTCACCCACTCTCTGTCCATCTGTATCCTCTTCTTATTCACAGTCTGCTATCTCATTCTCTCCTGGAGCCTCTACTCTTGGCTCTTTCTGGTTTCCTTTCCTCTGTTCTTGTAAAACTTGCTTCTGCTGTCTTTTCTTGCCATACTCTTTCTGTTTGCTTGGCCTCCTTATTCAATCCAACAAACATTTTGTCTGTTTCTCAACAAAAACATCTCTGTTGTCCACGCTCTGTTTCTGCCTTGGCTTTAAGAGGATGTATGTCTGCGAAACACCTGCTTCAAAAGATTTTTGGTTGGACTCTCAGTAGGTATCCACAAATTTTGACCTGCCCTTGCAGTTTCCTGTACCTTTTTCTTGTTGCTGTTTTCAAACTCTTTGAATTCCACTCTTGTCCATGGCTTTCAATTTCCTCACCCAAGAACTCTTTCCAGTGCCATTAATTTAAAAAAGCTCTTTTCTCAGGCAGCCCCTCAAGGACAGCGTTAGCCCTCTACTTATTCACACTATCAATACATAAAAAAACCCAGCACGTGAATCTCCAAATAAGTTCTGCAGGTCACTAATCGCTGGGCTCTCCTTCACTAGCAACTTGGATTTTTAATACTTTTAGCTAAGCCATTCCTGTCCCCTTCAACAGCTGAATATTCATTAGCAGCAATTAAAGACAGGAAACCTAACTCCCTCCGCTACAAGGCCTTTGACCTCTCACCACACACAAACACAAAACTACCTTTAAACCACAAATGACAACTAGACCTTCTCATTACAAACTGTGACCAAACCGCTGAACCTAAAAATGATGAAGTGCAACCTAATAAACCACTAAGCAATAGAAAAGGCTGGTTAGCCTACCCCCAAAATACAAGAACGTCTTTATCCTGCACCAAGGGCGAATCCCACCCAGTCACCCCTGTTCACTGTGCTGCCATCAGTGGGTTCTTTTATGCGGTGGAAAACCCAGGGTGCAATACAGAATGTCCCAAACTGTTGGGGGTATTTTGATACATAACTTCCTTAGGTGGGTAAACTCACGCTTCTGCTCACATTTTCAGCTACATCTCCGAGGGAAGAACAAGACACTGAACTCAGGAGTACGACAATACAACACGAAATACTAGCAAGATGATGGTAACTGATGCTAATAACAAGGTTAAAGAAGGACTGTGTTACCATTACAGAGAAAAAACGGGCAACTCCGGTAGCATCTTTGCACATACAAATGAGAAAAAAATAAACCAACCCCCATTTTGTTTATTTATTATTGCCATCTAAGTCATTATGAGATGCTGTGACTTTCCATAGTTAAGCCACACAGTGCAAATGTCATTAATTCCTTTTCCCTCCTAATCCAAAATTAAGAACATTAAAATGCATTAAATTCAAGACATTATAATTTAAAGGGAGACTAAAAAGGCTCTTTGGTAGTCAAGGCCGTATTGGTATTTCCATTCTATTTTTTAAGTGCTTATAAATCAGCCATAAATGCCGCTCGTTTTGAAACCTGCTATCCAAGTTCTCAAGCCACAACCAATCATTCATGTATCTTTTCCTGAAAATGTGATTCAGATCAATCTTTCAGCTGGGTGAGGTGAGGTTTTGGATGCCGGTGATCTGAAGCAGTGTGCCAGAAGGATAGAAAAATGCATTATAACGAAGTTTTAATGTAAAACAGAACGCTCGCTGATTTAAAATAATACTCTACGTAGTCTGCAAGAAAACAAAACCAGAATCCAAATTAAGCTACAGTCTACATCTGTGGGTTTCGAAAACAAATTAGGAACCAAGCCAGTAAAACAGTGAGGATCTATTTAGCCTGCTTAACTACGTCTCAGCTTCCTAGCCCCTACAGTCCCTACAGCCCCTATAGCTCCTACAGCTCCTACAGCCCCTACAGCCCCTATAGCTCCTACAGCTCCTACAGCCCCTACAGCCCCTACAGCCCCTACAGCCCCATAGCTCCTACAGCTCCTACAGCCCCTACAACTCCTACAGCCCCTACAGCCCCTACAGCCCCTATAGCTCCTACAGCCCCTATAGCTTCTACAGCTCCTACAGCCCCTACAGCCCCCACAGCCCCTACAGCTCCTACAGCCCCTACAGCCCCTACAGCTCTGTGGGAAGCTCTGTATCTGTTAAAGCTGGGAGGAGGTTATGCACCTTCAGAGCAGTTTTTTTAGATTATTTTTGTTGCCCTGCATTTCACAAACCAATCACCAATACCACTTTCCAGAGGCTGGGTGCTTCCCTAACCAGGCTGCTTCATTTTTGACCCCCCCTGCAGGACGGAGAGGAGAAAGGGCATGAATGCTTTTCAAGCTCCAAACAGCAGATCCGGGAGCGAAACTGTGCTGGATAGATTCAAACCCACCCAACAGCAGCTGGGAGAGCAGGAGAAGGTTAAGGCCAGCTGCAGCACCTCTTTATTGTTCTGCTCACAGAAATGCTCATTCATAGGGGACACATTTTGCAGCCTGAAATACGCACTAATCCTCAGGGAGTTCTCACAGCGCACTCCAGGTCAAAAATCACGGGGCAAGAAAGGGACTGAAATCAAACAAAATCTTCTCTCTCACTGAGACTTGTGTGCTTATTATTATTCTTGCTATAATTATTGTGTGTTATCGTTGGCATTAAGAGGCCTTCAAACTAATTTGGTCTTCACTGTACTAAGCACTGCCTGAACATAATGAAAATAAGGGCCATGGCCAAAGAGCTTAGATTCCAAATCCACTGATCAAAGTACGTACCAGCAACAATACTCAAACTTTCAAGGCTTATTAACGTCAGAAATACAAAATTAAAAACCTTCCAGAACTGAACAAGATGGTCTTTTGACTCTGAATCTGGATTAGAGTTCAGTTTGGAAGGAGAAATGTGTTTTAATAAAGTCAAGAACAATTTCAGCTCTCTATGGAGGCATGCGTTGAAATGATTAAAGAATGGCTCTGTGGGATAGCCGGCTTTCAACTGAATAGGTGAAGAATCTTATTCTGAGATCCTTTGAAACGGAACAGCAGATTGGATAAACATCGTATTTTTCACATAAATATAACACCACAATTAATTAACAGATTCTGACACAAGAAATAACACCCATGAAAAATGGTACAGTTTCAAGAGAGCCTTCAGTGCTTTCTTGTAATCTCCATTTGTAAATATCATGTTGATTTTATAAATATGTCAATATTGCCCTAAGAACTGTTGAACTCTAGAGCTGGTCAAATTGTTATTGAATATATACTCTTTTGTTTATCGCCCTTTTTCCCTGTTTGCAGTTTAGTCTTGATAGCAGTTTTCGTAGACAGCAGGTTATCTGTGTACATTTCATGAACTATTTATTTTGTCTTTGGATCACTTGAGGTATACAGCTGTTTACAATTATTGTTTCTATTTCTTGCCTGGATGACTGTTTTGGTTTTTTTAAAGTGAGTGCTGTATAGTTTTACTGTTGCCTTGCAGCTCTGAAGTGAGTTTTCAAGGTTGGAGTCATGGTTTTATTGAGAAAGGTAAATCAGCCTCAGTAGACTTTTTTTTTTTTCCTGAAGAAAAAAATCTAAACTCAGGTGTCACAGAAATTTGCAAGAGCTGCTCAGAACACAGAATTCTCTTTTCATGGGGAAATGCTCTCAAATCCCTTCAGGTCATAAAGATTTTTGTATGTCTACTTTGTTGAAATATTCTCTACTCTGCTCCTCCTGCAAGGATAAGGCTTCTCTGCTCTGAACTTCAGTTTCAAGGACAGGGGACTCCTGGATGTCAGTCTTGCCAGTACAGATCACAGTGAAGAAGACATCAAGTACTTTTCCAGTCCTCTGCCACCATGTCAGCAGCACCTTCACCTTTTTCTAGTCTTCCTTTGCTGCTAATAAACCTGCAGAAGTCTTTCTTGTTAGCCTTCACATGCATCATCAAATTCAATTTCAGATGGCCTTGACTTTCCTAGCTACATCTGCACTTGCTTAAACACTGTCTCTGTATTCATCCTGGGTGATTTCACAGTATCACAATCTCATAAGGTTGGAAAAGATCTTTGAGATCATCGAGTCCAACCTATGACCCAACACCTACTTCTACTCCTACTCATCAACTACACCATGGCACTAAGACCCTCATCCAATCTCTCCTTAAACACCTCCAGGGATGGTGACTCCACCACCTCCCCGGGCAGCGCATTCCAATGGCCAATCACCCTTTCAGTGAAGAACTTCTTCCTAATGTCAAGCCTAAACCTCCCCTGGTGAAGCTTGAGACCGTGTCCTCTTGATTTGACCCTGTTGCTAACACATATATTCTTCCTTTATTATATTTAGGTTTATTCAGGTGCTCCTTGCCCATCCATGCAGATCTCCATCCACTTTTCCTTGCTTTTCCGCTTGTCAGGAGGGACTGTTTTGAACTTTGAGGAGGTGATCTTGAAAATCAACCAGCTCTTCAGGACCCCTCTTCTCTCCAGGGCCATGGCCCATGGGATTCTTCCAAGCAGGACTTTGAGCAAGACACCAGTTCCTACTTTTTTTTGTAAGTATCAGGTCTGCCAGAGTCTGCCCCCTTGTTGGCTCTTCCATCACCTGTGTCAGGAAGTTGCCATCAGTTTAGAATTATTGAATCATAGAATCATAAGGTTGGAAGAGACCTCTGAGATCATCGAGTCCAACCATGCCTGTCTCCCCACTAAACCCTGTCCCTAAGGAACTCATCAACCCGTCTTTTAAACCCCTCCAGGGGTGGCGACTCCGCCCCTTCCCTGGGCAGCCTGTTCCTGTTTACTCCAGAAACAGCCTGAACTGCTTGTGTCCTGCGGTGTTGTCCTTCCAGCAGATAACATGGTGACCGAAGTCCCCCACGGTGATCAGGGTTTGAGAACATGAGGCTTCTTCGAGTTGTCTGCAGCAGTGCTCCTCTTATTCCTGATTGGGCTGTCGGCAGCAGACACTCACCACAAAGACACCCACGTTGTGACACCCACTATTCCTAACACGCAAGGTCTGAGCCGGCTCATCGTCCATCCCACTCCACGCATCCCCACTGCTCTCTCATGGCAACGGAAACTCCGTGAACACTCAGGAACTCCTTCCTGAAGATCCCCTATGCACCTGCTGCAGCGCTCCAGCCTGGCTCCAGCTCCTATGCTGATAAACAGCGGAGCCCTTCCCAGGGCTAAGGCACCATAAATTTTGGTCTAAACTCTATGTCCCATCATGAATTAAGGCGATTCAGACAGCAGGCAGCACTGTTGTTAACAGTTCGCTTTCTCTCCCCTCTCCATCTCCTGTCAGGAAGCAGCTTACAGGTCCTCCTGACCATCTTCTAAAAGAAATCATAGTTTTACAGAGAATTTTACGAATTATAAACTCGGGCTGGGGGGGTGGGCAGGGGAGAGGTGAGGAGAGGAGAATTCTGTTGCAGAACATGAAGTCAACCCTCACTCCACTCGGTGGTGGAGCAAAATAAATGCTGTTTGCCCCCAATTATCGTTATGGTTGGGGTCAGATCTCCGTTTCCGGACAGCGAGTGCTGTTTGGAAGCTGTTTAATTCACTGCTAGCTAAGTCATAACCATTTGCCCGTGTGACCTCTACCTGAGCACAGCAAATGTATCCTGCCTACTCTGCTTATTCCCTATTTCAAACTCTGGGCTCAGAAATCTGGAGATATTTATGACTGGACAGACTTTCACAGGGGATTAGATACACGTTGTTTCACAGATAAGCTGTTAAGTATTGATTGTACAAAGAAACACAGGAATAAATATTCAGCCAAACAGTTTCCCTCATCGTACCTCAAATGCGACCTGCAAAACACCTGTAAGTCAGTCAGAAAAGGCTGCAGGCACCCAGCTAACAGAAGAGCCCTTCTCTGAGTAGGGTGTTCCCAGCTGTTAGGACAAACACTGTAAGGACAAACAAGGTTCCCACTGTAAGGACAAACAAAGCTCTCTACATCTCAGTAAGAGTAAACTCACGACTCAGAAAGTTACAGGCTGCACAAATCCCACTCGCTCATCCACAACCCCAACAAGGGAATGTCTTCTCTCTGCTAAGAACAAAGACAGGGGTATCTAGCTTGGCAGTCGCTTAACCGTGTTAACAACGTTGCACACATGTATTTTACCAAGGATTATAGTTGTCTTACTGTACGGAAAATACACCTTCCTGGACCTTTTTTGATTCAAATAAGTGAAATTCACCTACGATCACGAACATGGAAAACAGCAAGGGGTGCTGCAATTATCACAGCGAAAGAGAATATAATTTCATTGATCGCAGCATCCAGCCATCTGCTGCCACCAGGCTACGGTGACGCAGAGAAGAAAGAGACAATATTCTTCCTTTGCCCCCCACCGCCTTTTAACTTGCAACCTAAATCCCAAGTTTGGCAATCCTGATCATAAAAAGCTTGTTGCAGAAATCTTAAATGCTCTTCATTTAGATACGAGCTCTAGCAGTGAAATCCATTCAAAACCTTCAGAAATCATGTATTCCAGTATTGCTCTGCACTCTTTCAATCCGCATTCCCGTCCCTCTGCGACTGGCTTGAAAAGTAAACAAAAAGCAGGATTAACAAGTGAGCAACAGGTAATTTGTACACAATGGTGGAACGAAGCTTATCTGGCAACATAAATTGCTTACAGAATAATCCTGCGAAGACAAGTCAAAACATACGAAATAAATGTTTACTATTCCCTTTTTAATGTCTCCAGCTTTTTCCGGACTGACTACAAAGAGATGCCAGTTAAAGTGGATCTATCCAATGGGCTCAACTCTGCGACTCTGCTGGTTCCTTGTACAGGGTGTAGTAATCCTAAACTGTAATTTTTTCTTGTTTGATCTTCAAGTTTTAAGCAAGAAAAAGGATCATGAAAGCATTTTCAAGCATTTTTTGGTCTTTTAATTTAGTCACATTTTCTGCTCTCTATGGTTTAAATTATTCATAGCAAACTGTGCAGATTCAGATGTCAGCAAGTCATTGACTAAATAACAAATTCAAAAAGGACTCGAGCCATTCTCCTAACATACGAGAGGTATCTTACACCTAGACAGGAGTAATTATTCCCTTTCAAGTAACATTTGCAGCCAAGATGATTTCATTCTTTAATGTCTTTAAAGCCACTTGGTGCACTAAATGTACAGGTATTAGATGGTCACGTTCTGTTTAAAGATGTCTCTAGATCCGATTTAAATGGCATTGCCAGCGGAAGTCGGTTAACTAAAAAAATATACGGAACTCTCTACCCTAACAGTGCACTCGGTCAAAAAGACCCTTCAAAAGGAGTGAGAAAGAGTCTTTGGGTGTAGTCTTGGTTTTGTTTGCTGGATTTTTTTCTTTCATCAAACTTAATCTAAACAACCTCAAGCTTGTGAACCTCCGCGGAGTGGATGCTCAGGTGACAATGACACCCTGTTTTCTACATCCGCTGTAACAGTCACTACCCACTAATCCTCGACCTCTGCTCCCCACGACAAAAAATGTATCATAAATGAAGCAAGAGATTCTTCTCATTCCCCTTGAGGGCACCTTGGGCATGGCAGCTGCACTGGTACAGCGAGCTACCAGTGGTCCCGAGGCCACCCTGACTCTCAGATGATTCAGACAGGGGACACGGAAGCACGAGCTCAACCCGGGCGATCACAACCTCTGCACATCCTCAGAGGACCAAGCAACACACTGGGCGTTTATACACATAAATTACACACTTACTCACACAGTACGCGCCTGGGTTTAAAAGTCCAGGTCTCAGTTTACAAAGAATCGGGGGAGACCTCTGGACAAATAATTGATAGACAATAAAATCCTTTTGATGTCAGATCCCAAGGGGCTGAGGGTGCCCAGCGTAGCGGTGAGAGATAACTCAGGCAGCTGGGAGAGGATCTGGCCCAGGAGAGTCTCCTGTTTTTTCCTGCAGCGACTCCGTAAGAAGCACAAAGAGCCGCAGAGCATTCGGTTTGCTCTATTTCTCATTTTTTTCCTATATCACATAAGGCCACGTTTTTCTTACTGTCTTGCCTTGCTTTGAATAAAACACAAACTGATCTCCAAAATTAGACCAATCAATGTCTGGAAAGCACTCTAAGCACACTGTCTGTGCCTGACCTATGACTGAATACTCACCATTATATTCAGCTCAATCATTTGCAAGTCTGTGATGTCGAGCAAATGCTCTACTTTCCACTAGTTTTGAAAAGTGCTCCTAAATTTAACTCTGAGTCAACACAGTAAGACTGCACATTTAAGTTAACCTGCATAGTCAGCTTATAAATTTTTAAGAAGCTTATCCTTCTCTAACAGTGAATGTAAATGAGAGTTGAACAAAAACATTAATTTATCAGTTATAAAAATGAATGCACCTCTTTGGCTCCTCCTGACTGCTTCAAATGTGCATTTTCCTCTAACATTAATGGAGATAAATTACAAAAAATTAGTGTAAAATGCAGAATAAAAATCGGAAGACCAGGACATAGCCTGGTATAAATTGCTACACTTCCAGCAACATTAGCACTTTCATGCCCATTTCTTGCAGCAGAACATCTGGCTGTTAGTGTCTAACTTCGCAAGACACTTTTCTGATGCATGATGCTTATAATATTTTCACATAGCGCTGGCTTTCTTTTGATGCGAAACAATGACAACACATTGTTTATGCTTTCACTCTCCCTGCAAACATGTCTCCTGTGCAGTCCACAAGTTTTTCACAATGCTTATTAGTATTAAAATCATTAATGGGTCTTCAGAAGCACAGGCTTATGTTAGGGAAAAAAAAGCATCGGCATTGCTTCTAGTCTTGACCTGCACCTCAAGCAGAAAAAAAGAGCACGAAAAGCATTATTTAAGAAAAGCCTTGGAAGAAAAGTAGAATCAAGTAAATTAAACAATGAATATTCCATGAAAGACCCATGGAAGAAAAGGGCGAAAATACATGGGAAGGATGTTAAGGAGAATTTTGAAAAGTGATGTCACATTTGCTTATAGTAACGGTTTACCTGATACCAACTAGCACGTGTTTTGCACGAGGTCATCCTCAGAATCACGGAAGCACGAGCAAATACTAGAGACCTCCGGAAGCCTCCTCTCTTACAGCAGTGCCAGTAGCAGGGTGTACTGAGAACATTTGCGCCATCTCTGATATGAAGAAAGGCCCCACTGAACCAAATGTCGTGTAACGACTGACCCACACCAGGGGGTTTGCAACGAAAGGATCAGAACGAACGCGCCTCCATCACCAACACCAGCCCAAGGCTGGTGTTCGCAAAATCCGCCACAACTACTTTTCTCAACTCTTACATTTCCTACTCTACTTCCAGTAACTGGTGATCGCAACCACTGCAAAAAGTAGACTCTGTGCTTGATTTGAATACTATTTCAAATAATTTTTCCTGTCAAACAAGTGGATCATATTTTTAAACACAATGTCACTCAGCTGTCTCAGCCACACCTATTCTTACCTAATGCGTCATGAACTCATCTTCTATTTTAAATTTACACTCACTGATGGAATTTAATTACATTTTTTTTTAATTATTATTAATTATATGCATGGATCAAGATGAGAGATACAGGACAGAAAATGGGCGTGGACTTCAGCCACCAGATCAAGTACTTCAGCATACACAAAACAGCAGAGGAAGAGAAATTGTAGGCACCTGCAATTATTTGTTCATATCCAAATTTATGCTCAATGAGCTAAAAAGGCCCCAAGTATCTTGAAGAGGTAGAAGGGATAAGAACAGTCACCTATTCTGGTTTTGAGCTGATCCACTGAATAAGCTGATGGTTGCACTGAGGTGCTACCATGGGTTACTCTGGCAGGATGCCCATGCTGAGAGAGAAGGCCCTTGGCTTGTCTGCTAAATGAGCACAGGAAGAGGTGTCATCACAGAAAAAAATAAAGTTTCACCTACCTTTCAATCCAGGACCCAGGGAAAGCAAGGAATCCCGGGGTTTAGACAAGCTGTGGTGCACCGGGTACATTAGCGAGCGGCGTTGATGGTCGGAACTGCATTTTGAAGTCTCCCAACCATCTCCCCATTACTCTGCATTGATTTGCGCAACAGCAACAGAGCTGTCTCAGGGCACACAAACCAAAGGTCTTTCAGCTGAAGCTACACCCAAATAAGCTCTCCTGTTGAGCACAGAGTCTACAGGCCCAGGCTACAGCTGGCGAGAAGCCCCCGAACCCACCCACAGTGCAGAGCTCGGTGCAGGCTCCTCCGCTCAGCAGACCCACCCGCACCAGAGCACACCGCTTGCTGGTGTGGAAACAGTCATGTTCAACCCCGGCACAAAGGGACAGTGACAAGCAGGGGCCAGGCTGATTAGAGCCAACCAAAATCAGCTGTCAAGTCCTAACAAGCCTGTGATGAAGCACAGCTAATGTAATTACCACCTTAGGGTCCACAGAGGAGCGCACTGATACAGGAGAAGAAAAATGGGCTGGTAAGCAACAGTCAGACTTGAGCAAAAAGCAAGGGTTTCCAGGTGCAGGATGTGATCGAGTCAGCGGCACGGTGACAGCAAGAAAAGGTGCAGTAAATCAAAATGCAAGGTAATAAATATATCCCACAGTTACCTGAGTAAGGAACCCAAAGGCCACAGTTAATGCTAAATAACATAAACAGACAATGGTAGCTCCTTAAGTCCTTTGACAGACAAAACTATTAGGAGATCCATCTTTCTTTAACCTCTTCCCTTCTGTCTTTCCTCTGATTTCATATCACATTTTCATCAGGAAGCCTGCGAGGTTTTTTCTGTAATTCCCAAGACAGGGATGGTGGGGTTTGCTGTTGACATTGCTAGCGAACCACACATGAATTCATAACAGCTCCCACATTCAAAGGAGACCACGCAAGAAAATATCCTCACACAAACACCTTTTTTTCCTTGATATCCGATACCACAAACCTGTTACTTCCCTCTTGGATCAGAGATCTACGGGGAAGAACAAAGTGGACGAGAAATTCTATGGAAAGAAAAAGGTACAGTTTCTACTGAAGAACTTTGTAGATTATTTTTCTTAGGTTATAAAGAAGACAAGAAAACAAAACCCTAAGCATCACATTTGTAGGTCACCTTTAAAGAGTAAATAACAAGTAATTATATGTACTCCATCACACTGAGTTTTGCATATCATGTTGATGTTCCTCAATTCATCTGTCTTTCATACTGAGGGGACTCATCCATCAGCCAGTCATCAACAAGCCTGCCATATGGGGGTGATAGAAGTTATCTTCAAGGTAACTCACTGACACTACTTAATTAAATATCTTGAAATATTGCATATTATTTTCCTGTGCCACCACTGGAGACAATAGTAATTACATGGTGATTCCCACAAATGCTTTATGAATCCTCGATTATTGTGCTACTAGCCAGGTTTGATTTTATTACTGCTAGACTGTAATGAAATATTTGTAGTTAAATATTGAAATATTCAACCACTTTTTTCGGTTTATGAGTTACCCAAGATTGTACATTCTTCAAAGTTACCCAGACTGTTGTTGCAAAAAAAACAGTGAGGGTGTTTGAAAAATTCCTGATATTTTTGACTGGGTAATTTCCAAGGCAACAAAAAATTGCAACTTATCCCTAAACCACTGCCATCCTAAGTGCCCACAGATGAAAAAAAAATATATATTGCAGCTTATTACCATTAATAAGTATTTGTTCTTATTAATATTCATAAGAAGCATGGACTCAGAGACAAGCATTCCTCACGTTTCCTTTATCTTCCTCCCCGAAGCGCGAATAGGTGCAAGATGTGTTGCTTTATTAGGCAAACATGTGACTTATTTCTCAGCCTTGTCAGTAGATGCACTCCCCTTTATAGGTCGTAGCATCTGGAGCCCACAGGAGGATTCACAGATTTCTGGATTTCCAAGGATGACTGCTTCACATTTCTGTTTGTCCAACCCCTCCATGAAGTTTCAGTGCAAACCAGAACCTCTTCCCAGGGAGCTGACAGCCATCAAGCATTTTTGAAAGTATCATAGGTGCTCTTGTACCTGCAAATCAGAGCAGGTTTTAACATGACCGGTCCAGTTGCCACATCCTGTTTACACGTAGGTGCTGTTTCTGACTGTGCAGCTTATTGGTGCTGAATTATGTTTGTTCCAAATGGATCTTGCATTTTCTCCAGTGTTTTCTTCCTGCCGTATATTCCACTGACAAGTGCAGGGTCACGGTCAACACACTTTCTGAGAAGACTAGCAATGGGATGAGGGAATTTCAGAGAGTCTTTAGCAGACACGGAAAACTTAAAACTTACCTAAAGACTTGGAAATAGTTCTCTGTTCCTGAAAATTCAAAATCTCATTTTATTGCCTCATTTTCACTAATTATAATTGCAGGACATAAATCCACACTAGTGTCCCCCAGGGTCTTCTCCAGATATTTTGCCTCCATATGCTGTGAGGCTATTTTCTCCTTTTGGTTTCCATCTCTCTTATTCTAACTCTCGCTATTTGCTCTACCACATCTCTGCTAAGCTCCAAGTCCCAGCAGACTCTCCCCTCCAGTTCTTTATTTGCTTTAATATACTCCTTGCCTGAAAAAATGTAATCTGCTTTTCCCTGCTTCCATTAATTTTCCTCTCCTCTTCACTTTGAACTTTTTCCTGAAGCACACGGAGTCACTTGAATATTTAACGGCCACTATAAAGCCTCACCTAAGGACTTCATATATGTTTATCATTCCCTTTTTCAAATGGTTCAGTGTTTTTCTACTTCACGTCTGAATTACCCGTTTAAACACATCTCAACTACTATTGACCTTGGCCAATGAGGTTACTGAAACCCACGGTGGCTACGCCTCAGAGTAATTAATACCAGTATCTGCTGCCCGGGTCCCTCAGCCAGCAATGGTGAAGTCCAGCCACTGAGTTCCACCACACCCTGAAGACACCTAAGGGGGATCTCTGGCTTTTATGAATATAATTCATCCCTGGAAGTCTTTTAGAGAAGACAGCAAACATTTTTCTGAAAGGTATCTTCTAGAAGTTTCCTGTGCTAAACGCGTCACGCTCCCTGTTCCCAATCCCAGTACCTTTGCCACAGCGTCTGCTTCCACTTCACACAGAGCACAGGCAGGAAATACTTATCACCTGAAGAAGCGTTATGATCACTCCCTGCTGACATTTTATGCTATCAAGTGGTACAAACTATGTTGAAATGTCATCATTCGGATACAGCAGCAAAAAGAAGCCAACCCCAAACATGAGCTGACTAAAGAGTATGTGGAAAACACCCCCAGTTTATCAGCAAATAGTGGAAAAGTAGTTGATAATTTATGTCATAGCAGACAAAGTCTCTGAAGTCATATATTATTCATGGATAAAGTCATCTACTTTGTGTCTTTAAGGAAGACACATTAAAAAGTACAGTGTTAAAAATAGATGGCATTTTATTGAAGATCATAATTATTTTAAAAGTTGGCAACAGGGTTTTTTAGTTCCTAAAATGACCTTTCAAGATGAAATGAGGAAAAGAAAAGCTGCCTTGAGGAAGAAGCTATGAAAAACTCCAGTGCATAAAGAAGGCATTCATCTTTAATCTGAATTTTAGTATATTCTCCAGTGAGAACAGAGGCCAGTAAAATCACATTCAGAAATACTACTAAATAGCAGCGTGGGTCTCTTGAATGACAGCATTTGGAACCTCATGACCAAAATTTTCATGATACGTCTGCAATTTGGATACCCAAACTTCGCCTGGGCAGTAAATGAGAAACACAGAAATATATTGAAGATCATAAACATGACCAGAAAGCAATCCCTGAATGCCATTTACACGTCTCAGTGTTGCTATATATATTATCAGTAAACAGATTGGCTTTCATTTCCTTTAATCAGTGTTCATTCTTCTGCTTACTTTCCTCCCCAAGCAAAGACAGTGCAAAAATACTGATAGCGTTGCACTTTAAATCAACAGTAACAGCGTAATGAAAGCTGGACAAATAATTGGGCAAACATGCAGGAAAGCGGTCAGCAATTCTGAATTACCTTTGGACTCCCCTCTTCCTGCCCTTGCTTCCTTTGTCTCTGCAGTACCTAATGTGCGGTCATTCCCTGGTGCAGGTGCTTGGACCCCAGGTATGACCTTCTATAGCATTTTCTACGCAAGGTCCGAGTGAGGATGAGTGAGAGAAAGCACCAACCGTGGGCGGTCAGGATGCTACGCGAAAATACGATGCCAACTGATTATCCTATATTCTTTACTCGCCTAAAGCACAGCCAGCTCCTCAGAAGCATTGCAGAAGATATCAGGCTCAAAGAGCATTAAAAAAAGGAATTAGTCATCTCCCCTGTTAACACCAACTGCAGGAAAGCATCCTTGTTCAGAAAGGATGTTAAGTGCCTCGTTAAACTGCGTTGAGGCCAGTGGGACTGGAAATAAATGCTTAAAAGTTAAGGTCATTGTTAAATTCTTTCTAGACTTCAGCTATTGCTGCTTTTTCGAATGGTGTCTTGTTCTTGGAGGCCCCTTCACTCCTCGGGGGCAGCGCAAAAAGAGGCACAAGGCTCTTGTCTCTCTAAAGGGGAGGAGTGTTTGCCCAGGTGCTCTTCTCTACTGCATCAGGCAAGTTCCAGTGGAAAAAAACAATTATTCTGTAGTTCACCATTATTTACATTTATTCTCCTGTTTATATTACTCAAATCTAAATCAATGCATTAATTAAATAATCCCTTTCCTCTGGGGCCGTTGCCTCCTGGTTATAGCTGTCTAAATGGAAAGCAGGAGCTCCGTAACACGGGACATCCAAAAGCCAACAAGAGGAACAGAGGTGCAGTGAGCAGCCCACCGGCTGCAAAGAGAGCTGGCTCAAAGAAAGATAAATCCGGGACACAATCAACATGTTCAAAAAACTCAGCCTCCTGCTGGGTAGCTAAAAGGGACTAAATCGTCCAGTGCTTGCCTGATAGCCCTATGAGCTGCAATGATCAGCATGGCAAGATCTCTGCCTTCAAAAAATACCACAAATTCTATATTTTGTTATTCATAGGAAATATCCTGCAAGAAAAAGTATAAACAGGGCTTTAATGCAACAATACTGCATCGTCAGCTCTTGGTAATAGGTTTAATTTTAACTCAGGAAAGCCACAAAACCGAATCAAGCTTTTTGTGTCCCTTTGCATTCTTACGGTTACAAATGAGATTTCCAGCAGCTTAAATTCCAGTGTATGGTGGCTGCACATTGAATCATTAATTACCTAAGTAGGTAGCACAGTCTAGCTCCCTTCTGGTATGAAAACATATATATATATATTATATAAATCAGACTGAAACCCTAAAATGTGGCTTGTATCTTAAAGAAATCCCATCTGTTAGTTTCCACTCCAGAACATTCAGAAATGCTTGCCTGAAGGGAAAAAAACCCTACAACTAAAACTGTCGTTGCAGTAGCAGGAGATAACCTTACCTCCCACTATGTTTTAAATTCAGTACTGCAGTTCCAGCCCTTGTGCAGTGACAGCTCTGAGGTGCAACCTTGAACTTCACACAGGTTTGGGGAGTCAAAACTTTACGTTCCTTAGCTAAAAAAAGGTGCCTTTAGGGAGTGGTTAGGAAAAAACGGCAGATGAAAGCAAAAGGGTACCTGAGCTCTACGCAAGAACAAGAGGTTTTGAAAGCGTAAGGAAAACTCATCATTTTAGAAAGAAGAAGAAAGTTTCTCATGTTATTTATGTCAGTGCCTGTGCCAGGGACAGCACCGAGCGCTCGAGCCTCTCTGTGCTAAGCACTGCTTTAACACACAAAAAGATAGTCCTGGTCTTGAAAAGTTTTCAGCCTGAAGCCCTTCCTCCTCTGCCTTTCGCAAATATTGCAAAGCTGTGCCTCCTCATTTAACGGCAATGAAGCGCTGTCAAACAAGATAAAGCAAAATGCTCGCTGTGCTTCCCATCCCTTTCAGAACACATTTGATAATCCATAACAATAAAGTATAATTTATGCATTTTTATCAAACTCTGCATTATTTTAATAACATCTGCAAAGATTGGATTGCAATATGTTCGGGGAGATATTGTTTTGCCCTGAGTTCATAAAATGTTATATTTTTCAGTTAAATCTCCTGCCACAATTTAATCTGCTGTTACCAGTAATTTTTTATCTATTTTGCCACTTCTCATTTTGAGCGGTAAGAGTTCTCAAAGCCAGATGATTCGCACAACTCTCTTCCGTCGGCTGTGAATACAGGTTTAAAGCAGGACAAAACCTATGACCATGGCTTATTTACTGGGCTTTGTTGTTGAAAGGACGTATGGACAAGAGGCATCAAGAAGATCAGTCTTTCCACAAACTTTTCACTTATTTAATGAAATCCCACCCGATGGAGGACGGTGCTCAAATATGAGCTTTGCCAAACTTTCTATGGAGTATCCTGAAAAGGATTTCCCACTGAAATATTAACTCCCCACCATTCTCAGGAGCATTCGTTTCTCTCACAAAAAGAAGGCACCTGGAGAAACCAAGTCCAACAGCGAACAGGTGCACCTTTCACCCTGCCCAAGTCACTGCTGTATCTCAGTAGTTTCTCACACTTTGAAGCACTGATAGGAATTCTAGGGGATATCCCTAGTTTCTCTGTGCTGAGGTAAGCTGAGCTGCTCCAAGGCCTTCCCTTCATGCATTTGGGCAGAATTCGTCTGTCCTTCTGAGCTCCTGAAGTGGACTGAGAAAAGTGACTGAAGCTGATGATTATTTGCAAAGTGGCCGAGTCACCTGCGTGAAAGACAGAGCTGCTGGTGGTCTGTGGTTCCACTTGGATGAAACCATCTGGAGCTGAACGCACGCTCGCTCAGTACTTCAGGCAAGGGGATTTTCAGCAAAACCAGCATAGAAGCCAAAGCTACTCCTGCAGTGAAAACCCGTGCAGGGCAAGGACTCTGCTTTTCAATTCCTGAGCAAAATTCGCTATCCTCAATCTGGTCTTCCGTGGAATGCTCAAAACTGGACAGATTCACTCTTTATTGGGACTATCCAGCCTGAACCCCATCGAGAAACCACTGAGGATTTTCCTCCTTGTGAGCCAACCAGGACCCCACCAGAACCCCAACCTGAGAGGCCTGTGGCATCGCGCCCTTCATGTGTTTGATTTTCCAGTTCTACAGAAGTATTGAGGTCTCTTTTCCATGTCCAGAGCTGATGTTTTCTGTTACTCCCCTGCATATATGAGCAGGATCCATGCCTCATTCCACACTGAGAGGACGCGCGCTTTTCGTTCCTGTCTCACTTCCCCCACTCAATATCACAAACCTGACACTGCAGTAACCAGGAACCCCACTCGAGGGGCACGGGTTTGCCTCCGCGACAGTGTGCACACATCGAATTTGCACACTGTAATTAAGGAAGGATTAGCTGGCAGTTTGTACGAGATACCGAGACAACTTCAGAAAATACGCTCTTTCTGTAGAGGTGGTTATAACAGCCGCTTTGCTTTGTCACTCACACCCGAACAAGCACGGGAGTCTTCATTGTTGTAAGAGAAACTGTAAGAACTGTAGAGCTACTGTTATCTTCAAGGAAACCATACCAGGAAATTTGGAACCACCAAAGATATAAGAATGCTACATTTTCTTGCCCTTTAAAACATGTGCTCCACATTTCTCTCATTCTTCTGAATAAAAAATTGCACACACAAATATATTTATAAAGAGGATATTCCATCCCCGGTTTCTAAGACTTATAAACCAAGGTAACGTTTTTCCTGTTGCAAACATCTTATGATCCAGTTATACAACTAGCTGTGGTTGAACATATACATGTGGTTAAGCCCATTTAAAATGATTTAGGGCTGGGAAAATATATTTGGAATATACTGCTGGTATCCAAAGAGGTAAAGTTATAAAGTCCCAGTGGTGAAACCAAAGAGAGAATAGGAATTTGTTTTGGGCAGTGTACTACAGTAAGGTCTCACAGGAGCAGGCTGAGCAGTGCTAGGGCAGGCCTGGTGGAAGATGAGCTTATGAGGTGACAGCGCTGGGCTGCCCAAGCTTGCCCAGAGACAGATGGAGAAGAGTTCTGTTTCAAAGAAGGCTTCAGTACTTCAAAACGTATTTGTGCTCCTACCCAGGACTTAGCTTTCCATTGGCAAGAAGAAAGTGAGGGCAACTCCATGGTGACTCACCAGGGTCCTCTGAGAGAAGACCCTGTACAAACACCCATCAGAAGAACACAAGGAATCCAAGGAAGAAAGGAAAAAACCCCAAACGAATATACGCATAAATGTGCGTGTGCACACTGTCAACCATCAACGGCCTCCATTGTTCCTGATCCTACTCTTTTATTTCCACCACAAAAAAAATTATGACACTCAACTATTCATACAGCATTTCCGAAATTTAATAGAGCGTACAGATTAAACTCCGAGGGCCAAGCGCTGGTGTCAGATTCACCCAATGAAACCCCATCTGGGAAGAGAACTTGGCTCGGATTCAGCAGGCAAATGAAAGGGTTTTTCCACTTTCAGAAGAAACCCAAGTATGTGAAGTTTATAGGCACTGGTAGGAGAATAAATCAATTTAAGTCCATGTCACACCATTCTTTACAGTTTTGTAACAAGGTGTACTTTGTTAGATTTTAATCTGCATACATTTGAGACAGCAAAGCTCTTCAAAATCATCTTTTAATGGCATCGCAATTTATAGACAGTAACTAATTTCAAACTTCATAGCACTTGGCTTTTATGATTATTTCAAATCATTTAAATGCAAATGAATTTCCAGAGAGAGAAAACATCAAATGCCCTTGAGTGGCAACATGTAATAGAACTGCGAGCAGAAATCACAGTAGGAATTTGAAGCAGTCTGATAGGGTTTGACGGGAGGTCTGTATAAAAGTGTTTGCCTAAATCCAATTTACATTTCATTTCACATTATATTCTATTTACCCATTTTGTCATTTTAATACGACTTATTTACTAATCCCGCTCTGAAATCCAATCTACTATCAAGAGCAAATGTGGAATTCTGGTCAGGATAGGACTTACAGCTACTTTGCATTTTAGGACAATGGTAATGCGGTTTCTAAAATAGAGCTAGCACTTTTTTCCCCCGCAGTTAATAACGTTACAGCACCATGCGGCCAAAAACATTTGTGCGTGCCTTAAATAATTACATTTCTTTCAAGCTAAGCAATTGTTTGCCTACTGACAGAGTAATATTTCCTGGGAGGCATTGCTAAGCTACAGTACATACAAAATATTTGGACATAGACTCCTAAGAACGATCTGAACTATTCTTAATGTGCTTGCGCTCAGAAGGATGAGAACCATCACGGACCTTCCCATTCAGCAGCAGTTACGACCGTGCATCCCGCGCTGTGGTTTTTCCAGCCAGCTGAATTTGTAGGAGACAGCCAGAGCTGGTCTACCTGTTGTGCTTCCTGTGCTTCGGAATAAGCAGTGCAGGGAAGGACCCAACCACAACTATTATCTTGGTATCCTCCACCCCACCATCAACAACCAGCTTTTATGGTAAGAAATGGACACGTCCTTCTTTTTCTTCCCCAAAAAAAGAGTATCTGTCTATGAGTAATTGCAAAGTGGCCAAACGCATTCCGCCCTGCCCTCTCCCAGTGCAAATGCTGCGCTAGAAGCTAGAGTCAGTTAAACCAAGTCATTTAGCATCGGTACATCGGCGCAGAGGACTCTACAATTTGCAGAGGTTGCAAGGGTATTTGACCCTGGTATGGGCCAGATGGACATTTCCAACCAAGGTATACATCTCTGTTCTGAGGAAAGGCAAACTCCAGTGACCAGGGACACCCTGGTTTCTCCACATGTTTCCAGGCTCAGTGTCTGAACGAAGAGGCAAAACTACACTATCAACTCATTAATTCCAGCAAAGGCTATATACAGTATCCTGAAGACCTCCTACTCTGCAGGAGAGGAGAATGTGGGAACAATATTAGTTGCGTTGCTCTTGGCATCTGAATGTTTTCTTATTTCCTAGAGATAAACTGCACTGCTTGAGACTGCAGCAAAGCCTAAAATTTAGATCTCACGTGCTTCCAAAATCTGTATTTTTAAAGGAAACAGAAGACACAAATACCTTCAGATGCTCAGTGCTATTCATCATTCGTGCCATGCTTCCAGAAATGTACACATAGCTCACAGAAATCCATGAATACTTTCATTTCTTATCAGATATAAATTACTGATACAGTTGTACAATATTTGTTAGTGAAATCTGCTATATCTGAGTAAACTGAGTGATGGTTTTGAAGGAAAATATGAGTAAAATATTGCATTTGGGATGGAGAGATTACTAAAATTGTGCCATTCCAACAGCAGCCAATTTCACAATCAAGATGAGTTTTCCATTGCAAAGGCAATTTTTATATGCCTTCTGCACATAAATGTCACTATTTTGTTTATTATATGTTTCTTTTTCATTTATTTCATTAATTTTGTGTGCCTTTTCTGTGAAGAGACTTCTAAGGAAGTATATTTGTCCTCTGTTTTGAGCAATTTGTCTTTTGCAAGGGCAATGTAACTGAGTAAAAGCAATAACACACGGCGTTTTATCAAAAACTTATCAGCACTGTTCAAACGAGGCGGTTCATTAGATATGAATACACTAACTACCGGGTTAGCTTCGGACCTACAGTTTGGCAGGTTGGATGCTGGCTATTTTTTTATGTTTCAAACTTCATGGAAAGAATTACTCAAGTAATGATTCACGTATTGACTAGCGGAGATCAAACATCAGCAAGCCTCTACCAAAGACCTTGAGTATTAATATCGAGTACCCCTCTATCATCAGCTAACACAGTCCCTCATCTGTCTGCCAGGGCTGGGTCACCACTGATCACCCCAACAGACCTGCCTGGGAGTTTTTCCTTTGGAAAAGCCCAGAGAGAGGCCTAGGGGAAAAGTCCCTTCCAGAGGCCACTTTCATGAAGCTGGAAGTTTTATTCCCAGTACCGTGGTCTTTTCCCAGCACTATCTACCTACCCACTCTTTCCCACCCTGTGCCCTCCAGGGCATACAGACCAGAGGGTCTGGCCCTGAGCAGCATAAACCCAGGCCAGTCAGGACCACTTCACCTGGTGGCAGCGTTCAAGGTGTGGAGGGGGAAAAATGGGCACTGTAGATAAATCCATCATTTGCTTAGATCATCAAACCACTGAAAGAAACTTTCGTAACCGTAGAAAACCATCACAATAAAAAAACCAGGTGGAACGGAAACCAAAACCAAATCTGTCAGGAGACAACGTAACTCATCTTTCCTTATTTACACACAACAGTGAATTTGCTTTTTAGTTTTTTCCCCCTCTTATTACTTTTCTTTCCATGGAGCAGTGGTAATATGGAGGTCTGATAATACCTAGAAGTCCCTATTTTAACATTTATTTCCCTTTCTGTAATGAAATAAAGCTTTTTCTTCCTGTAACTGTTGCGAGTATTTTCTGAATTCCAATACGGATGTTATATGCTAAAAGAAATAATAGAAACTTGCGCTGTGAATTAGAAGGTTCCAAAAATCCCTGGACTTCCTGCACTCACAGTGCGCTTGAAAGCCAAGCAGCACCAGTGTTAACGTAAGAGCAGTTGCTTTGCAGACATCTGATACAACTCTTCCAACCCTGCTGAGTGCCCTGGGTGTTGTGTCTATGTTTGTTAAATAGCCCCTGCCCCGAGAGCTTGCTGCGGGTAGGTCGTTCCCTGCGCGACATAATTGCTTTGAACAAGTTCTATACTTTTAGAGCAAATACTCCACTGCCTTTTACATTACAGTCAAGAAGGGAGGAAACACAACAGTAATGCAGTTCAACTATAATCTTCAAAAAGAAGACAAACCTCTATTTTTATGACTGGACAAACAATAAAAAGAGAGGGGGAGGTGTGACAGTCCCGTTTCTATCCCGCAGATTAAATATGATGTGATAATAACACCCATTGAAGGGACGTGTACTGTATCAGGACCAGCACTGGGCAAGTGTTCCACCTCACACATGAGATCGAAAATACGTGACCGACTCCCATCGAGGGCATATCCACTACATCATTAACATTTCAAACAGACAGGAAAATCCTTAGCTTGAGTAAAATATCAGTTTGCTGCTCTCCCTTGCAAAGATTTCTTCACTGAAAAGACTACTGAGATTGTGACCAACTCACAGAAGAGTTATTCACCTAGGGAAAAAAAGACTCATTTAAAAAATGTCCTGCACACAAAACGTAGTTCTGTTTATATGGATGTGTGACTCCACACACACACGAGACCAGATATTTAGGATAGGAATTAATATTCAGTACCTGGCAAAATATTCAACACTTTCCTTCAGTATAATCATCTTTTTAAAGATGTTAGGACCTTTCAGCAGGTCAATCACAGTTTTCAGACAAGCTTTAATTTAAATCAGCTCCATTCTGCATCTAATATGGATGTTTCACTGAAAAATAATTAAAATTAACCACACTGCTTGCAACTCTTTGCCTGTCAGAAACAGACCACTGTTGTGCACGCACATTGCTAATCTCAGGGAAAGAAACCTTGCAGAAGAGCCAAGGAGATGACAAAGTAATTGCCCACAGTGGGTGATTTGAAGAGTTGTAATAAAGAGGCACTCCTTGCTCACACTACCTTCATCTCACCTGAACTCCTCCCATTGGGTGACTCACTTTCATTGCCCGCACGGCCCTTTGGGCTAATAATGGAAACAGACAGCTCTCCTGGCAAGCAACAGAGAGCACAGCACAGCTATCGACTCTATCTCCGCTTTTTCAGCAGCAAGATGGTTCGGTTTGTTCATCAAAAGAGTCTCAGCTTGTTTAATCTCCTTTATCAGTCCTGTTTCCCTCTCAGGCTTGCACAGCTCCTGCTCCTTGAATCGCTGCCTTCATCTCACGTAGTGCATATTCCGCCCTTCTACAGAATGATGTTCAGACGCCACAGAGAGGGGGCACGGCAGAGAGAAACAACCTTGGCACTCAGTCAGGAGGCTGTGGAGGAAAAGAAGGGAAAAACCCCCGAGTGCCAGTGGGGATTTCCTCCGTAATAAGCCAGATGGCATCAGAGGATGCTCGGGGAGGCTCTTTCTGTCCAATTCTCTTCAGTGACAGAAACTGCCAAGGCCTGGCTTTTGTGGTAAACCCGATGACAAGCTATTTTATATTCCTTCCTTTGCTGTGCGTGCTGTCCCCACCTGTCACTGCTGCCTTCTCGTGCAACCAGTGCCCGACACAAGCTCCTTCTCCTCCTTTCTCTCCCTCACTCCTACACTCCAACCGATATTTCCCCTCCGCCTACACCAGCGACACGGCTGCATCTTTTGCTTTACACCTCAGCGACTTAGAAGCTGATTTCTTTCTTCAAGCACAAAATAGTTCCCATAAAGTGGGGAAAACCAGCTGTGCAGTTTCTAAAGGTTGTCCATACTGGCCAGAGATCGAAGCAGGGATTGATGCAGTGAGCCAGGGAGCTGGTGCTCTGTAAAACACAGGCGCTTGGCAGCTCAAATGCCAAAAGGGACGACCTCCTCGAGACGCTGGCTGCCGTTACAAGGCTTTTGTTTATCTATGTTTATGCATTTTAGCTATACACATATCTGTCTGCTTCTGTATTTTTTTCATATCTGCAAAACTTTAGTGTTCCTGCTACCTTCTGAAATGCGGTCTTGCTCTCTCTGCACACCAGATGGGTATGAGAGACTGTATTCCAGAAACATGGAAAACCTTATAGCAAACCCGTATGTGATTGCTGCGGGGCTTTTGGTTCCTTAGAGTCAGATCTATAAGCCCTCTGCCTGCCTGCCTGGAGGGCTTTTATGTCCTGTGTATGGACTAAATTATTTTTCCTCTCCAGAAGTGCTCCTATCGTGCATTCAGCATGGAGCAGTTACGTATTTGAGAGCCGCTTTTTGCTTTTTGACACGGCTCTTTGTCTCCAAGTAGTCATCACGTGCAGACATCCCTGCAGCAGAGGAAAGAAATACATCCCAGAGTATTGTTCCATATAGGCAATAAAGCTGCTAACGGCCGCTGTAGCAAAAGCACTTAAAAAACTTTGCATGCAGCGTGCTGGTAGGAAGGCACAGAGCTAACGCGGTGGTGTGGGTTGAGATACAGACAGTTGCTCATCTGTGAAGGCACGACTAAAGGAGTTATAAAAATCACAGCATTTATAATCCGATAAGCAACATGTTCATTTGGATACTGTCAACTCGTATAATCTAAAGCGAATCAGAAGTTACTTTCTTTATCTGGGTATAAAATAGCAGAAATAAGTTTTTCCTAAGATGTAATATGTCATAAATTCTTGGAAGTAAAGCCATGCAGACAGCTGTCTCATCAGGAAGTTGATGAACGTCTCAAGATATAAATAGGCTTTTTTTTCAATTAAACAAAGATGTACCATTTCAAATCACATTTTTGGATGAACCACAATAGTCTATATCACAGAGGGTTTACTCTTTCAATTTATGAAGAGGAATCTGAGGACTGGCAACTGGGACGTGAGGACCAATCTCCCCTTCCTCTCTCCAGCAGCTTTCCATACCTCTTCCAGCAGAACAGAAAGCAAAAGTGATGGTGAGCCCCAAAGCACCCTGGGGAGACCGGGAAGAGCCCATCCATGCTGCAGCTGAGACTGGGGCCCCGTGTTTGGCACAGAGCGTCCCCCAGCAGCGCTCAGCAGGGAGCGTTGGGCCACAGCAGAGCTGGATGCTGCCCCATGCAGTCAAGTAGAGCGAGGGGCTCCCTGACCAGTGCCATCCCTGCAGGGCAGAGCCCAAGCCCCGGTTCCCCGTGTGGCCCCAGCTCCTGTCCTGCTGCGCTGCACTCGTGCAGACACAGCCGTGCAACCCTCCCGTGGTGCTAGGGCTGCGTCGCAGCACATTGCTGCTCCCAGAACTGCTCCCCAGGCCAGGCTGAGCGGGGAAGCAGGACCTCTTGACACTGCTCTGTCTGCTGCTGGGGGAGAGATCGGCCAGGCAGAATGGATGGAGCCTAAAGACAGCTTAACATCAGCTTTTGCTGAGTGCCTTTCGCAGCTACAAAATGCTGCAGCCAAAGCATAACCCAAAATCCGAGCCAGTGCAGTTAAGTAGCACAATAACAACAAAGCATTTGTTTTTCTCCCAGCTGTGTGTTGAGTTTGCTTTATGACCACATCACTGCTCGTCACACATTGCCCGCCTCTGGGGTTGGCAATGCCTGCCGTGGTCCCAAGGGCTGGTGCGCGTCGGTGCTGCCCATAGGCTCTGCCTGCCTCCGCAGGGGCTTTCCTGGGCTCCAGGTGACCCCACTTAGTGCCTTGGCAGCCCATCCAAGGACAAGGAAATGAAATCCTTCCCTCTCATCAACAATTTTTAAACCCAGTGGGGAGGTGGTGGAGTCACTGTGCCTGGAGGTGTTTAAGAGGAGATTGGATGAGGTACTTAGTGCCGTGGTTTAGATGGTGAGTTGGTGTTGGTGTTGGGTCACAGGTTGGACTCGATGATCTCAAAGGTCTTTTCCAACCTTGTGATACTGTGATACTGTGAAACCCTTCCCTCCCATCAACAATTTTTAAACCCAGTACAGAACATATCAATCTGACCTCACTTTGAGTGAGAAGTTTGTTTCCACTCTGGTGAGGTTTACCCTGTAGAGCAAGTTCTGAATTTGCCCTGACTCAGGTTTACTTGGGTCAGGAGTTACAGACTCCAGCAGAGTGACGTGTTTGTTCATTCTCACAGTCTTGGTTAATTAGGCAATGAAAGGCATAGTTTATAATCAGGATAATAATTGCTATATCACAGTGTATTAGTGGGATACTCCTGGGATATTAACGGAATAAGATACCGGTATCTGTGCTGGTTTAGGAAAGCTGTATGTTTCACTTCCAAAAAGATCCTTTGCTAATAGTGGTAAAGTTCATGCTGTCAATTCCACAAGATAATTTCTATTTTCTAAGTATACCCATTCCTAACACTGTCCCCATGCCATCGAACAGCTATGAATCCTTCCATCCCTCAGGCTTTCGTGTCCCCTTCTATAAAAAGCAAAATGCTGATTGGAGGGCAGCGCCCATTAAATGTAAAAGAGAGCCTTATGGCGTGGGAGTTTTCTGCTTCAACTACCTCATTATAAAAGTTTAGACATATCCCAGAAATCTGGAAGTATAATGTCCCCGAAGCAAAAGAAACCTTTTGTGGAACACAAGTTTTTTGAAAATGAGTATAAATGGCAAAGTCTACCCTTTGATTGTGTTTTTGAACTGGGCTTGCCTATGGATATCCACCCATTAAAGGAAATTCAGTAGAGCTCTGATCTTGATGGCAGCTGCCAGATACCTGTAAAATACAAAGTGTCTCACGGAAGCTCTCATGCAGTGAGGGGAACGAGCTCAGGGTGAAGCCAAATTATCACAGTTTTTAAACTGCAGCCTCACTGCTCTGACAACGCACGTAATTTTGATATGTGAACATAGTATCGTTAGACCTCTTATCAACACGATCGCTATGGTATTGGAGGTTTAGAAAACTTCAAAGCAGGCTGATAAATATCCATAAAAGTGTTGCCAGCCCATAATCAGATGGCCAAGAGTTCCCAGTTGCACCAAAGATAAAAACTGATTAATTTGTCCTCATTTGAACTGAGCATTCCTACTGAAATCAGCAGTACCCATAGGTATTAATACCAGCCCTCTGCCTGCAAGAGCTGTTTATCTGTCAGTCCTCAGATTTAAGAATTGTATTCATTTCTGCTTCAAAGAGTGAAAAAGAAAAGAGCAGAACACAAAACAAAAACTCAAAGGACTCCATGCCATTTAGATTGGAGTTGTTGTTCTTTGCCAAGCCGAACCCTGCCTTTGGCCTTTATGTGATTTTCTCAAAGTCACAGTCTACTGTTTCCTCTTCTGAAATTCAAAGGCAGTGCCTATTGTGGAGATACCACGTTCATATCCAGTCGCTTCTAAAGCAACTCTGCAAAAAATACTCTATAATTTTCCCAAATCTGGAAACTGAACATTTGTTTTATGACTTCTTCCCACCAGGAAGAATCCAAATCAAAACTCTCCTCCCACCGCAGTTTTGTGTTTTTCCCTTTCCATGGCTGCCTCACTGGCGCAGGCAGCTGCAAGCCCCAGAACATGGATACTGCATGGAACTGCATTTTGCAAGCTGGAAACATTTGACGCTATAGGAGAGCTATAAAAGTTGGTTTGTAGTGAAAAAGAATGTCATAGAAACATCCAGCTTAACCGAGGGGATGGAGAAAACGCGACCCCAAAAAATCTTGTTCTAAATTTCCTTTAGAGAGAAATACCAAGAAGACTCAGAAGTTTTCTGCAATTTCATCCACACCCCTAGTGCCCTGTTTCATCTAGATATTTCATCTGTACCCCTAGTTTCATCTATTGCCCCTAGTTTATGAAATTTAAGGCCAGAAAGCCCCTCTGTCCCAGCTTTGCTCACCTTCCCTGATTAACGTAGTTACTGCATGTGTTTAATGATCAGGTACTTCCTTTTTCTTTTTCTTTTTCCCTTTTTTCTTTTTTTTTTTTTTGGATGGAAATGTATTTCAGAAAATCTTTCACCTTGACAGGAGACCTGGGAATGAAGGTTCATCCTCAGCAGGTGGCTGCTAACCCTCCTCTGGCAGGAGTGCATGTTCTTCTCCCAGCTTCCACAGCCGGGCGAGCGCAGCTGAAGCTCCGTGCCGGGCGGGACTCGGGAAGGATATGGCAACAGTGGCGCTGCCCAGCACCTGCCCTGCATCACCTGGGCGGGCTGAGACTAAACTGGCCAGGCCAGCATGGTCCAGTTGCAATTGCTGCTTCTCCTGCCCTAACCTGGGGATGGAGGTAACACCACAATGTCGGAGAGCCGCTACAGCAGCCCCTGCGGTTCCTGTAAGTCCCACGAAGTGGTTTATTTTTTACAGTTGTTTACTTAAAGGCTTCATTTTTAATAATTCTGAGTGAAGGATCAAAGCAAAGCAGTGGAGCCTCTAGCATTTTCTCCTGCTTCCTTTCTGCACTGGCACAAAGAGATGAAGAAGGCATTTCCGCAAAGTCATGACACAAGTACTAAAATAAAATTTACATTTATCAAATTTGGAGGCAGCCAAAGAAAACTGACCTCGTGGTATGAGCTCTAAGAAAGCTCAGGAGGGGAAAACTAAACTAATTAGTAGCAATTACTACCAAAATTGTGGTACTGAATAGGACAGTGCCTAATAATGAGAGGTCACAGCTACTACCGCGCCCCCTCTGTACCCTCATTTGTCTCTTCAGTATTGCAGTCACTCGTGTTGTCCTCTCGCACAGCAGGTTCCCCAGGGCACTTTCTTCTCCCTTTTCTAAGAAGTTCGCAATAATAAACAAGGACTCAACATGTTCAGAGCAACAGTTTGCGCTTTCTAAGGGCTTTGAATGATATGGGCTTTTCTTTCAGTCTCTCTGCAAAAGCAGCTTTGCTGCACCTGAGCTTCATTGTCTTTCACTTCACCGCGTTATAAGGGAATGTAGCTCAGAGGCCGGCAAAACGGAGCTAATTTGGATTTTCACCCAAACAAATGGAAGAAGAACCAACCTTGTCATTCTTCTTCAGGCTCTAAGGTTTTGCACACACTGGAAAAGTTTATCAGTGGATTTTAGTGATGGAGCTAATTTGAGGTACTGGTGGAGCTAATATAGTTATACAAGAAACCTTCTTAGTATAAAAATGCTTGCACAACAGTAGTATCCACACAAGTATTTTTATCAAACTAGTCATCCTTATAAAGATGATACATGTATTTTGGGGTCTTAAAACTTGAAACTAAAGAAGGCTTTCAGAGGTCCTTTACACCATTTGCCTTCTCTGATACATTCCTACAGATACATGGTAACTTGGACTCCTAAATCTCTGCAATTTGTAATATTGGTCTGAGAGCAAATCACTACAAAGACATTTTGTTACTTCAAAATTCTTAATCAAAAAAAGGCATTTTGGGTCAACTCTTTTCTCCTTAATCAAAATGTTTTCTTTCAGCACAAACATGAAAGTAAGCTTGAAAAAGCAACATTAGAATGATAAATTACATTATTCTATTCCAGAATTTTCATAATGCATTATATCAACTCTATTTAAGCAATTTTTCACAGCCAGATCCTATTCAGATCAATATTATCTTGAAGGACATTTTGATTTCGACATCACAGCATTTTCCAGAGGACAAGTATTAAAAAAAGCATTGAACATATTAATTATTATTTGCTTTAGCTAAAAGCATACACGGCATTACAAAAACCACAATGAGAATGGTGCATGATGTTGTTTATAATCTAGAAATAACGACAGCTTTTTAAAAAATCTAGAAGCCTAATGGAAGTTATTCCCAGGTAAATTAACTATCTGATATGGCCCAGACAAACGACAAAGTTCCTCTCTCTCTTTCGGGGACAGACAGAAGTCCTCTTATAGATCAAGATGTGCCAGCTAAATCACCCCCTTCCTGAAGGCCACGCCTCCCACCAGAGGGTGGGCAGAGCATTCTAATCTCCTTCAGAAACAATCAATTCAGATAGCTCAGTGACTTTGCCGGGGCATTTCTGGGGACAGCAGTCACCTCTGCAGATGGTGACGAGTACGTGAGAACGGCAGCTTCTTCCATCAACGTATTTGTACCAAAGCGGGCATCTCTCCATGGCTTCAGTGTCTGAGCCAAAACCTGCTCAAGTCAACAAGATTTCCAGACTTAAAAAAGTAGACTCTAACCCTTGTTCGGTCTTTGCCTAGGAAATAACGCTTCTCGTAGCATTTCTTCATCACCCACTTCTATAAATACTTCTTGTTGCCTGGACACTCTTGTGGTTGAGTAACACAGAGACTGAAACAGAATGTCTTGATAAAGTCAACATTGCGTGTCTGAATCAGTAATACAGAAAACAACAAATGTCACTCTGCTGCTTCTGCCACTTCAGCACCACTTCAGAGGTCATTAATTCCTTGAGAAGCTGCCATAAATAGCCTGCCTCTCATACAGACAATTTTTGCCAAAATCTTAACTCAGTCTCGCCTTATATTTTCAGCTTAAGTCATAAATATGGTTTGACAATCCTTCGCTAGATCACGCTTACCATCGTAAAATCTTATCATTTCCATGGCTACATCTTTCCCCACACTGCCACAGTGACTGCAGGACTCCCACTCAAGTTTTACTGACACCGAGAAGTGTTTTCCACTGTAAGTAGATGGGAAACTCTCCTCACAGTGATGCAGCTCCTACTGACAGAACTGTGCTTCTGCCTGTTCCTCGCCAGAAGTTAAACTACGCCAGCAAAGACATTTTTCTATGTTAGTTTAAACTGGATCCACACCGGTGCTTTTGCCAGTACTGAAAGCTGCAGGAGAAAACAAAATGGCATCCAAACTCAGTAGTTCAATATGAATAGAGGTTTCCCCGACGGGATGCAGCCTCAGTTACACAGCAGCTTTGTCTCTGCTCCTCTCACACAGCCACCCATGGTGGGGAACACAAAAACTGTCCCTTATGGGCATTAATACAAACAGGGCACCTTGTAGTACCATTTGCTGCACACAACAGCCTGCGCTCATGAGGAAACGAGTTCTCTCAGGAGAGAGATGACTGATCCTTTTGCGTCCACACCAGATGAACTACCCGTTTCAAGAGGAAGTGCACGCACGTGTGCGTGCATTCAAGAAACAGAGAGCGTACAAGGCAGAAAATATTGTGTCTGCAAGCCTTAGTGCTCAGCGGGGCAGGACTGGGATCCAGCTAGACAACCCCCGGCTGGAGAAACCTCCCTCACCCCCTGCCTGCTGGAACTGCTATAAAAATAAATAAATACTGAGCAGTTGTCTTCTGCACATTGCTGCTTTCTGACCTCCTTGGGTAAAAGCTGACTCTGGCACAGCCAGAACAAGGCTCCAAAGATTATGGAGGATGTTTTCAAAGAAATAAAACGAGCACGGTAATCCTAACAAACACTGGAAAACATTACTTGTCAGCACAGTAAACACTGAGCCGGAATAAGTGAAAGGCTTTGCTTCAGGGAAAGTACTGTGAGTAAAAGAAAAAGCAGATGAAAGCAGCCATTCAGAAACTGCATAATCAGATGTAGCCACATCTTCAGAATATAATAAAACAAGGACTTGAATCCCATATCCTGCCCCTCGCTCAATCAAACGCGAACCTTGTTGGTTCAGAAATACAAAGGCTTAGAAGGAATTATAGGATCTCACTGGATGCACCAGATATTTAAGACCAGATAATTATCCTCCAAAAAACATTGAAGATGCTTCTTTGAAATATTTTGTACAGTCCTTTCATGCTTGCAAAAATTTATACCCCTGGAAATAATCTAGGGGATAAAATTCAAGACATAAACCTTAAAAGTACGCTACCCAAGGGATGAATACTGTAATTATCTTAAACCTGTTATGGTACTTAATAATGTGTAGCCTACCTGGAATCAATAGGACTAACTCAGCAGGCAGAGAAGAAAATCTGTACCTTAACTTCTTTTCTTACTTAAATTAAAAGACTCATTTTCTGTAGGATTTTCAAGGTCCTTATAATCTTCAGACTTACCATTGAATTCTTTATTTTCTCCTGCTACTGAGCAACATCTTGTCTTCAAATTGTCAGCTTTGAACTGTTGCCTCAATGAATGATTGCAGCATCTTAAAGCCTGCAAGGAAAAAAGCTGCAGTTTAGGCAGAAAGAAAAATATGAGTAACAAGTAAATATGTGATGTGGTTTCTACTTTCAAACTGCCCTTCCATTACTAAAGGCCCTTTTCCACACCCTTCATCCTCACTTCACAACTACTGGTGTATTTTTCCTTGTTTCTGTCTCTTCTAGGAATGCTGCTAAGGTGCACGGTGCTTTCTGGAACAGCAAGATCACACTGGAAATATGTGCACTCATTTCTCAAAATGGATATTAAAAATATCCTCAGATGCATCGAGTCAGCGTATATTTCTACTCTGTTCTACTTCCCCTATTGAAGCTGGTTAAGGTACTGGAAAAAATAGTTGGACAAGCGGCAAGTGTTGATTGTGCTTATATAAAGCCCAGCCCTGAATTTAGTTTTGCTATCTGAGTTTCGCTGCCTCAGGTTTGCAGACTAACCTGAAACTTTTCAGCCAGCGTTCAGCCACAGGTAAGACCCAGATTTGTTTGAATCAGCAGCCCCCACTCACCAAAGGATTTGAAAGCCAGACGTGTGAGCTGTGCTTACAAAGCAGCATAGACTCAGATTGAACACCACAACCCTGACCGGGGCAGGTAAACCCTCCGCGTGGGTACTTTTGCATGGCATCTACAGCTCTACTGTAGCTGTCAGCCAGCAGAAAAACATAAAAACATTTCTTAAATCTCACCTTAAAGGTGCTCCTGGCAGACATGGCATCACAGACTCTTTCCTAGTTTAGATCCTTGTGCAGACAGAGCAGGGTGGCCACAACTGGTGACCTAGCTACGTCCACCAAGGGTGATAAAGAGCTATGCTCCGATTTCCTAACTCAAAATTTTCCACACGTTGCATGAAGAAGCCTTGGAGCAGGGAGCAAAGCCCTGTCTCACGTCACCTAAGCAAATGCTGCCCTTGGTGGGCAAGAGGGTCCTGTCAAAGCCTGCTTTATTTCTGGCTCCGTAATTGCTGAGTTCTTCCTTGAGCAGTGACACAACTTCAAAAGGAGATGCGGGTGTTGCCTGCACTGCAGAATTGCCCACAGATCTGCTCCTGCTGAGGTGGCAGGGACCGGAGTCCAAAACGACGACCATCAAGGCCGTGCAGACGCTGCTGCTATTTCCCCGACTCACCTAAGTGCTTCTGAGAACCCAGCCCTTGAAAACCGACCCAGAGATCATTAGGGAGCCACTAAAGCGTCTGGTGCATGGATTGATGTTTTCTGAGACCGGCTGCAAAGGAAGCAGGCGGTTGCATCTGCCAGCTGCAGCCCTTCCAGCTCCTGCTTTCAAGCCAGGATGAATGTTGTTGTAATAATCGAGTACGCAGGCAGCAGAGACACCTGATGAGGGCAGGTCCTAACTGGAAACGAGGGGATGCATTGGTTTTTGCAGGTAGGGGATCCAGTGTCAGCTCAGCTTATAGGCAGCCTCATCCCTTGCAAGCTCCTCTAAAACGCAGTGCAGTCAATGCTGCGAGTAAACCAGGGTTCTGGTGGCACAGCAAGAGGAATGTGTCCAACTGGCAGGGAGAATAAATACTTCTCTGAACAGGCAGTAATCAGTTAACATTACTCTAAAACAAACATTGAGAAAGCACAGCACTTTAGCAATTAAAGGTCCAAATTTGCAAAATTAATTAGTGTTTCCCACAGCATAGCAATCTACTTATGAACAGCTCTATTGTAAATGTATGATGCTCTAATATGAAAAGCGAGCATTCTTATGTTAATTATCTAATTAACTAATCTGGGCACAATTAGCAGCTGAAACAGCACCACATTACAGTCTCTTCCTTCTTTCCTTCCGGATTCAAGATTGCCTTTAAATTCGTACTTTCAAGTGGCAGGGGATAGAGCTTGCTACCACGCTCACCAGACCTCGGTGCCAGCAGAAGTTCCAGTGAGTGGGCACCGAAACAGAAGAGGCAGAAATCTCTTTGGCACATTATTTAGGAGAGGTAGAGTCGGCTCTTCAATCTCACCACTAAGTTAGCCATCCCTCCAGGGAAACCATCCTTGTCACTTCACGGGAAGTCAGTGTGAAATGCTCAAGAACACTGTTTCTCTGCCCCTTTGGAAACCCAACGTCGCTTGACAAGACCTCCCTCGCACCAGTATTTTCCAAGGGGTGGCTCAGTGGTTATTTCAGAGGTCTGAAAATACTGAGTCTCATTCTTTGCTTTCAGGATACCAATTGACTTCGTTGACGTTTACTGTGGCTTGAAGAGAAGAACTAGAGAAACTTCATGCAGATCTCTGACAAAAACATCCCAACAACCAATACATTTGCTGACAACAGTCTAAATAGCCTCAGAGGCTGACTTAGACAATATTTTCACTTTTGTACATTTCCACATCTGCTTTAGATGGCATTTTTATTTAGGAAATTGATTTTGTGATCAGTAATTAAAAAAAAGCTGAGAGTGACAAGTTCTATACTGAGTTGCACAAAATGTTGATCAATCTAAAACGTTTTGGTTTCATCCTCCTTTTGGGTGTTTTTACTTTTAAGGTTCTGTTTGTTAGTTCATTTTTTAATGTAGGAAGGAGGAATTGCCATTGAAAAAGAGTTTGGGTACAACTACTTTAAGGTTCCCCCTCTCACTTTTTTAAGAGGGAGTAGTATAGTCACTCACTTTGCCTGTGTAGTGCAGGGTTGCTTTTGACACAGTGCTGATCTATTGTGCATTACAAAATTATAAAATAATTTATGTTTAACAGAACCAGAGTAGGTCATCTAATCCAACACCAGCAAGGCTAACTAGATCAGATTACTTAGGACTTGTCCTACTGCGCTCCAACTATCTCCAAAGATAGAGACTCCTCTCCAGCCAATCTGCTCTGCATTTTGCTGCTCATACAGGGAAAAAAAAATTCTTAATAGCTAACTGGAATTTCCTGTCTTCCAAATCGTGTCTGTTGCCTTTTGCCCTTTCATTGTGCATCTCCCATAAGAGTCTGGATTCATCTTCTCTACAGCCTCCCGGTAGGTAGCTGCAGACAGCCACGAGATCTCCCCTTGGCTGTTCCTTCTCCAGGTTAAAACAAACCAGCTGCCCCAGCCTCTGCTCTGCACCGCGTGCTGCAGCCCCCGACCACTCCAGTGGCCCCTCTGTTGGACCTGCTCCAGGTGGCCGATGTCTTTCTCGTGCTGAGAAACACAGAACTGGACTCAGCACTCCCCGTGCCCTCTGACCAGGGAGCTGAGGGGAGCTCGCTGGCTGCTCTCTCGCCAAGAGAGCTTCCTAGAGAGCCTCTGGGTTTGGGAGGTTATAATACAGCGCTCCCGTCGACAGGTTCTGGGAGACCTGAGCTAATATTGAGGTCTGCCTGGCTTTCACGAGGCAGGAGCGCACTATGTCATCTCCAGATGTCTCTCCAGCCTAGGCTGGCACACAGGTGGGAGCAGCTCCTCAGCGGGACCCACCTCCAGCACAGGATCCGGTCCCTGCACACAGGCCCAAAGAGTTTATCCGTGTGCACCAGCAGAGGCTTTGCCCAGCGTCTGAGCACTCCAGACTGTTTCATCCCGGGGCTACTGCATACTCGGAGAGAATAAATCCCACAGGGAGGAAGAACGAATCACCTCAGCAACAGCACTGCACTAATGGAAGCGGAACACAGCCAGGCAAAAGCTGCCTTGCACACCCTCGGGTCCAAGAATTTGTCCTTATTCATCGGAGTAGGCACAACTGAGACCACGAACAGCCCACGTGCAATGCAAGAAAAACTGAACAAGAAAATAAAAAGAGAGTGAAGACTCTTCCCAGACACTCTCACTAGGTCAGGTATACCTCTGGCACGTGCTGTGTAAGTCAGCTCTTATTTAAAACTCTCTCTCACTCCGTATGTTAACTCATTCACAGATGTCAACTCGGTGAGCAATGCGCTTCTGGCATAACAGCTAACCTAGGAAAGGACTCATCGTACTATACTTCCTTGGGAATGGAGGCTAATTCTTTCAGGACCTTAAAATGTAGTGCTGGGCACATTTTTATTTTATTTTATTTTATTTTATTTTATTTTATTTTATTTTATTAATACCTTTTGCCATAATGAACCATCATTGAACAACGGCTCACGAATTAGCCACACAAATTACGGCACCTTATAACCTCTATAAGCCAAAAAAAGAATAAACTTCTTCAACCACATAAAATTCCACTCTATCAAGAATTAACCATAAGTGATTGATAGGATGACTAAGAGCTCTGCCTGCCCTTGCTGCGGGATAGATCCGCATACCTAACACATGTTAACAGATGCCAGCAGGTTTTCTTGCATTAAGCCCTGAACAATTTGTGGAAATCCATAAGAACCCTTCCAAAACTCTCTTGCTGTCCCAGAAATGACATCTCATGACGTATCTCTGGATATCTTTACTACACTAGTCCTAAGGTAAAAGATTTATTTGCGTTGTAGGGTCTTTTCTTACAAGCCATAACGAGTCTGGACATCTATCAGTTCTCCGGTCAAATACAGAAGCCAAAGCATCCTCCTGCCTGAGCTCTGCAAGGAAAGCATCACCTCAGACGCTGCCTTTGAGCAGGGCTCAAACATCTTGGTGATCTTCAAACACCATGGGAATATTCGTCCCAGCTACCAAAATCCTAGAGAACGCTTTATAAAATGCCTTCATTTCAGGAAAATCCTCGCCTCTTTTGGGGAGCACGCAGCACAAACCCCAAATCTCAGACATATGCACAAAACTTTGCCAAACCAAGTTTTCAAGGTAGAGGCACTGGCACAGAGCTGTGTGCTTGGTATGGATTTTACCACTGTACAGAGCCGCTCGGGTTCCACTAAGGAATCCAGTAAGACATCTGTTTACAGACAGAAAGCCTGATTTTTGTCTGAAAACAGCCATTTAAGAATTTTTTCCTTATCCACGCAATTATGGAAAACATGCAGAAAAACAGCACCCTGTGACTTACATTACAAATTGCTATTGAGCAATAATGTTTGAATTTTGCTATGCTGAGTGTAAACTTTTATCATCAAGCCAGAGGAAAATATATTTATCAGATATACATAAGAGATACTCATGACCTGCTTATGGATACCCAGCTAGCTGGGAATAAAAACCCATCAGGCAGCATTCATCAGACATGTGAGTTTCTGATTTATTTCTTCAGCATGAGTCTGGATGGGTTTTTGGTAAAGATCTCCTTGGTGAAAGGAGAGTCATGAAAGGAGTGAAATTCATCCTCTTTGGGGACTTCTAAGTGAGTGTTTCCAAATTCCTTACATTAACACATCAATGGAATTTGTTACAAATATTATTAGTTTGTGCCAGAAAGTTTATAAGAAGATGCTGGCCGGCCACCAAACCACTAACGCTCTAGGACTGGCTTAGGGACAATTCGGTATGTTATTTAATATAAGAGAATATACAGCCTGCAAAGGCCTGGAAGACTTATTTCACAACGTGGCTTGCTCGTTCAGTGACCTAGCTTGGCAGCCTAACGCAGAGAGGGACCCCACCCAGGCCAGATATGCTGAGACCAGACCATCATCTGAGCCACTGACTCTCCTGTTCGGCTCAGACTGCCATAAATTGCATTCAGTCATAGAATTATGGAGTCGTCTGGTTGGAAAAGACCTTTGAGATCATCGAGTCCAACCGTACCTGTCCCCTTGCTAAACCCAGTCCCTCAGAAACTCACCCACCCGTCTTTTAAACCCCTCCAGGGGTGGCGACTCCACCCCCTCCCTGGGCAGCTGTGCCAGTGCCTGACAGCCCTTTCAGGGAAGAAATTCTTCCCCATGTCCAGTCTGACCCTCCCCTGGCACAACTTGTGGCCATTTCCTCTGTCCCATCGCTGTCACTGGGGAGCAGAGCCCAGCCCCCACCCCGTCACAGCCTCCTTTCAGGCAGTTGCAGACAGGGATGAGGTCTCCCCTCAGCCTCCTCTTCTCCAGGCTGAACACCCCCAGCTCCCTCAGTCTCTCCTGGCAGGACTTGTTCTCCAGCCCCTCCCCAGCCTCGTTGCCTTCTCTGGACGCGCTCCAGCCCCTCAATGTCCTTCTTGGAGTGAGGGGCCCATTCAGACTCAGTCTTTTAAAATAAAAGAAATGATGTGCACAGACATCGCCGTTTATACAGGACAGGGTGCTGACGCCTGCTCCCACCCGGCAAGCGATTATAAAGGGCACAAGCTGCATTTTATTGGTAAAGTTAAAGCTTCTGGTAATGCCCACTGATATTTCATTTTAGGGGTTGGATTTTTCTCCTCTTTATAAAACGAAGATCAATACCGTACTCTCCTCCCCCATATTGTCTTTCAATCTAAAATACTTTGCAGTTTAAACAGATATGTTTACAGTAAATTTTTTTGAGTCCATTCGTGAGCCATGGGAGCACAGAAGCACGGCCGTGCAACGTGCGGAGCATCACTGCTTTTTAATTGAAGCTGGGAAGCACTGACTATTGCCTTTACCTGGAACTACAAAGGTAATTAACATACCTGGAACATCAGGTTAATTGAAAACCCCTATCTAACATAGGAAGGCTGTTACTGAGTCCAAATGATCAGATTCTCTCTTTTAAGAACATCCGCGTAAAGCATTTTTTTTAATAAAAAGATAACCAGTATTTTTCCAATTAAAAAAAAAAACCACAAAAGGGAGTGTTCAGATCCTTACAAGGTGCTTCTGCACTCAAAGGAGATGTTTGTGCATGGTGATTCTTCCTGCAAGTGAACAGCTGTACTTCTGTAAAATTCCTTAAGCTATTCCTCCACCCCACGCCCAGTTCAAATGTTCCTCTTTGATTTAACGTTACAATCGAGTTAGTTTTAGGATAATCTCGCAGCGTAGAGCAAAAGCAGTGTCAAGGACTCGGTGAGCACACAGGAGACCGTTATTGACGAGTTATCTCGGCATCACCTTACAGAGGCTGCGCATTCTGCTCTTTCCCTCCTCCCTTTGAGGACTGACGTATCCTTGGCTTCTTAGAAGTTTCATGGCACTTCCGAAAACTGTTCTATTAATTTTTCTTTAACATCTGCCACCCTTCTTACCCAGGACTTTCCTGACTGGCAACAACTGCAAGACTAGTGAAGACTTTCTAAAAATCTCCTTCAGATTTGAGACATAAGTCTGGGACATCATCTACTGAAACCAGAAAAATGACTATGAGGACCTAAAGGTACATTTAATGGGGCAACCTTTGGCACACAGAGGGGAGAAAGCTCTTCCCCTCCAGCAATCCGCATTCCAAGTAGCCGCCGACCTCTTTTCTGTCCCCTGCTAGATCAAAGCCACTGTTGATCTTGTAGTTCCGACAGTACTGGGATAACAGCGCCTTTAAAATACAGGTGTTCTCCAGAGACGTTCACCACTAGATCTTGTTCGCCTCTGTTTCACTAATTAGCGCTGATAGCACAGATGAAGTTATGCGTGGGTTTGTGTCCTGTTTTCCTGGTAAGGCACACGTTGATGTAAATCTTTTGGAAACAAATGCAAATAGAAACAAATGCACCAAAAGCACGAATGACTGTATTTCAGCTCATCTTAGAGCAGCAGTTCTTTGTTTCTAATGGGACAGGCTAAGATCTCCTGGGGGATGAAATAAGGCTTGTAAACGCTGCTCCCACCCTGTCCATCTCCACCACCGAATGCGTTCTCCATTCTGGCAGCTGTGGGAGGAGAGTGTTTATTTTATGCCAGTAGGAACACAGGGGCTGAGATAAGGTGGATGGGACAGGGTCAAAAGGTGATGGCTGCCTGCATGACAATGACTATGTGATGGGATTGGATTGATTGATTAATCCCTTCCTCATCCCTGGTCAGCTGAACCATTGCAAACAGCTGGACACATGCAACAGTCCCACAACTACAGAAAAGGCTTCTTTTTCTCTTTGTGGGGTTGCCCAGACCCATCAGCTCATTTCAGTTTCAGCCCAAGCTGTGAGACGCTGGGTTGTAAGGGAGGCAAGAGCCGTGCAGGGTTAAAAGGGGCAAAGAGACAAGGGTGGGAGAGACCTGGGAGAGGGACAGGTTCTGCATACAGAATCCAGGATCAAGTTTGGCTCATGAGGGGCTGCAGACTGCCACCGGCAGGTATTTGAACAATTTGATAGAGGACAAGGCCAGCTTAGATGGAGCTTGTTCTCAGAAGGACAGGATGGACAACAAAGCACAGAGCACTTTGCTCTGTCAACACCAAGGGTCTACAAACAGGAGCAGAAAAAGAGCACCAACATGGGGGTAGAAAACCAGCAGGACAGAGGCAAAAGTCTTACAGAAAATAAGAAGGGGAGAGCAGGCATCATGTATAATGTGTGAGACGCTAATGCTGAAAGCAACATGGCATGTCTGGCCACGGCAGGTATGCTTCCCAGGTACAAACTTTCCGGGGTGCTCTTTAACCCATCTGTACTACGCAATGACCACTCACACCTTATTCAGTGGATATAACAGATAGCATTTGGGCAGCGCCCCCGGACACACGGTGTGAATTTTGGGGTTGCCCTATGCAGAGACAGGAGTTGGACTCGATGATCCTTGTGAGTTCCTTCCAACTCAGGACATTCTGTGATTCTATGATACTTTTGTGGTGTGAATCCAGTAATCCTGTGCTTCCTCCTGCTACTTTGATCATGAGAAGATAGCAGTAGGGACAGGCCTGTGACAGCTATGGTCTCATATGACACAGGCTGTGTCAATGACATTTTTCTTCCAACTTTCTCAGTTCTACTGCTCAGAAAATCTGGGGAGTACCAGAAAAATGCAGAAGTCATTGGACATCTATTTTTCTTCATAATTCTTTCTTTAAGTTCAATTCAAAATAAATTAATAAAATTTAAAAATACCCTTGAAAATAATAAAGTCTCTCTTACCCCCTTTAGCCAGTGTCTCAAAAGAGCTGGAAATGGTAAATTGATATTTGAGCAATTCACCCCAAATCTGCAGTCTACCATCACCCAAAGAGAACTTCCCATCAAAAAGGAAGCAGGTTTGTCTAGCTGCAGTCTTTGATTACCTTGGTTACGTCCTGAGGCAGTACAGATGCCATTTGTATCATATATGTACCACACATCTTTAAATTAACCTGTAAAACAATCCCCGAGAAATAATTGTTGCTGTCGTTCTAATGAGGCACTGAAAACGCAGCTGACGTGCTTCCTTACCTGTTGGTATGAAACGAAACTTTTGATGTGGTTGGCAACAGGTTCATCGCTCTGTGTGTGTTAGTCCTGGTCCAGCAATCGTGGATTTACCCAGGTCTGTAACAAGTGTTTAATTCCCTCACGGAACACCTGTTAGCCTCCACGCTCCCACATCACCTCGAGTATTAAAGCAACTGCTCATCTCCCTCCTCTTCTTCCCTTTATATTAGGGTTTTCTTTAACCCTCTGGGTTTTCACTAGATTTTTACGCAATCTCTTGTCCTTTGTACAAAGAGCTAAACAGATAAAAATTGTCATTTCACTCTAAAGGAATAGGATTTCTTTTTAAATCTTAGTAACTTTCATAAAGACAGAAAGTGCTTTGTCCTTCAGTCTGTGGAGTCTGATTGGTAGGTGACTAAGGTAACTGCAAATGGTTAAGGCTTTTGTGATAATATGACCAAAGAGGTCTTTCTAATCCTGCTATCCAACACAAGTTGACTTAACCAGTTTTAACTAAGTTTTAACCACTTTTAACTAAGTTTTACTCAGTTACCTAATCTATTACTTGTGTAGGAAAAGCTATGCGATATCTTAGTTAACTCACCTCAACATTAATGTCATACTTGCCACCGTGGATGTCACCAGTCCACAGCACAGCACCCCTCCCCAGGTGACATCATACCCTCTTTTAGTACACCCAGAGAACATAACCATTAACCATAATTTCACCCGTTCCACCTGATTTAACTCACAACAAACTTTAATGAAATAGCACTCTCCATATAACTGTCTCTAAAGCCCTAAATCCTCCTACGATCATCATAAGGAGTGATAGCCCACAAACTACTTTCTGTCAGGAAAAAATGTTAATAGAGCATTAAATGTGCCTCCATGAAATCAGAAGACATGTGAAATAAAACTTATATACAGCCATACTCTCAATTTCCCCCATTTTTTTCTAAAGAGAACACTCAAAATGTCCATCCTAATGAACTGAAAATGATTTTGAGCCTTGCCAGAACACGACTTTGAAGAGGTTACTGATCATTGGAATCTAAGATCCGTATGGACGATTAATGGTAGGACAACTCTATTCTAAACAAAATTTCTCAAGCTCCCCCTCCTAGCAGCATGTCCGCTTAGGTGAAGTCATCTCCTATGTAAACCTCTACAAACCAGGAACCTGACCGTGCCTGAGGAATAAATGTAGGACTTGACACCAAATCTTCACAGGCACCAGTGTGGAGCCTGCAAACACATACCCGAGGAGGTGTATGACCATGGAATGCACCTTCCTTCCTCACCGAAACCACAATTATGAAACCAAGAAATCACTGTTTCCCAGAGCAAACTCACAGGTAAATCAATACAGGACAACAGCACCAGTAGGAGAGCGCTTTCCACAAAAAAAATATTCCACCTGTGATGTCTTAATCCAGTTACTCAAGAGAGACGTGAACCTTCAACATGAGCGTGGAAATCAAATCTCATGATCCTCCCGGCTACTTGAAAACCACGGATTGACTAGAGCTACAAGGTTTATATCACGTTACAACTTTCCCTACCACCTCCCACACACTCACCATTGCTTGTGCAATGGACAACCCTGACTCTCTGTCTCCAGCCTCAATATTCCTCCTTAGCGATTACTGAAACAATGGAAGCCTCGCTTGAAACTTGCACTGACTACAAGAACACAGACCGAGGTTTGACGTACGTGCACTTCTGTGCAGATGACTGCCTTGAAGGAAGACAACGGAGAGATCCCCACCAGGAAACTTTCTCATACTATGACTCAGAACGAACGAATAGGTGTAGTATTGTGCAAAGAATTTGGGAACTTTGAAAAAGGAATCCCTTCATTTACAGCTTTCTGATGTTAAGAGTTTTGGGGTTTTTTACTGCATTCGAGGTAGAAGAATTTTTATAGGCTTTGAAAAGAAAGAACTTTTCTTCAAAGGAACATCTGGCTCTATCCTCAATTTCCTTCCCCAGCAGAAATTAGGTTTGCCAAGCACTTATGTAAAAAGAGAGGTAACAGCAATAGAGCTGGATAAAAGAGATCATTGACCTACAGTAGGCTTTCTAAAAACGCCCCTCCTACTGGTACATATGGGATAGCTGACCTGGGAACCACTGTAGGATAAAGCTGTGTGGTAAAGCCACGCTGGGCACCTGAAGAAACAACACAGAGCGACAAACAGCAACACAAAACACAACTACAGTCCAAAGGAGTCTGCTAAAAATGACACGAGCTTATTCACACTTTGAAATCTAATAATTTGTTTCATTCTCTCTGTTCTATTTCAGCCAGGATATCTGCAAGACGCTTATCCACCGTCAAATTGTTAGCCGTCTTTGAGCAAAACTGATCACAGTCATGACTACTACTTTCCTTTTATCGCTGAGGGAGCAAGTAATTCTGAACCGCATTACGCTAGGCTTCTGATTTCAATTCTGTTTTCTGGTTCTCTTTGCTTTCCATCTGCTGTCAGTTCTTTTCCTGGGGACATATTTTGCCACTTGGGAAGTTCTGAGAAGATAAAACATTGTGCCATTAAAAATTCTTAACTGTCCAAAGCATGTGTGTTTGCATTTGTAGAGGCTCTATATTTATTCTCTGTCTCCCTGGAAAAGCTCCCTGCTTTTTTCTTTCTTGCTCATCCCTGGCACTTCGTTTGTAACGTACTACAGGCTTCCAAAGACAGATGCAACACAGAAAGAAAAAAGGAGAGAGAAAATGCTGAGTTCATCACCATAAATTATTGATGTTTCTTCTACTTAACTTACTCATCAGGATTCATTGTTAATGAGGTGTGGTTTTTAGCTTTAAATTTGCCGTGTAGCACTGCAGGCATTCAATTTGAGACACTGCATTAAAGAGGATTTCTCCCAATGTGTGTCTCCAGATCCTTCTGGTTCCATTTTCTGCAGTAGGTCTCTGTCACTGTGACTTGGCGGGCACTGGTGATGTTCATCCACAGCACAGAAGCAATAGGAAACAAAAAGACAAGAGGAAGATTTTTATTGTGTAACTGATAAAACACATAAACAGATGCTGTGTGATTGCTCTGGAATCAGCTGATTTAAAGAGTTAATTGACTTATTGCATTCATATGGGGTAAATGGGAATTCAGATAAAGTGCAGTGATCAGTGTCTGGAAGCACCAGGAAAACTGCCAATATATATTAGTGAACTTCCATCTTCCAGTACGCAACTACATCAAATTAGGGTCAAATGCCGCCGTTTCTGCTCTCGATGCTGGACTCCCTCTACCTCTAACAGAAAGAGAAGCCGGCTCGTAGGCTGGGGTCGTGAGTTATTCTCACTTCAACAGCCAAAATGAAAACTAGAAGAGAATTGAGAGTGAACTGATTTACTGCAAAGGAAGTTTCCACCAAAGCGTTCTAAAAAAATTAAAACGAGATGACAAATTAATCCGCTTTGGGGTTTTTGCAGAGGGCTCCAGCAATGGCCTGACCCTCTGAGCTGCAGCCAGCAGGAGCTTTATCAACGCCTGCAGGAGGATCAGGCACAAACCACTGCGGCATCTGTTTGGAAACTGTGCCTGGCCCGTTGTTCCAGGAGGAATCCCAGGACAGAATTTCACTTGCAGGGCTCCGCATGACACCTACACACCTTCTGATACAGGTATCGGCCTCAGCCATCTGTGCAGGAAGAACAGCCCAAGGCTGAGAAGCTGAGGTTCAAAATCCTGCTCCACTGTTAACTTCCCGTGGGACTTTGGGAAAACTGTGTTGTCTGACTGTGCTGCAGCTCTTTATCTGTAAATGAATACTAGCAGTTCATTGCCTTAAAGATCCATTGCAGGGATAAATACATTCTAGCTTATACAATGGGTACGAGATCAAATGAGTAGCTAAGACAGGCAGACATGAACGTCCTGGGGGTTTTTTCATCCTAAACCAAGCAAACTAGCAATTAAAGTGGCCTTTTTCTGCTGCAAAGTAAAAAGGAGTAGAGGGGAAAAAAACCCTACACACTTAAAGAGCTGCTCCTAAAAATATAAAATGTATTTTAATTATGAAGGGGAATTAATTTTAGATTGACTGAGGAAAATCCCATGAGGCATCCAGCCAACCCATCCATCTCCTACCACCAGAGAATTTCAGCTTTCCAAACAGACCCGTAACATTCCACTTCTCAGGATCTGCTCTGAATACCGAGCTTATTATCCTTTGACTCCTTCATTATCTGTCACTGTCATAAAAAGCAGCAGATACTCCTAAGAAAATTAAACACTGAAGAAAAAATGTATTAGGCTATCTAATCACCCTTCGCCTCCCCTTCCCAGGGTTTCTCTGCACTGTGTCATCTTTGCCCTTCAGCCACACATAAACTCCTGTCAGCTTTGCCTCCGCTCTTTCCCTTTTGGCCCTTCCATTTCCTGCCACTTTGTTCCTTAAATGTAAAACACGCAGCAACGTGTGCGCGCAGCTGCCCAGGACACTTTCGGGTGAGTGGGGGGGAGGTGATGCTGGATGCTCTTCACCTCATCTCCTTGGCCAACTGAGGAACGCTCATAGATAGGGTAACCCCAAACACCCCACGTGTGGCTCCTTGCTGCTCTGCCCCAACGCCAAGACTCAGGCTCAGGCTGTGCCAAGCCCTGCTTACAGCAGTGGCACCTTACGGCTACGACGCTGGAGAGGGTTTGGAGAGTGAGCCGTGCCTCTGGTTTTGCCACTGGCCTGGAAGATGCCTTTGAGCACATCTCTTTCACTTGGTGCCTCCTCGGTGAAAGGAGGAGGTGCCCTTCACCACCAGGCTATGAAGTACCAGCTGCTGGTAGCAATGGTATCACTCACAGCACAACACAACCCACGCCAGTTCTCAGAATTTCTTCATGTGTGCTGGAGCGCGTCCAGAGAAGGCAACGAGGCTGGGGAGGGGCTGGAGAACAAGTCCTGCCAGGAGAGACTGAGGGAGCTGGGGGTGTTCAGCCTGGGGAAGAGGAGGCTGAGGGGAGACCTCATCCCTGTCTGCAACTGCCTGAAAGGAGGCTGTGACGGGGTGGGGGCTGGGCTCTGCTCCCCAGTGACAGCGATGGGACAGAGGAAATGGCCACAAGTTGTGCCAGGGGAGGGTCAGACTGGACATGGGCAAGAATTTCTTCCCTGCAAGGGCTGTCAGGCACTGGCACAGCTGCCCAGGGAGGGGGTGGAGTCGCCATCCCTGGGGGGGTTTAGAAGACGGGTGGATGAGTTCCTTAGGGACAGGGTTTAGTGGGGAGACAGGCACGATGGTTTTAGAGGTCTCTTCCAACCTTAGGATTCTATGATACATGGAAAATGCCCTTATTGACTTCAGTTTCCTCTTATTTGCTTCAGCACCAATATTTCCATTGGTTGTCTCAGTTCAGGAAACTCCCTGTATTCCAAACCATCCCGAACGCCACGGCTGCCTTCACCTGCATCCCCACCTCCCGCCGTTTCACCAGCTCCTCCATGCGTAGCGCTGCTCCAACAGCCACCAGACTAATGGGCAGAAAGTTTCCTTATTTTTTATTTTGCAATACACCTGAAAGCTCACAGCTTCCATTGGCTTGGTCCCACAGCCCAGTCCTCCTGCAGCCACATCCCTTCACCATATTGCACTCTCCCCGTGGACTTTTCCACACTGCTTGGATGCCAAAATAGTGTTCTGTGCTGAAAGCTTATGGTACTTCCTAAGAGAAAATTATTTTAGGAATGTAAATTGTGAGACTCCTTGAAAAGTAGACTGGGAGAGTTTAAAATATTTTTTATTAAAAGATATATTTAAAAAATATTTTTATTTTTATTTTTTATTTTTAAAATATTTTAAAATGTATTTATTTTTTAATAAAAATATTTTCAAAAATATCTCAAAAACTTCAGCAGCTGCAGCTATCAACAGCAATAGGAAACAATGAAAGAAATCCAACTATCAGCACACTTTCTAACTGAAATAGTAATTTTATTTAAAAATACTGCTGAGGAGAGTACATGGATCTTCCTTTACTACAAAAGATAATTGGATTTTAGAACAAAAGAAGATCACTTGAAAAAGTAAAAGAAAATCCACTAAATAAAAAAAAAGAAACTAGGGGAAAAAAGCAGAACTTCAGAAAATTGCACCAAATTACCTCCAAAAGCTGAGATAAGCTGGACCGACTCCACTGGTGAGGTCGACGCTGATACCCGCCGGCTGAGCGTCTGGCCCAGAACATCTCATCTTTCTCACAAAATCACAGCCACATTAGAAAAGGACAGATTACCCAGTCCTCCTCAACAACACAAGAAATCCTTCAAAGGGGGCACAAGAAACCCCATCTAAGGAACGTGAGGTGTAGAAGGTGCAACCCAGTGAGCGGGAGCCCGACGGGCCTCGTAGCCCCCACGCAGCAAACCTGCTGCCAGTGCTCAGGGGCAACAGGAGCCACAGAGCTGCTGAAAACAAGCTTCGTGCGCTCAGACCACTCTGATGCAAGCTGAAAACCATGGGATACCTGGGGGCAGGTTTTATGGATGTCCTAGGCTTGGTTAAACGTATTTTTGTTACTGTATTAATTAGGTGTTTATTAAATATTGTCAATTTAGGGCATAGTCATGCAATGACTGAGCACGTTAAAAAGGAGTTTTCTTTACGGACAGGATGGTTTGTAATTTCTCATTTCAAGGTCCTCTGCTTTTGATTTTTCTGTTTGTTTGGGTTTTTTAAGTACTATTTGCAGAAATCCTGTTCAAAGTAGAGCAACACAACTTTGATCATGCATGGCCAATCTTAAATTCCTCTGCTTTTAAAAACTTCTTAATAGTTTGTGGTTCTACTCCAGAGTTGCCGTCCAGCCTGCCAAGATCTGCTGATCCTCTCTTGAGTGTATTTTGATTTATTAACGCAAACAAACCTTGTATGTTCACACTTAGTGATTATTAATTTCCCTTCTGCTCCGGAGACTTCTATCTAGGGCGTGTTATTTGAAGAGTTATGGGGTTTATTTAATCTCCACTCATCTCATAATATTGAGCTGTTGTCTTTGCCATGCAGGGCGGCTGTCAGAACAGCCAAGTCTTACCATAAGGGCGACAGAGTTTGTGCTTGAGGTGGCATTCATAGAACTGACGAGCTCAAACACAGCTCCCTGGGAGGTGAACATACACCAAAAAAGTAGATGGAGCTGTACAATATTGTCTGGTTATCTAAAATGTATAAATGTGATGTAGCGGGTTAAGCAATATGAAGGGGAACTGTGATCAGAAACTGCAGCAATCCGCTTCGGAGTTGAACTCCAGCTTGGGTATCGAACATGCTGCAGTTATTCCCTCCTGCTTTCATCCTCATTCAGTTGTCCCTGGCTGTCAAACAAAATAAATGGCATCTCTCTTGCGAAATCACACCTATATTAACTTTACATTTTTATCACCGTTTTCAAGTGGTCTTTCATATATAGAAAGCTCTTTAATTAGACATCCCGACAACATGGCAACTCATCAAACTGTTGCATGGATTCTGAGACTCTGGCTGCTTATGTCAGTGTCATTTTCATTCCCTCAAACCTCTTTCTACAATTTACTACTTGGATTAACTTTCTGAGGCTTCCTGCTACCAAAGCATTCAACCCGAACACTACTCTCCAAGTAAAATAAACCTAAGGTGGTATTGCAGCTATTATGCCGCGCTTGCAGTCTTGCAGTTCTGGCTGATGCTGCTCCCAAACAGGAAAGCATCTTTAGAAATTTTTTAGAAAAATCTGTCAAAATATGTTCCATATTCTTTTTTTTTTTTTCTTTCATGAGAAACATACATTAAAAGATTGCTTGGTTCTCAAAATGGCAAACTATGATTAAAAATATGTTGTCTCCTCATTGCCCCAGTTGACAGGGGAGGGAAGAAGGAAAGAAATAAACCAAAAATGAAAAATTATTAGCCATTAGCATTTCTATTTTAAACAATAAAGTATTAAAAAATAAGATTTTTATTTCTCCAAAAAAGGAAAAGTTTCAAAAATAAAAAAGTTTCAAAAAATCCATTTACATTCCCTTCTTCCCCGGACAGTTTTTGCCCTTTGCTCACTCTGATCTTCTACTGTACCATGCGCATCTAAAACTACAACGTACCTACAGCATGCTTTGTCCTGATTGTCCTACAGCCACAAGGCTGAATATAAAAATCTACAGCAATACCAGTTTGGTGGTCACGTGTCTTATGAACTGTCGTCCCCGACTGAGACAGAAGGGACCAGAAATGAAAGACCATCATGGAAATCAAAGGCCCGAGTCCAGGAAAACCAAAGGGCCAGTGTGGCTTAAACTCACACAATATGTTTTGGGTTGGGGTTTGGGGTTTTTTTCAGCTTTGTCTGCGAGCCAGAGGTATTCACATAGTTTTGCATCATTAAATCAGACCTTTCGAAGCCAAAATAACTCGTAAACGACTTAAAGGCCACAATTTTGTTTGACGAATTCTCAGCAAGGAGAGCAAAGGTCAAAAGCATACGGTTTGCTTTGCAGCTCTTGTTGCTTTTTTTGATGACAGAACTGTAAAATCCTGTTAAATTTCATGATTGAATGAATACATAAATCAATGTAATACAATATTCCAGTGAAATACTACACGCTGCTGAAAACAAAGTAAGTGCCAATGTCAAGCTCATCCCTGGCTGCTTCCCCTTCGCTTCCTAAGAGAAGTCATTACCTGGTGTTTGTTTACAAAACTGGGGGGAAAAACCCTTGGAAACATAAAGGCTTTGGGTTCACATTTCAGGCATGAAACGGTGTCCCACTGTGTCATTTTGGATTTGCCATTTAAAGGCTGACAGCGCGTTTGCTTGAACAGTTCCCTTTTTTTTAAGAAGAGGAATTTAGGTCTTTGGAATCTAACAGTCTCAGAAGGGCTGCTCAGATGTTTTTATTAATTAGTTAATATTTGTCCAATGCTTAAAGTATCAAGCACTATATAAATGTTAAGCTGTGGAATTTGGTCCTGCAATTAAATGGTAATTATAAACAATGAAATATTCATATTTTTGTATTTGCTAGGAATTTACATGACCATGACATATTTGATAGCTTAGTAGAGAGCTACTAATCTACCCAAAGCCATATAAAGTTTAGGGATATGGCCGACAGCCTATTTAAATAACAAAGCAAAAGTCATATTTTCCCCTGTATTTCCATGTTAGCCTTTAAGGCTCCAATTAAAAGCAATTTAAGAACAGAATTTTCACATCTCATTTGTCCATGCAGTTGCCATCTACTACACCTCTTACATGTGCAAAATAAAAAATTGCTCCTGAAATCACATTAAGTGTGTAAATTGGAAAAAAATTGCATAGGTTTGGGTTCATCCTAAAACCTAAAGCCTTGAAAGCTCCCAACTCATTTGTCGACATTACAAAAAATGAAAGTACCAGAGAAATAGCAGAAAATGCTGAGCACCTCGTTACTCTTCCCGGCTTTTTCTTCTACATATGAATGTCAGACCATTAATGAAAACACTCTTTATGAATCAACACTCTCACAACAGCGTCACTAATGAACTACTGGTAGCTGAAAATGGAGACTAAAAATACTACGGATCCCTTTAGTGCAGAGTTATCTTATCAATATGCTATGGCGAGAGCTGTTAGGCTGAAAAATGCATTTACTTAAGAAAACAGCATCATGGAGCAGAACCACGGTTACAACACCACTTCTGTTGCCAGAACACACTCGCAGTTGGTGGGTGGCTTGTATAACTTGAACACTTACTTAATTAAGTGTATCTTTCCAATAAATACATTGTGGGACATTAATTTTTACTGATGGCTAAATATCTGCTAAGTAGCTGCCCTGTCTCGTAGGCAACCCGGCTAGATTTTAATAACTTGCAGGACAAAAGAGCAACAGGCGCACAGGGTCTGGTGAGGATGTCAGCATTTCCATTATAAATCCCATTTTAGCGCTGGGGAGGGTGATCTAATTTGAACATTAAAACATGCTGGAGAGAGCTTTTATCCAGGAGTGATTTTCTGGTTTCTAATAAATGCCATTTGCATCCATTTGGAAGAATCTTAAATGTACAGAGTTTGATGGGGGAGGAAAGAACCTTAAACAAAGAATTAAAAAAAGAAGAAAGCTCTACACCAGAGTAGGCTTCAGGGTTTAAACTTTGCATTGAGCCTTTATGTTTGACTTGAAGAGGCTGATGCCAGTATCACACAGTATCACAAGGCTGGAAAAGACCTTGAGATCATTGATTCCAACCTATGACCCAACACCAACACCTACTCATCGTCTAAACCACGGCACTAAGTGCCTCATCCAATTTTCTCTTAAACACCTCCAGGGACGGTGACTCCACCACCTCCCCGGGCAGCGCATTCCAATGGCCAATCACCCTTTCAGTCAAGAATCTTTTCCTAATATGAAGCTGATCGGGGATGGACCCACAGTTGCATGGGACCTTCAGGACATGTCTGTGCTACATAATCTGGCGATGCTGATCGACGGCGATGCTGATCGACAGCGATGCTGATCGACAGCGATGCTTCTGAAGTCAGGAAACAAGAGGCACAACATGCTACTCATGATGGTGGGAAAAGACAATCCTCCAGAGGTAGAAAATTAAACCAAATCCCTGGTCGGTCTGCAAATCCTAAGGACACAGTACTATCTCTTTGTAGGACTTTGTGTGTTAAGTTCCACTGTTGCAGGCACTTTCTAATTTCAGCTTCCTATAAATTTAAAAGAGCCTTCACTTCCTTTCCTAAATATATTCATAGGACTTTTATATGTGCTCTGGCTCAGCTATGAATCAGCCACTCTGCATAAGAGTGTTTCAGGTATGGATGAAAATGGTTCTTACATATTCAGTAGTTTGATGTATATATTAAGTTTGTAAATTTGTTTGTAGCAAAAGCTGTTTTATAGCTAAACCACATTTTTACACTGAACCAGGCCAATAACACATGTTCTAAAGCTATCTGGACACAAGTTTATGTGAGTGGCTCAGTCACCATCTTCATCTGCAAAAAATAAAACAATAAAAACTAAATAATGCATATAGGAAGTGTTGTCAAAATTCATTTGGGCAGTTCCATTTTATACACAATTCATTTCCTATGTTCTAAATACTGAAATGTTGATTTATGATGACAAAGCACCCTAAACTTACATAGAAAATAGGTTTCAGAGACCTTACAGACTTTTCAGAAACTTCAAAATAGTGGAGATAGAGCGGCTTCTATCCAGACATTATTACTTTTATATTTTATTATTATATTTAATTTTTATTTATATAAAACATTTATTCATATATTCATTTATTATATTATTTTTTAAATATCGTTATTATATTTTTCCTTTATTCTTGGGCTAACCTATACTTCTAGCTTGTTCTGCTTAGCCTTTGTCTTGATGTCCTAGACACTCTATATTTCTTGAGCAGATAGGAGTCACATCTGAAATTACAAGGCCAAGCAGTCACTTGTTGCCACATCTCTACTTGAGGAGCGCACGCGAAAGAACTATCCACAAAAAGACGTAGAAGCATTCTCCTACAGGAGGCTGTGTTTACAGACCTTGTAGTCAAAAGTAAGGTCACCGACACATCCAGAAATCCGGTCCTTTGTCCATCACTAGAATAAACCAGAGGCCACAACAGTAAAGGAGCTGAAAATCAGAATTCTCTAAGTAACGTTCATACAAAATTTCTAACCCTCTCTCAAAAGGGGAGGGAAGTGAGTGGAAATATTTTAAGAGGCAAGTCCATGCAGTCCTCAGCAAGCTCATCCATCGCCTTGCCTAGGAGAGGACGAGTCCTTGGTCCTTACAGCCTCACCGTTGGGCTGGGCAGCACGATGCACGTGTGCGGGCAGGATTTTATTCCCATATGCTGCTGGAAAACAGAGTCACATTCTTCTCATTTCAAAGGAGTTTGACTTTGCACCGCAGACGCTGGTGCCAGTTGCCAGAGGATTGGCAAGTACTTCTGGAGAGCCACCCTCAGCCGTCAGCGAAACCCACCTTGTCGGCTGAAGGGCAGCCACAGCCACTGAGGAACAACACTCATCTGGTTACAGCTTTAACTTCAACAGCCCCACACAGAGCCACGGCGAGCACAGCTCCGCGAAACTCAGCTGCCAAACTGGGGGCTGAGGAGCCTGCATGCCCCGTCGAAGCTCGCCATTCAGCTGCAGATCACACCGATCTTCCCCAAAGCAGGTTTATCCGCCAACGTGAGAAAAGCTTAAACACTTCCCCAGCGATTTGCTTGGTAACGAGAACTCTCATATTTGGCCACGTTTTTTGCAGTGTCCCCTCCTCTTCCATTTTACTGGCAGAGAGTTGGTGGCCAATTACATCCTCCAACAGTGAATGGAAACGCCGTTCACCACGTCTACTTTCCCTATCGGCACTAAGATAAAAAACCTTATACAGAGAGAGAGGAGAAGAGAGTAAGTCCCATCAAAAATAACATGCTGGGATTTCAGGAGGATTCGACTTTTCAAAATGAAACCTGAACAGCTGCTGGATAATACAACCTGAATAAAAGTAATTAAAAGAAAATGAGTTCTGCCCTCTTGTATCCTCCTGACTAATGCCTCATTTTCTACTTCAGGATTTAGGAAAGCAAAAGTCTATTTCTGTGTCCATCACCAGAGCGACATCACAGCAAGTTAATTAGAGCACATGACAGAGAGGCGCTATTTTTGCCTTCAAATAAAGATCTTTCTGTTGCATATGAACATTTTTCTTTCTGAGCTTGTGAGAGAGACACCTTAGCTACCAGGAAAGGATCCTCTCTCCCAAAGGTGTATGAAAATTATGCTTTTTCTACAGCTTGCAAGCTTCAAGATTAGAGTTGCCAGCTGTGCTGTTTTAAAGAGGATGCAGTCAGACTTGGCTGATCAAGCTTAATTTAGCCTTATGTTTGTGTTTCTGAAACATGGTAAACAATTTTTTAGCGTGTATGTGCTTATTGAATTGCAAACGAGAAACATTTTCCCTTATCTGAATAAAAATGAAATCTAAAAACTCATGACCTGTGTATTAATTATGATTTTTGTATTCCAAAGTGTATTGCTTCATGGAGGGGCCTAAACACCACTATATATTTATATGCCCTGATAAAGAGTATTCCAGGCATTCATCACGGATAAACTCTACTGAAGCTAAAAGCCGTATTTCCCTCTCAGTTTGGTGTCCATGTTGTCATGTGGAAACAGCAATTTATATTACATGGGGACTGCTCACGAGCACAGAACCCAAGGCATTCATCGGAAATGTTTGTTTCCCAATGTTTGTCTACAGCTGGATGCCCACATCTATATTTCACATCTGAAATCTCTAAGTGAAAACATTATTCAAAAGCAGATGTCATCAATCGTAGTTCTTCACTACCCAAGCTCCTCTTCTCCTGACCTTTACTTTCCTCTCCCTCCATCCTCACACCGGATGGCCAACGGCACCGGAGAAAACAGACCTTCCCTATGGGTTAATAAAATGCCTCAGACTTCAGGGGTTTCACAAGCAAACCAATAATCATCAGCAATCTATAAAAGGGAGCTGTGCCTAAGCGGGCACAGGACATGCACCCTGTTGATTTTCCTTGAACGATGGCTCTGCTGTCTGCATCTTGAAGTCTTAGAGACCCTAAACCAGTGATGAACACAAGCGAAGGCACACATTTCTCATAGAACCATAGAATCCTAAGGTTGGAAGAGACCTCTAAAACCATCAAGTCCAACGGTGCCTGTCTCCCCACTAAACCCTGCCCCTAAGGAACTCATCCACCCGTCTTTTAAACCCCTCCAGGGATGGCGACTCCACCCCCTCCCTGGGCAGCTGTGCCAGTGCCTGACCACCCTCTCAGTGAAGAAAACTCTTCCGAATGTCCAGTGAATCAAAATCCTCCAAAAACCCCTTTCCAACAGGACAGTCACATTAAACAAACAACAGTCAGAGGTACAGTATATGGAGAAACGCTGTTGAAGTGCATGACGAGATGAGATGAGAAGGAAAAACAAAGCCGTTACAATGGTTTTATGGACTTTCTGAATATGTTCCTGAGTGTCACACAATTTTAACACTACTCCTGCAGCTTAATATGTGCAACTTGCCTCCAGGGGCTACGATTTAGTAGCAACAAAGCTGAAGGGAAAAGCTTTGGCAATAAACAGTGAGAAAGTTTTTGTAAGCACTCTCCTTCAATGGGAATACTTTACTTAAGAAAAGAAATGCAACAGGTACATGATTAAAATCAGACTTACAACAGGCAAACTTTGATTATTAGTATAACAATATTATGTACATCACCAGTAATTTTCTGTTTTCTTTCGAAACAGAACACTGTTTGAAGAAAATAAGTGATAGGATGAGAGGAAATGGCTGCAAGTTGCACCAGGGGAGGTCTAGACTGGACATGGGGAAGAATTTCTTCCCTGCAAGGGCTGTCAGGCACTGGCACAGCTGCCCAGGGAGGGGGTGGAGTCGCCATCCCTGGGGGGGTTTAAAAGACGGGTGGATGAGTTCCTTAGGGACAGGGTTTAGTAGGGAGACAGGCACGGTTGGACTCGGTGATCTCAGAGGTCTCTTCCAGCCTTCTGATTCCATGACTCTATGATTCTATGAAACTCCAGCACATGTGCACTTCATCTCCACGTGGCTACTACCCAACCCATGGAGCGTGTCTTAACGCCACGTGCAGGGCTAGTCCAGACCAGCAAGGCACGACTATGGTCAGGGGATGAGAAGTTCAGGGAGCAGGGACTTCAGGAAGCTCTCAGGTAAATGAACAGGGCATGGGTGGTACCTGAGCTCTCCTTATGGCAGGAGGTCCATTTGCTCTGCCCGTTCCAAGCTGGGCAGTCCTGGGTCTGTTCCCAAGAGAAACGAGCAATGGAAAGCGTGAAAGGCAACAGATGGGCAATGTTAGATTTGGTACGGAGCCACAGTCATAGCAAGGAAGTTATAAGTAATGACCAGGACCGAAAGGCAGGATAAGGAACCCCAACAACCCACCAGGAGGGAGAGGAGCAGAATCACGCCAACAATCACCCAAGGACCACTGGAGGTGGCAGCATGGGAGTTGTGCAAGAAATCTGTATCTTTAGAAAGCCATCGCTGCTACTGTTGAACACAACCAGCTATTCCAAAATATTAGTGCCCAGGACAAGCCACTTTCATCAGATGAGGAGGCAGATTTTCCAGGTCCTCTGAGTCAAGCTGGCTCATCTCCATTTCATTCTTTGATGTAAGGGCATTGTGTTTTTAAGAGACATTGCTCAAAGAGGGAAGAGGAGTCATTTGGCACATGAAAGAGAACAATGCTGTAAGAATAAGAAACAGAAGAGGACAATGTGTAGCAAAAGCAGATGGAACAAAAAGGGAAAAAAAATAGAAGGCACCTCAGACTGGAGAAAACAATAAAAAGCAGAAATCCATAGACAAGGACCCAGTAAGGAGCCAGGAGACAGACCAGGGTCAGCGGAGAAAGGAATAGAGAAGGACAAGAGCTCTGTGAGTTACACAACGGCCACGAGATGCTCACGCTGGCTGGGAAGAAAAGCACAGCACTGCCTGAAAGGAAGCTGCTGAGCTGCCATCACGTTGAGGAGGGAAAGGTGGGCTCACAGGTGGCGAGGGCTTCACCCCGTGCAAAGCACAGGGCAGTCCTTGCCTCTCACCGCAGCCCTGGGCTCAAGCACCGGCTGACAAGTCTGAGCTGAATTGCTGCCAGGAGTGTATTTGTAATATGGAATTTAGATGGGAAAGTAATGGAAACATGAGGAAAACATTTCAGTACCATTAATTAATTGGTTTCTATATTATATTTAAAGCCCTTGGATGTTTTTTTCAAAGTCAATTAACTCAGCTTTATGTTTCTACTGAATAAAAATCTCCATTTTGAAGCAGCCCTTTTTAGGCTGAGTGGAAGAGGAAGTCAGACCCCTAATTCTGACCCCTACTCTGCAAATCACTGGTTTTTCCACAGCAAGATTAAATGCACCGTTGTTGTTCTGCCAGCCCTTAATACAAATTAATGACCTAAATTACCTTTCATCTCACCTTATAAATTTTACCTTGCAGCAGCAGAAAGCCCAAGGGCTCTCGCGTAACCAGATGAAGACAAGTTCACTGCCTTGAATCTTTCCCATCTTGCTCCACTTTACATCAATTCTTTATAAGAAGAGGTCTCCAGGGCTCACAAAGAAGCTGGCCATGCAGCAGAAGGTGCCGTGGGACTTTTAGAGGTAAAAGCCCGTCTTGTGGTGACTCAGTGCACTCCATTAGTCCTAGGAAACACGGGGCGCATCGAACGTGGCAGATGTGCCCTCACTTGCCAGGCTTCAGACAAATGCAATCAAATCTATTTTAATCATCTATGAAATGCAAATGTGTTCCACTTGCGCACACGCAAGATCCATTGTCTTCCTCACTGAAGCATACGATACTGCCAATTAAATGTCGTTGTTACCTTAATACGTGTTCCGACCGCCTAAGGGAAATGATATTTACCTTTTTTCCTAGTAGTAGTACTACTGTTACTTCACATCACAGAGATTTTAAAATGTTTTAATAATTGTGTAAGGGTTTTTTTGTGTTCTGGCTTTTCTCAGCTCTGTGGTCAACACCCATCCTGACTGAGCACCGAAACCCGTGTTCACACTCGGAGGAACAACACTGCGTAATTCCAAGTATTAAAAATACCCTTCCCAACTTCTCCAAAAAGGGCCCTATGCAGATGTGGCAGTTGCATTAATCTGCTGGCAATCTCGCTCTCACACGCAGGCTCCCATCCACGCACACAGCCCCTTTGTTATTCTGCTGGAAACGGCCAGGCAGCTGTAAAGATGTTTATTCTCAGACCCACATGAAAAATGTTTGCAGTATGTACGTAGCCTACAAAGTCAAGAATGATAAGCATTTTAAATCAGACCGGCCATGCAAAGTCAATATTTCGATATCAGAGGAATTGATTCTTGATCTAGTGCCAGCAATGTGTACTCAATGTACTGCAGAAAAATCCTCGCCCAGCCTTCCTGCCAGCACAGTTCGGGATGACAAGCGTGCAGTTATCTGATAGAGCAGATATTTGTTCCAAAAGACGATTTTCATTTCAAAGACAAAACATGAAAAGAGCTTCCTTGTGGGGAAACCAAATACTGTATTCTCCTCTTGATAAATCAAGCTTTAGAGAAATAAAGCCAAAGAGAGCAGGATTCTGAAAGGAACTTCTGTAGCTCTTTTCATGCTTTCTCAGCTGGTTTAACTCTGCCGACTAATAATCTTGTGTTTTCCTAAGATGTGTTGAGAAAGAGTTTATTTGCAAATAATTATTTAGTGATAAGGATGCGCGTCTGTTTGCTTTTAAACAGACCCTACAAAGCTAATTAGGGGGTTCATGGTAGAACAGAGTTCTATATGGTTTGTACCTTAAGCTGCTAATTACAGGATTTTCAACAGCATCTCTTTCTTTCCTTTGTAGAGGACTAAGACAAGTATTACTTGAAAATAAAAGCCCCGTTTCAGTGAAAAAGGTGAAATTTCTTTATGTCACAGTCTTGTCAGCTCTCCTCATCGCTGGATTTACATAAAAGTAACCAAGTAGGAGTAATAACAGACGGGAGAGGGAAACATCTTCATGCCCTTCGAGACCCAAGGACTTGCACAATAGTCCTTTCATGCTCTGCAAAGACATCTTCGCTCTTTGAGCGCAGACCTCCAGATACACTGTTTAATTGCAGTTAGCGAGCAGCGTGCCCTTGACACAACACAGAATAAATAGAACCTGCCCTTTCAAGCGTGTCACCGTGCTCAATGCTTACTTTATGTCTGCACACTACAAACCAGACCTTATACAAAGAAATTTAATCATGCCTGTACCTGCAGAATTAAATAGTATCACATTTAATGCTAGTTTATTTTAGGACGACATCAAGAGGGACTGATACCAAACTAGAATCCAGCTACATTAACCAAGAGCCTACCTCACTCACTGCTTTTCCTCGGGGCACAATAAATAATTACCTGCATGCTTTATTTGCTGACAGTCTTTATGCAAGTGCAAATACGGTGTGTCTGTCCAGTTTCTAAGAGAAGTAAAGGGTAGACTGTAGAGAAAATTAATCAGAAGCATATCAGGACCTTACTGGGATGCAACCCAATTAAATTCAATATATACATCCACCGTGGAGGCCGTTAATAAGCTGTTAACAATTTCTGTATAACCCTGCTGGGCTTTATACAAAATTTTGCCCCTATAATGAACTCTGCAGGCTTCACAGGTGGGATTTTTAGAAGTGTTCAACACTGACCCAGATCTGCTCTCCTCGAAGTCAGCAGGAATTTTAACCACCAGCTTTAGGGGGGAGGTAGGGAAAGGTCAGCCCAGAATGCTTTTCAAAATCCCACCCCACCAATCTGCTTAAGCCCCGTGAAACTATGAAGGGGAGAGAAGTTTTGTTATGTTTATTGCACAGAGTAAGGAGTTTTTGTATACGATGAACATCACATTATGTGCTGCAGAAGCACAGAATATTTTTGCATTGTTTATCTGTCAAAAGCACCAAATTTCAAAACAATAGAGAAGCCGACATGAATAAACAAATCGTTCCTACCCAGGGAGGGTAACTTTGTTTGCTCTCACTTTTACAGCCTAGAGATCCAAAATACAGCTATTGATCTTGTCCCTTAAACAAAAAAACTATCAAAACCCAGAGTTGTACGCAAGACTCATAGGCTGAAAAAAAGCAAACTGAATAGAAAAAGCCCTGAAATTTTGCAACATGCTTGTGAGGATCAAACTCTCTGTCAGACTGTGGGAAGACAGAGCAAGTAATAGCAGCTCTACTAGTAAGCAGGCTGTTGATTCAGGCTCCAAATTAATTATAAATTCATAATTAATTATGAAGTGCTACCCCTTGCTCTGCTTTCCCATGGCCTGAGGAAGAGACAGATTCTCAAAAGCTCAGAGCCAATTTCCGTTTTATTTTTAGCCAGTCAATCTCACAAAAGGTCTTACCTACAACTTGGGGACTTGCTCTTTTATATTCTATCCGTGTACAGGCTAATCAGCTGGTGCAGCGATCTGTGACACTTAAATAGGAAAGATGCATATAAAAAGCAAAGAGAGGGCAGAAGGGACCCAAATACTCTGTCAGGGCCACGGCAAGGACAAAGCGAGGTGGGAGTCCACCCTAAGCTCCCCGTGGAGGGAGGTGTCAAAGGGAGATGAAGGTCTGGTGACCACCAGCAGCTCCTGTTGTGCCCCCGGGAGCGGAAGTGGTCCATGTCCATGGATGGAGGAGAATGCGGCAGGGGTCTGTGGGATGGGAAGCACCTGGACATCAGGGCATCCTGCAGGGATGGGTGCTCGTGACCAGCAGCATCCACCTTGCAGCCAAGTGAAGGACTCCATTTCTCCACAGTACAAACCCAACAGCAGGTCAAGGAGGAAAAACGGGCCAACAGCCAGAAGTGGACGGGTCCTTCCACCACAGCCCAGCAGCACATCCCCTCACACACCCCTCCTCCAACCCAGCTCAAAAGGGACTCAGGTGCCGGCTCTGGTGGGATCAAGACAGGCGAAGGGCGTGGCAGGAGGCACAGAGGCCACTGTTCGGCTGTGGTCACCTCTACTGTGGTTCCACTCTCAGGGTGAGCGGGTGGGGAGCAGAGGAGGGACTTTTCCATGCCGGGCTCTGCAAAGTCGCGGTTCCCAGGCTGGTGATCCCTGCACAAGGCACCTTGTGGGTTTGGCTGCATTTTCTTCCCAGGGCGGGAAAGAGACTTCAACAGCCCATGCCTTGGTGTGCTTTTCTGCCTGACTCACCAACCCTGCAGCAAGACCGGGCAGACTTCATGGAGCTGTCATCTCCTAAAAGCAAAGCCAGTCCATCTACGGGTGCTGCTTCTGAATTCTGCCAGCTGCACCGCTTACATCGCACTCCCAGCATCAGGGCTCAGCCCTTCAGAGCCAAGCGGTCACGGCACGCTCGCGGCTCCCCTGTCTTTGCACAGCCACCACGCCAGCGCTGGCAAAGCTCCTTTTGTTACTCTCAGCTGAGTTGCCAGCTCCATGAGTTTAAGAGCCATCCATATTAGTCTGATTTTTGTATGTTTATTTTCTAGTCTTGCCACTGAGCACATCCTACTAAGAAGCACTATCTGGGAGGAAAAGGAGCAGTGAACGCAGCTCAGCAGGTTGAACCGATCTTTTGTTTCAGCCATTACTGAAGGATGGAGTGGGTACAGAGGAGCTTTTACTTACAATTAAAAAATCTAAATACAGTACGTAACCAACCTTAAAAACTTTCAGTGCCCAGTAAACATTGATCTCTAATCCATTCCGTTCGCTCATTCCAGGACTGAGAAGCCTTAAATAAAACACTGTTCTGTGAATCAGCAGCCTGCTGGTAGATAGCAGGAAACAAAAAATATCCACCCACGGGATATTCCCAGCTCACCTAGGAGTAGTTCTTAAGAAGGATTAAGTGGTTTGGGGAAGCAGCACAGGGCTGAGTCTAAAGTGAGAGGCATCCATTTGCTAGGCCTGCCACCACTTTACTGTGTAATCTCAGGCAAATCACTGACCTTGTTTTAACTTTCTAGTTAAATATCAATATATGGAACCTCCTGTGGTCGTCAGAATAGAAGCTGTCTCTGAACAGATCTATGCACAGCACTAACCACAACACTGACCCGGTCCTGACTGGAGCTGGTAGCTGTTATCACAATAAAAATCAGTAAAGAAATGGTGATGTGCAAGAAATCCATTTGGCCTGAACCCAATGGCACGTGACGAGAAGACAGCAATATTCAAACCAGAGGACTGATAAACGTGTACTTATGGGTTATACATGTTGCCGTTACCCCCACCTCCTTCTGCCAGCGATATGAAACTTCCACAACTGGCTGAAATCACCTTCTGAGCCTGGAGTAGGAGTAGGTAATTTAGTTTCCATGGTAATGCAGTTCTGGACCATTCTTAAGCAGAAGCTGCCAAGTATGACAAATGGTAGGTGCTGATTTTTTTATGCGAACAGCTATTCACTATGAATTGAAATGAGATTGCCAAATTCACTTTCCTTGGGACTGGAGCTAGGGTCAAAAGCTATTGTTACATTCAAGCCATAGTCCGAAACTAGCACTTTAGCCACCCATCTCCAGCTGCAATATAGAATCTTTTAAGTCATAGAATAAAAATGAATGACTCAATATCAGAGTTGTCAAATAGATGAGACAGATTTACATCAGGCAATTCTAAAATGCTCTGTAGCCATGAATTAAAGGAAACATATGACAAATGACTCTTATTCATTCCCTCGTGAGGAAGAAATTCCGTTTTAAACATTGCTGACTGTTGTGCAGTTCCTATTATATATATGTATATATGAAACCTGCATTGGGATGAGTACATGAAATGGTAAAGGCTTGAATTAAGCTACTTTTCTTCCATAAACCATCACTGTATGATAACACACGGTAGGTTTTGCACTTTGCTAAGCTGCCCAAACCGTATGTAACTGGTCTTGGAAAATGCTGTAATACAGCAATTAGTAACACGACAAATAAAAGAGGGAAAGACTTCCATTTTTAGCCTTGTTTTCCTTCAGAATGAAGCAGTAAAAAGACAGATCATGTGATACTTAAGACCATCTCTGCTATAAAAGTAGCCCAAAAAGGAACTCAGTTTTGCCCAGGCTGGTGAAATGGAGGGAGAAGTGTCCCACCAGCCCCCCCCAGCTGAAGGTAGGTTAGCAGGGTGCTGCTGAGCTGCCTGCATGGCAGCTGCCACCTGGGGATGGATGGCATCCCCAAAACTGTCCCAGGAACCCCAGCTGCCAGATGGCATTGAAGAACCATGGGGATTTAAGTGCTGATCCATCGAGAACATTTGTGAATCAGCAGATTCTACAGGGGAAATCCATGGAAGAAGTGCCTCCCAGAAAGGGATGGTCTTCATCATTTCAACAGCTCTTCACATTTGCAATGGTACCCTTGACAAATACAAAGAAGGGAACAAAACATTGTAAGTGTTGGAGAAAAAAAGTAAAAAGACAGAAATTCCCAACTTATTCAGTCCTGGAAAGAGAAGAAACACAGCTGAGAAACTTGAGGACAAAACAGCGTTTTCTGCCTTCCTCACTCTGGTACTCAAACCCTTTTGTAAACGTTCATTAAAGCACCCAGCATTTCTGTGCATTAGAAGAGTGGTTCTCCCTGGCGTACCCCGATCTCCATGTCTTCTTTGTGAAACACCTGGAATAAAGGGCACTCACTCACTGTCCGGATTTTTAGGCATTTCCACAACAGAGCCAAGAGCAGCTGCAATTAAGACATGGGCAGGTGAATAGACTTGTTTGGGGTGACACCACGAGTGGCTTGCAGAGGCAGAAACAGAAACCCTGGGTGTGAAAGGGGCACAGTGGCTTCTCCAACCCAGCCCAGAGCAGGCATGGGCTCAGCACACCCATCTCAGACTACCAACCCCCTCCAACAGTGCCTGTCCCCCCAGCCTGCCCAGAGCTCCCCGTGCTGCTGCCCGTGCCCCGCTGCTGGCTGCCCGGGGGCTGCAGCAAGATGCCGAAGCAGAGACACTTCAGTGCTCATCTCTGACTGACAGAAAGCAACAGCAGGTCTCACCAGGCACTTGCATCCTAACACGGTGGAGTGGAGACATCTGTTACGAGCAGTAATTGGTACTGATTCCCCAAAAGCTGTCTTTCTCAGCCACTGGATAGCGAGCTGAAAGGGAGGTTGCTTCATCCTTGCAGCGCTAAGAGGATGGGTGGTGGCTTTGGGTCTGCTGCGAACGCCAGGCAACTTCCTCTGGGATCACCCTAACCAGGGGTCACCAATATTTAAGGGAGACAATATTAACATGGAGCAGGTTGGCACTGTTATTCAGCAGCCAATCCCTGCGAAGAACGACAACCGTTTGGGCGGCCAGCTCGGCACCCGACACCCGTGAGTGCTGAGGGAATGGACATCGGGGGGATGAGGAACAGTGTGGGTTACACCCCCGGCTGGGAGTTTAACTAACACACCTGAACTAACAACAGACATAAAGAGACAGGGCTTCCCAAATTGCACTGGGGCCACCGATGCTCCTCACGGCTCCTGCAAGGGAAGAGTGAACCTGTTGGTGACTGAAATACCAGGCAATTCCTAGACAACTGTTGTGGTTTCAGATTTTTCAAGGGAATTTTTCTTCTTCCTCTTGCCAAGCCCCAGATAATTCCTGTTGCTGCAGATGGCCATGCGATCTCTAGTTTAGCTTTTTGGAAAAGTAGTGACTTTGTTCTCATCCTAATGTTGTGGTTAAAAGTGGGGTGTCTGTGCCTCTGCACGCCCCAGATGCTTTCGGTAGTGCTGAACAGGTAACTGGGGAAAGCACTCACAGCCCACCATGTCATTCTTGCCCTGCACACAAAGAGGGAATATTTGTCGCCTGCTGACACAATGCAACTCAGAAAGTCAGGAGAATTGGCCAGATGGGGAGCAGACACCAGAAATCTGCTTTGCCCAGGAAACTTGTTGACCATCATGAGTTTCTCCTCTATGAAAAGCTCTTATAATTTCATCCACTCTGTCTCCCCTGCCTCACTTCTGCAAGAAAGGGTGAGCAGCAGGAGCTGCATGCTGGAGGACTTTTTCATTTGACTTAGCCACTGGGCTTTCTAACACAGCCTGCCCGGGACAATGCATTAACAGTCTCATTCTACCAGCGTGACAGGATGACAAAGAGCCCAGTATGTGCTGAAACATGCACTCCCCTTGCTAAGCCTGTAATCCCAGCTTTGATTTTAGTTTTTGTTTAAGTAATCAGCACAAACCTAGCGTGCATGAATCAGAAATTGCACACTTCATTTCGTCTTCTGCTTGGCTTCCATCTTTGATCAGAGACTGAAAAGGATGGGTTGAGGAAAGCACACGGCTTCCTCCCTCAGATGATGTTAGAAGCTGGTTAGTCACATACAGTAGCCTCCACAGTAATTATTTTCTTGGTCATAACCACAAAATCCCTCCTGCCTTCCCTATAATTTCCTCCAGAAGGATACCAAAAGCAGATGCATTTCCCCAAATTGGGCTGTTGCTGCCATTCTGCTCCAGAGTTACTCTGTCACCTGCTGTCATTTTTCCTCCAGCTTCAAACAGATCCTCAAGTTACAGCCCCAAAACGGGTGGTTCAGTCATAAGACCTTGATACAGAGGGGTTGCAGTGTCCTCGCCCACATCAGCATCACCACCAAGGATCTCCTCTGCCACCATCTGCCACCCTAGGAGCCAGCGTGCCCTCACTTTCTCTGCCGCTCACCTCGGGACAGGGCCACCACCGCAGCTGCGAGCACTCGGCCAGGCTCTCCTGTTCCTTTGGCAGAGCTTCAAAGAGTTGCCAGACCACAGCTGCCATTTCCCATTCTTTGATTTTTAGAAGCTGTTTGCTGACTTTTTAATGAGCCTGTGGTGCTGATCACAGAGTCCCCACCTTCTCTGACTCTGCAGGATGTCAGCGGACAGACACGGGGTCGTAGCCCCGACGGTGGTTAATCGTCACCTTTGTGAAACCCCCTGGCCAGCTCACAGCACCCTGACTGAATGCTCTGGGACTGAGGTGAACCAATTACTGCAAAAATGGGAGAGATCGTGCAGAAGGAAGGGTTAAAGGCCGAACAGTGCACAGTTTTATTGCAGAGGGGAGAAGAAAGGGTGGAAAAGGCAGAGGACTGAGGGGCTGTAAAATCTGATCTCTCTTCTGCTTCAAGGACATTCACGTTGCAAGGTAAGGAACTGCAACCAACACCAATCTGGCAAGCAAGTTCGCCTTCTAAGTGCGTGTGAGCTTATCTCCCTGCTAAGGTCAACACTGAATTCCCATTGATCTCATGAGGGCTTGGATTTTCAATTAATGCAAGGCTACTGGACTTTATGAGCAATTATGCAGCATTTGTAATTATTAATCTATCTCTTCTCTGACTTCTAGTTGACTTCTGAAAGGAGATAATATATTATATCACTGCTTAAGACGGAATGTATACTTGTACTTCCTTTAAAGCACCACTTTCAGTGATAAAAGCCTGTGAAAGGACCAGCTTAAGAAGTAGCATGAAAATAATCTTGTTGGATGCGCTTTAAAATGAACTGAGAGTCCCAGTGCTCAAACCCAGTGACTGTATCATTTTACTTCTTGTTGACTTCAAACATTGTCTTCTGTTAATACGTAACCCTAACACGCTTTCCGAAGACTTAGAGTTGCTTAGACTTGTTTTCTTCCATTCTTCGAAAAATTTTGTTTTACAAGCAAGATTCAAACAGTCTACACCTGCCATTTCAAGAACCCCGAGAAGCTGTGAAAATCCCTGGTTTGCCTCAACAAGTTGCTTTCACGTGCTGTTGAGCATTCAAAAATTAGCTGCTCATCTCTTCCTTCCATTCTCTATAAACCCACACACAGAAAGTCTGAATCCAAATTTCTGCTTATGCTTTCAGAGTTAGAAGGCGCTGGGCATTACAATGAAGTACAAACTGTTCTAGCATGGAAAGATGCAAACAGAGCAACGGGTGAAGAGCAGTTTTCTTCTCCTCTGCAACATATTACTTGATGCCAGCTACAGAAACAGGGGAAATACAGAGACCTCCTGGAAACCAGTGTTGCTCCAAAAGCAAGATTACTAGAAGTTTACTGAAATATGTAATATTTTCAAAGTTGAAGTATGAATACTGTCAAAGGCCAAAGAGATACTTGAGGCAGCAGCTGAGCACAAAAGCGTTCCTGCCTTCCGTGTAGCAGCCATGGAAGCTTGAGATAGCCAGGAAGGGAGGTGCAGGGTTGGGACAGGAGGAGGACTCAGAGGGAATGGCAAGTGCTGGTGATAAGCCATGTGGCAGCACATTTGGCACCGCTGATAAGCTGAGCCAAGGAGAGATGAAGATCAGAAGAGAGCATGCCAGGAGGCTTGTTCGGGAGGTCATGTTCGGGTAAGAGTCAGAGCCATGTCACAGGTGAATGTGGACAAGCTTTTGACAGCAGCATTTCGGGCTATTCCAAGCAAAAATCTGTGAGAAATTGGACAAGGCAGGTAAAGAGTGGTCTGCAGTAATCAAGAGGAGGAGCAGGAGCACCAGCCAGATCTTGGTGACAAGAAAGAAAAGAGGGACCACTTTCCAAGAAAGCTCCATCAGCCTTGAGCGGTGTCCAAGTGTACAGGAAAAGAAGAGAAGGTGTTAGAGCATGAAAAATTGAAAAGGGGACGGTTATTTATTCAAATCAAGAGCTGGTTTCTCTGCAGCATTCCTCACACAAGTACTAAGCACTACAGAAACATGAACCAGTCCCTCTTTTTTATAGACAGAACCATTGCGCACAGAAAGATGAAAGGATTTCCCCAAAGTTACGCAACAGGTCAGGGGCAGACCTGACAAAAACTCAATAATCCCGAATTCCAGTCCAGGATTTGAACTATTCTGCTTGCAATTGTCCAAAAATCATTCATATAGTCATGTTTAAAGGACGAGCTCTTTGCCTACCTTTTGTCTGTGCTGGCTATTGGCTAGTGATCATTTGTGGTGTGAGGAGTCAATACTACAGCATCGCTTTTCTTGATACCCTGTTTGGGTACCAAGTTTCTTGAAAAGCTGGTAGCTAAAAAAGAATGTACCTTCCCTGAATATATCTGAATGAAATCTGTACTCTGCACCGGTGCTTTTGACCAGTAATCAAACAGCACATATAATTGTGAGTCCAACACAATATCCAACATTTATTTGAGATGCCCGTTTTGCGGTGTTTAGACTATTAGGCTGAAAGATGAAGACAAAGGAAGAGGCAGCTCACGCACCGTAATGGGGAAAATGGAAAGTGGCTGGCAATCACTCTAAAATACACAGAGTTCTTCTCATATCGTGCTGGAGTACATAGGCTCTTGAGGAATGGCCATACACTGTAAACACCCACTTTAAAAGGATGTGTCTTGAAACCAATGCATTGCCTGTGCTGTGCAAGAAAGTAGCTATTTAGGGGAAAAAAAAAAGAAAAGAAAACTTAACAGATCACCACACAGTAGGTGAAAGAGCAGGCTTTCTGTTCTGCCACCTAAACACAGCTACCCTGTGCATATCAAACGCTCTACAGCAACCTTCATAGCACCCCAGCTGCCTCTCCATGAAGGCGTAGCTGCCTTTCCACGTACACAATGCCTTGCTGGCACTTTATAGTTCTAATCCCAAACCCACTGATTTCATCCCCATGTCTTCAATTAGCGTTAAAATGGGCATATTCATACATTCCTTCTTTGCTTCACCCTGGATTTCGTGCATGCTCTGCCCTTCAGCCAGCCTAGAAATTACAAACTGCTGTCTATAACATTAATATTTTGTCCACAGAATGAATACAATCCATCTTCATTGTCTCCCCCCAAAAAGTTTGGATACTTCCATTTCTTCTACAAACAAAATCAACAGATAATTCATGTTTGTAAGCAAAGTGATTTTATGGTATTTCTCTTTGACAGAATGATTGGAATAAAATTACATTCTGTTGACAAAAAATGTGATGAAATGTCATTTGTGAACACTATGAACAAAAGGGTTTGACAAAACGCAGTTTGCCAATGGGATGTAGTAAAGGTTTTAACAAAATTAATTCTGTCTGTCTGCTATTTGTCCTAGAGATGACACGTGAAGTTTTTCCCAATATACCGTGTCAAAATAAAAAGTAAAAATTTCACCTATAAAAGGAGTAAACATTGCCCTTACAGAAACTTTCCCTTCTATTGTTTTAAGCCGTATTCCTTTAGGTCACTTCTGGTTTTCCAGAACTCTGTAACTTCTAAGACAGATATGCTGGATTCACATGTTTTGGTACGTATCCATCCTACACATCAATATTAATTAATGATCCTAAGCTTTCACATTCTTCTGAATTTTTGGTAAATTCAGCAGTAAGGTAGAACTTTATGATTTTCAGGCACATTAGGTACATATAAAGATAACAATGTTTGTTCTTGGGAGGCATCAGGACTTCGACAGCAGCACGAGTACTCACATAATTTAATTCCTTCAGAGTCTAAGCAACAGTTTGACAGCATCGGACAAAGATGTGCCAAGCTGGTTTTTGTTTGACATTTGATGCCCAACATCTTCACATGGACACGAGATCATGTGAGGATGGACAGAAGAGGAGGGGAATCTCTCTTTGGTGGGCTCAAGTCAATCAGCAAAGACAAGGCTGATTTACCCTTGGTGGCAGAAGGACTTTAAGGTTATAAGAAATTTGATGGCTCTACGGGGAGTGGGATATGAGCGCACAAGGCCTGGAACAAAGGGAGTAGAGTTAAATATAGAAAGGAGTCACCATCATGAAACAACGGAGTGCAAGGTCAAAAAAAAGAGCCACTAAGAAAGTGCAAAAGAAAAAGAACAAAAACAAAGGTTGAACAAAATTCTGTGTAAGCATCAACACATTAGCCAGAAAAAAAATTAAAATTTGCACACCCTTTTGAGCAGTCACAGGTTTGAGCTTTTCAAGTCCCTGGGATTTCACACAGCCAGGACTACAGACTTGAGTCCTGATCTTTAATGTCAGTGGGCTAAAAAAAAAAAATCTATGAGCTTGGGGCTACTGAAGAGCCTGTCAGACTTGCTCCTTGCCCTCCAAGGCTTTGTAAATGATGCTTAGCTCAACTCTGCATAGGTTAAAGGTCTGGAAGAGACCCATCTCTGTACAGACTGGCCAGTCCCTATAAAAATATTAACAGAAAGGCAGTCATATAAATTTACATTCATCAGGAAATGCTTCTTAGAGCTAAAAATACAATTAATTGCACTGCTTGCACTAAGGTTTTTGTTCTTTTCTCCCCTCTCTCTTTCCCCCGCCGGTGAGAGAGAAGGAGGAAGCTGATGTAGTAAATGGTTTTTCCCTTGATTTTTCCCTTACAAAAGAATAAATGAGATGAAAAGGTAAGAAATGTTCAAACGTAATCAACACACACATACATTCTAAAGAAAATAGCAAATTAAATGCAAAGCCTATGCTAATGCATCATCCACGTTGAGATTTTAATTGCAAAAAGTCAGGAAATGTAAAGTTATGGTTCTCGCAGTAATCATCACTCAGCCTCTTGAACACAGCTAGGATTTGTATTCCAGGCAGTGCGCAGCGTTAACTCGAACACCACTGTATATATGTGTTCTCTGCCTTTATTACAGTTGCTGGGGGAACAATAATTCTGCATTTGATGACTTTTGCTCAATTAATTTTTTTCCCCCTTATTGCTGTGCTATGAGGTTCTTGCATTTAATTCCACCGTAGTAAAAAATTCAAAACACGTAAAACAATCACAAGAAACTGGAACTTTCCATCACACGTTAAAATTAAGAGGTAATCCATTTGTCTGTGCATCCCAAGGCTCATGTAGGACCGTGCAATTATTTTAGAGCACAGGTACATAAATAAAAATAGTAATATTAGTAATAATTAATAATAACAACAATAAATGTTTATACCTGGAGCTTCACTTCATTGTGAAGTGAGAAAGAAAAGAGCATGGAACTGGTATGCTGTGGAGAAGGGCTTTTTCAGCCCACTGCGATAACTACTTATATTGCACTTCCTTGCCACGAAGGCAAGCTGAGGTTCCATCCTGGGGATGAGCTTTGTTCCCATCCAAGCCCATCTCAGAAGGGGTTCACCACAAAAGTAAAATTTGTGCCCCCACAACCTGCTCGGCACTTCATTACCTCCGAGGTTAATTTTGTCTGTAATCCTCCAACACCACCTTGCAGTGGGAGGAACCTTCCTGGAGCTCTGCCCAGCTGACCTACGGGAGCAGCCATAAAAGTCATGAATTCTAGTGGTCTGAGAAACGAGTTGAAAAACACCGCTTAGAGTAGGTGTTTTCTATTCTGAAACAAAGGAGTCATCAATCTCAGCTTCACTTCTGCTGCACATCTGAAGGCACGCCTGCAAGCGGACACCAAGTAAGCCTCACTAGCATTAATGATGTTGTGCTAGCAGAGCCCTGTCCTGACCCACCTCTTCTCTTCCTCTGGATGAGAGGGCGGCTCCTGCAAGGATGCTCCAAGGTCGCAGTATCACAAGGTTGGAAAAGACCTTTGAGATCATCAAGTCCAACCAATGACTCAACACCAACACACCTACTCATCATCTAAACCCTGGCACTGAGTGGCAGAAGGATATGAAGAGGAATACAAGCCCACTCAGAGCCCAAACAACTGAGCACTTGGGCAAATCCCAGTAATCCCACTTTCCTGTGATTGCTCATACGCATTTAAAACGTACTCCTAGGAAAAGCTACCCCACACAAGTCACCATTCTCATGCAAAGTGTCATGCTGAGGATTCCCTTTTTCTTATGGCAGTGGGTCTGCGGGTCAGGCAAACCTACTAACCCCAGCTAGAACAGCCCTCCCCCCGAAGCTGCACACATATAAACGTCCTGAGCTGAGAAGATATCAGTGTTGCCTCTCATTGGTAAATCTTGGCATTGTTTTCATATAATTATTCTGTATCTTACAGCTTTACGTTGGCTAAACTGCAAATCGGAAACAAAAGTGCCTCCTGTCCTCCGTAAGGTCTCTTACAACTCTCCTCTAACCACAGAAAGAGTGGGGTTTGTGCCGAGATCAGCATGGCCACAGGTGAACCTTGGCCTCTAATTTTAAAAGTGCTATCAGACTTACACGGTCCAATCACATGCTGTGTTTATTGCAGATAAATATCTTCTTTACCTTGCAAATACATGAAATGCTTTCTAAAGGTACCTCTAGGTGTAAAACACAGGGCAGTCACAAATTTCTCACTGAAAAATTGCATTTATGAAACATACAAGCAAATCTTGGCAGAAATTTTATGTCTCTCTTCCAATATTTATCCTTCTCCCTGAAAAAAGTAAATTACACCCCACTACTTTTTGTCAGTCAGATCTTTTCTCCTTTGTCTTTTACCTTTCTCCATTGTTAAGAGAAGGGGAATTAAGATGGGAAAAAGAGAGTTATGGAGAAAATTCCCATGGATTTTTTAAAGTCCAGGTTTAGTTTCTTTACTCCTTCCCTGAAATGCGTTTATTTGGTTGAACTGTAAGCCTGTAAGTCAGGGTGTTCTTTGGACTCCGACTGCCCAGAGCACATCCAGCCAGAGGAGAGCATCCAAGGTACCTCGTGGAAAGCAGCTCCTGACCTCACCAGAGAGAAGAAATGGCATTGCCAAAAGTGCAAAGAGTTCATCTAGTTCTACTTAATACTCCGTGCCAACTTTCCCAATAATTCTCTGTACAGCCACGCCAAGGGGCCTACAGCTGATCCATAACGTTGTACCACTTTCTACTCATTTCAATTAAAAGCATGTCAGTCACATAGAGAGGCAAACTGAGAGAGGTCCACTCATCTAGACGATGTAGGAATTCTTGCTTTCAGGGGTACGCAATGTGTAAATGAGAGGGTGAGCTGTGGAGGTAGGTCTCACACAGGCAGCGAAGAGCTACGCTGGGCAGCAGTTGTGCAGACCTAAAACACAGGGCCACAAAGAGCTCACTTTGTAGAATCGTAGAATCATCTGGTTGGAAAAGACCTTTGAGATCATCAAGTCCAACCGTACCTGTCCACTGCTAAACCTTGTCCCTGAGAAGCTCATCCACCCGTCTTTTAAACCCCTCCAGGGATGGGGACTCCACCCCCTCCCTGGGCAGCTGTGCCAGCGCCTGAGAACCCAATCTGGACGTGCCCTGGTACAACCTGTGCCCATTACCTTTCAACAGCAAAGAATCAGCTGCTGAGGACCCAGGGCAGTTCCATCATAGACAGGAACAATCGGCACCTTCCATCTCTTTGTACTGAGGGAAGAGACTGAATTAGCTACCTAAACACACCACCGAGTAGAAAATCCATGTCATAAGTGGAGATGAGCAAGCAGGATTTTAGTACGTCCTACAGGAATCAGCTCTTACAAACACCCATGCTCGTTAGACAGGACCATTTATCAGGCCTGGAAGTACAAAAGAGGAGATTATGGAAATTAGCCTTAGGTGTTGCCTGGAGTACCGAGATTTTAGTGCATTGAAGCTCAGAAGGAGGCAGAAGAAAGAATAAGCCCAGAGGTGAGAGAGGGGTGAGGAGGGTGCATGTGGCATGGTCGCTCCTTCTGCCCTGTCTCAGGAGGAGACGAGTGCCAGGGAGACGAGAGATAAGCGATGAATTGACGGGTTGGCTTAGTTTAGATGAAAACTAAGATATGTTATCAGATATTACAAGATCTTTAATCAGGAAAAAAAAAAATTACAGAAAAGGTAACAGTTCTGTCCGAAACCACAACACAGGGGAGGACAGCAACCAAGTTCTGGTTTACCTTCTCAGGATGCCAGGAGATTTTGCACTAAAAGCATATGGAAGTCACTAGTCTCCAACCATGACATCACGGACCGCTTTCCACAACGGCTCCATACAAAGGTCCCCCAAAAGATGAGTAACAGGGGAAAAGATGTAGGGCACACCAACCAGGTCCTTCAGCAGCCCTTTCAGGAATATAGTGGTGTCTCTTACTACTGTCTTACCTATTTTTATAAAAAATGGTCAGTCCAGGATGAGGCAGCGTATACCTGTGGCAGAGGAAAGTTATTCTGAAACTACCCAATCTCTGCTTCAAAATTCACTTTTAAAATCTAGCAATTCAAAAAGATACAAAAGCATCCCAGAGAATGATACCAAAGGACAAGGTTATTTTAAGAACACAATTTTAATCAGTGCAGCACCAGAATTTAAATCTGCTGCTGCACTGACATCAGTAGGGGGAAAAAATTAATTAAAACCAAGGAGACTAGAGGGACCAGGCTGTTTTGAAAATGAATCCACACCTGTGTCACCTTAATATAGGAGTTCTGCAATTCACCCTCAGTGTGGAAATTGAGAGGGGGAGCAGGAGCTGTCAGCTGGCTTGTTAGGAGGAGGCTCACAGCTAACGCGTCACACCCCTGCTCTGCGATGTGTGACGGCTAAAAACTGAGTTCCACCTGACGCCCTGCATTAGGGACTCGGCAGATGAGCCACCACAGTTTGAATTTCCACGTTAGCCCGCAGTGGCCAGAGTACTGAGATGGGAAGGCAAATGAAATCGATGGCACCTCTATTCCCCAAGAGATTCACTTTCAAAACAGGGCAGCGAAGGAACGCAAAAGGTGCAGCAAACAAGTGTCACCTCTTACCAGATACGGGTGACACGTGTCATGTTACGCTCCCTCAACAACCAAGGCCAGGAACCCAGTTCTTCTGAAGTGCACTAATGTGCTGTCTGTGTGTCCCCAGCATTTCCGAGGGACAGACAACACCCCAGACTCCAAACAGAGCCAGAGATACGGCAGCCAATCTGCTGAACTACCCCTGGCTTTCCAGGCAAGGAAAAAGCCCCCGAACAACATCCCACCCCCCAGCAGCCTCCTGTTCCCCATCAGCTCCTGGGGAGGAAGCAGCCATCAGCCAGGCCAGGTGGATGCACCTGGACACTGAACCGACAAAAGTGGCACCACATGGCAGCGTGGGAAGCTCAGGAGATGCCAACGTGTGCTGGTGCTTCTTATTTAGCTACGCAGATCAGTTCAGCAACTCGGTGAAGCTTCAGAACTGTATTTGCCCAAAACTCTGCCTTTCCACAAGATAAAAATTTCTCTGGAAGCCTGAGGACACTTGTGGTTAGAAGTTGTTTCTGGTTTCTCATTGCTACATGTTGTTAGGAAAGAAATTCTTTATTCTTGGCTCATAACTCTGTAGTAAAACTTTGGAGATGTTTTCCAACCTAAATGTAGTGTTCAATGGTGTTTTGGAGAAACTGCATTTCAAACTAACCCTGAAAAAAAAAAAACCTAACCCTGAAAAAACCCCACAAACCTATAATTTCCTAAACTTTTCAAATCCTTTCTCAAACATTTAAAAATGAAATACTTCTTTATAAAATCCTTGTGAGACATTTAATCATTTCTGATTGGCTTAAAAAAAACACAAGTGATGTAAAAAGTTGCACTTTGAATAAATATAAAAAAAATAAAAATAAAATAATAACATTTTTCAAAAAAAGATTGCAAGAAAAGTAACTTTTCCCTGCAGTTTTTCAGCAGGGCCATCATTCAACCCCGGAATCCACTGAGCTGAGCTGAATCCACTAGGAGCAAGGCAGCACAGTAGAATCATCTCTGAGTATGAAACGAGCCGCAATGGTAGAAGTATAGTTTGAGCCTTAAGAACTCCTGCCAACAGAGCTGGGGCCTCCCCGGTGCACTGCGGACAGGGAGGCACTTCGCCTCCCCCAGAACAGGCAGCTGATGGGCTGTGCTGGACACACCAATGCGTGGGCAGCCAGGTGAACCGGTGCTGCTCCACGGGAACAACAGTGCGTCTGCATAGGTTTTATCAGCAGTGCTCCTGGGCCGGAAGGCTCCTGCTGCCCACGGAGATAACGGTGCCCAAGCAGCAGGGACAAGGGGCTTTCTCAGCTCACCAGCAAGTTTTCTGCTCAGAGGGATGAAAATATCCACAAAGAGAACCCAGCCTCCACTGGCAAAACCATAGAATCAGAAGGTTGGAAGAGACCTCCAAGATCGAGTCCAACCGTACCTGTCCCCTGTCCCTAAGGAACTCATCCACCGTCTTTTAAACCCCCCCAGGGATGGCGACTCCACCCCCTCCCTGGGCAGCTGTGCCAGTGCCTGACAGCCCTTTCAGGGAAGAAATTCTTCCCAATGTCCAGTCTGAACCTGCCCTGGTGCAACTTGTGGCCATTTCCTCTGTCCCATCGCTGTCACTGGGGAGCAGAGCCCAGCCCCCACCCCGTCACAGCCTCCTTTCAGGCAGTTGCAGACAGGGATGCGGTCTCCCCTCAGCCTCCTCTTGCACAGACCAGCTCAAAGGCCTCTTTCCCTGGTGGGAGAAGGGGAGGCATTTATATGTCTGCGGCGTTTTAGGTGAAATTATTGTAACTGGCCTCCTTGCTGCCAAGTACCGTTTTGCTGCAGCCAATAACAACACTCAAACAGTTTTTAACAGAGCTCATGATGACTTCAAGCATGAATCTGTCTTCGCAACACCTCTGCAAGACAAGGGAAAGGTGGAGACAGCAAAGCTAAGGCAGCCCGTGGAGGTCACCAGCAGGAAGGGCGGCATTCAAGGAGCTCCAGGCTCGCTGCCACGTTGCCCAACGATGCTGATGCCCCGGGTGAATGGGAGAGCAGGCCTGCAGAACAACTACACATCACACATAATTTGCCAGACAACTGCTTTTGTAAAACAAGGGAAATTTCTACCCACCCTGATTCTAGGGATGTGATGAACTTGTGCTTGACCCTTCCTTTAATTCAGTTTTGTTCAAGCTGACAGGTTCTTCGGAGGCTGCTTGAGTAGTTGTCCATCTGCTATCTAGTACTTCATAGAGCAATTATTAGAAGTTTTTTGCTCTTCGTATACGTGGAGGAGTCAAAGAGGGGAGATGGAGTTTTTCTGTCTCCCACCATCCCTCCAGCCAGGTTCACCCTCCAGCCTGCTCCTTGGCACTGCCACAGCTGCAGCGGGGGTGGCCTCGGAAGCTGTAAACCACAAGCACCATCTCCCATACAGACCTGTGCAAATCACAGGACAGGAAAAACCAGAGGGGTACCCGTACTGCACAAGCACATGATGCAACTGGAAGTTGATGGAGGAGAGATGCTAAGCTCTTGCCAGCATTATTTACAATTCACAGGCACCTGGCTAGCTGTTACCAATCTGGTTGCTTTTCTGCTAACTTCTGCTAAATTACCCGTCTGGTGCCAGAGAACACCAGAGATTTCACATGCCATTTGGACAGAGGAGGCTCAAAAGTCAGCCAGCAGAGCTGATGAAAAGCAAATCACCAAGCCAGTTTACTACCAATGAGCTCTATTAAGTGACTGTAGTGCAGTTCATAGCCCTGGAGTAGTCACTGTCCCTCACTAATCTAACGGTAGTATTGACAGGGATCATTTAAACAGCTTCCCTTAAAGGTTACCTCTATTTGTCAGGGACTCTCCGTGCTCCTGACACGCGTGCGGTCCTCATTCAGATCCCAGACTTCTCCATCCTCACGGCAGAGCTGCGATTCCAGGCAGCACCAACCCCCTTCGCTCTCTGCACAAGGTCTCACCGTTGTGGCCAGCTGCTGGGCATCTACATCTCCTCAAGGTCTGCTAGGGATTAGGAAGAGACGGCCCAAACCTGTCCTAAGGGCTGAACAGGTGTGGAGAATTTGGTTGCTCAACCTAGTACCTTGCTGCCACGTATCAGTTAAGCTGCATAAAGCCTCCCCAGCTGTTTCTAATGGTAAGTGAACATATTCCCCTAACGATCCCAGCATATCACAGAGTTGTAGTTTTATGTCCTTGATCATTAAGTGCCACCACAGCTTCATATTACATCTTCTGTGTTAAAGAAAGAAAAATCACTAGTCCCTCAGGCACCATCTCTGAGCTTTAACAAGCAGGAACCAGCCTCAGGATTTTAAATACATGGATCTTTCTGGCTAAAATATCTGCTTTTCAGCCTCATTCCTTCTGTTTTATAATGATGATCTGGATTGTCCAAGCATCACTGACTCTTTAGAGAAAGTCTCATCTCTTCAGCATCCAGCTCTGTCCAGAAAATGAAGGAAAAGCCCAGCAACAAAGACTTCCCGAAGCAGCTGAGAGGAAAGACAGGAGGAGCTAATGCAGACAATGGGCATTTTAAACCCTTTCTGCACTTGCAATGTAAATGCATAGATTAGAGAAACAATATTTGAAGAACAGATTGATCTCGGTCTTTTAAAAATAGCTTAAACTAGTTAAAAAAAAAATCAACCCCAAAAACCTGTTGATACTCTACTGAAGTTCCCACCTCGCTTCACAGACAGTCAGAAGGTCCGAACTGGCGGGTGTCACTTCTTGAGGAAGCCTCACTGCGAGGGAGGATCCGAGGATCAGAACAGTCTTTGGGATGTTACACCCAATGAAGAGCGATGAAACTGGGAGAGAGGCAGCGAGGGAAGGGCTCACATCTCCGACTCTCTGCAGACTCTCACCATCACTCCACGCTCTCCAGTGGACATAAGTAACTTGCTCCTCCGAGCAGAAAGAGGTCAGATCTGCGCAAAGCTTGGAGGTGTTTGTTGCAGGACCTCTAAAGCTACCGTGTAACGGAGCTTTCCCGCTCCTTCCCCAGTGTAGCTGTCACATCCCTGCCCCTGCCCAGCTCTGGGGCCTCTGGCTGCCTCTGCACTCCCAGGTTCACAGGTGACCTCGCGGTGGAGACAAACCAGGGTCACGGTGTTCAGTGTCTCCATCTAGTGATCAAGTAAATAAAATTAATGTAGAAGAATGAACAATCTGAAAACTGAAACAATAATTTGTGGTCAATGTATGGCACTATAAAAAAACAAAGACAGCAACAGCAGTAGGGGAAAGGCAGGGAAATCAAAAGGTAGAGTCCGCAATAACAACCAGTAATGATCTTCCTCAGAAATGTGTCCCCATTAAACAAAGAGAAATTCCCCAGAAGAAGCAGGCACTGGCACAGCTTCCCCAGGGAGGTGGTTGAGTCCCCATCCCTGGAGGGGTTTAAAAGACGGGTAGACAAGGTGCTCAGGGATGGTTCAGTAGTGGACAGGTACGGTTGCACTTGAAGATCTCAAAGGTCTTTTCCAACCAAATGATTCTCTGATTCCAAGCGGTTCTTGTGAAGTTTTGTGCACTGGCAAGAGCTAAATGCAAGAGCCAACAGCAGATGATCTGAGGGCAGTTTTCACGCTACGACCCTTCCCAGTTAGGACAGGGAAACTTCAGCATCAGCATGTTGTCCAATGGAAAGGAGGAGCTTTCCCAATTGTAGCTGCTGAGCCACCGTTACAAATGCTGCCTGCACAGGGGCAGGGCAGCACACAGAGCCCGGGAGGGCAGCGGAGGTGCCCAGGGCCTGCAGAACCAGGTGGTGTTTGATACTGCCTTCCCAGAGGCAGCTTTGCAGCCGCACTGAACAGGTTTAGTGAAAGTAAGAGACAAAATATAGAGCGTATTTGGAGTTTCAGGCTAGACTGGCTGAGCAGAGGAAGCTGCCTGCCCAGCTGGGGCTTGTGCATGGTAGTAATCCCTGCTCACGGGGGGCACCAACCCTCTCCACACCTTCTGCACAGCTCTGGGGGATCCACACCTTCTGCACAGCTCTGGGGGACAAACCTGGTCCCAAAGCTGCCCCTGCTTGCACCAGGGCCCAGCAGCCCATGGTTGCTCCTTCCCAGCTGATGCAGGAGGGTTATTATTTTCTCGTTATTTCTCTTTTTTCTCTTTGATACCACAGGCAGCCTGCAAAATCACACCAAGGAGAAAGAACACATCCCCACAGAAAGCTGAGGAAATCCACTTAGACCGTGTGACTCTAACGGGAGGCAGTCACTGCCAATTCTGCTCCCATTGAGCTGCATATAGCAATACCCATTAAGTTCAATAGAGCAGGACCACACAATTAAAGGAGAAAAGATTACCTCCCTTTTCCATTTTCTTCTGTTAACACAGAAAAAGATAAAAAATACTTTTTTTCTTACTATTCCCAGCATTTGCATAAATCTGTGTTCTAACGATCAAAGCACGGACCTGAGAGCCAAAAGCTTTCGGGCCAGACCTTTGGTTTGATCCAACATTTAATCAAACCTTCACGGCCCAGGTGAGCTTCTCCACCAGAAGAGGGGACTTTGGGTCCCACAGGCTGGGACAGCTGTTGCACTGGTATCCCAGCCTCCATCCACAGGGAAAGCGTAGGGCAGGACGTTCCACCTACCCTTCACAATAGTAAAACCTCTGTGCTGTGGCAGCAACTGAGAAGCTTTTGAATGCCTGGAACCCCCAGGACTGGGGAATAACTTGCCTGTGTGTCCTTTAAGTACTGGAAACACAAGTTGGGCGCAGCTGAGAAACTAGCTATTGGCTTCCAGTCACTACCTTTTCCTCCTCTCTAAAAAGAGGGTACTTGCTTGCTTACATCACGCGGTGTTTGGGCTGTTAGTTTCAGCAACATAAGCACATCCACATCCTTCTCCAAATATTTTCTACCTAATCCACTTGTACATTCACAAATTATTGCACAACAGGGCTGCTGAGTCTGCCAAGTCAAACTCTCCAAAGACAGGAAATGCAGAATTAAAGCTGGTCAGTCACATGCCATTCTATTTCAAATACAATTGGTGCTTCATTTGGTGCCCCTGGAAGGAGCAGGGTTATGCAGTGAATTCAAATGTTGTCCATGGCAGGCTTCCTGCGTTCGCCACAGAAACCAAGAAGGAAGCAACGCAGAAAATTAGAGAAAGAGAAGAAATACTTGAATTGCTTAAAAAGAAATGCCATTTAGAGACATGATTCTTTTTGAATATACTCTAGAAGAATATTCTCTGATAGTAGGCAATGCTTTCAGACAAAGTCACGTGGGAATGTTTAGTAAACCATTGCTTCTTGCTAGTTGTCCATAATTCAGACATGGGTGGATATTCAGTGGTGGCTGCAGGGCACTGGGGTGGATACCCAGCAGCGAGGAGGCGTGATTGTAGCTTGGGTGAAGATGCTTGGACTTAATACTATGTTCTGTGACCCAGAGTCTCAATGCCTCAGAAAAGACACCAGAAGGTATTTTCAGCAAGCTTGTTCTTATTTTCTTAGTTGCAAAATGGGAATAACAAGATCACACAGACTCAGAGAGAAGCTGCAAAGATAGTAAATTAATGCCCCAAATGTTTTCGGTAACATGAGAAAAACATTCAAATAGCAAAGAAATCAGGTCTTCAATGAATGAAACAAGAGCCCTACGGATGCTAACGTGCAGTCAGGGAATCCAGCCTTGAATCATAGAATCCTAAGGTTGAAAGAGACCTTTGAGATCGAGTCCAACCGTGACTGTCTCCCCACTAAACCCTGTCCCTAAGGAACTCATCCACTCGTCTTTTAAACCTCTCCAGGGATGGTGAATCCACCCCCTCCCTGGGCAGCTGTGCCAGTGCCTGACCACTCCTCAGTGAAGAAACTCTTCCTAATGTCTTGTCTCATGTTCCTAATGTCTAGTCTAAAAAGCCAGTCTTGAAAGCCAGTGCACCCAGGTCTGGAGCCTAGGAGGCTCCCCTGCTCCCAGGCTGCCTGTGGGCACGCACGCTGCAGGCAGTGGAGCCGCCTCTCACCAGCCGGGTCAGCTCCCCCTGCTCCCAGCTGCTCCCGCGGTCCCTGCTGGGATGGGTGTCCCAAGCATCCAACATCCGTGCCTGGGCAGCCATGCCAAACATCCCCTGGACCGCATTACCGTTCAAGACTAAAGCACCTAAACCCATCCGTTCATCGTCTGCAATGTGCCGTAAAGATCAAAAACATGAGGGTATTCTTTTGGCAGAACAGCAGGATCCCAAATGCAACTGTACTTTTTCCTACTTCATGCTGAAGCTGTTAAAATTCTCTGAATATTAAATGTCCGGCCTCACTTTCAGGGTTGACTTAAATGCGGTTTCCAAAAAATGTGCTGAATATTATTCATTTCTCCGAGAATCAAAAAGCTAGAGGCCCTTTGATGGGGTTGCTTGCATTTTTAAATCACACACACGCTAGTTAGAAGAATTTGGCAAGTATGGTTATATATGTCAGTATCTCGGATGAAAATGCATGATATGCATGCAAGATTCGAGATATTTATAATTTTTCTCTAATATATTTTTCATCTCTTTAACTTCAATCTATCCCATATTACACAGCAGTGTACTGCTGGTGGAAGGAACGCAAAAATGAAGCGCAGAATACCCAGTAACCAAAACCAGCAAAGAACTGGTGTCTGCTACCTTCCAAAAATCAGCTTCCATTACACTCATTAAAGGAAACACAGAAATAACTTTTCTTCAGTGCTCAATATGGATCTTATCTTATATCAGGGTGCCAGAAAGAAGGATTCAGCAACTTCTTAGGGGGTTCTGAGTTGGTGTTAGTGAACTAAACTTGTAGGAGCTGATGTCGAATAAAGTTTGAATGAATCAGAAGACCTGCTCCTGGAAACGACACACTTGAAGAGAGCAGACAAATACGGGAATAAAAAGCCATGCTATAGGCTTATGTGCTGGAATATTTATTCAGCACTCAGGTGAGAGTCAGGCTTCCCACAGCAAAAGCCAGCTTGCTAGTGGCCACAGATCACAGCAGCCACAATAGAGGATTTCTCCTGTTCTGCAGGTCCCGATGCAGTTTTTAGACCAGCTCAACTCCAACCCAACTCTCCCGGTCAATCAGAAGTTAAACATCTACAAGTACAACGCATGAAACTGCAGCGCCTACCACTTGGGCACTCAGGCTCCTTAGAGCAAGCCAAGAGCTTGACGCTAATTAATAACCAGGTAGGGGAAAGCAGACCTGGGTTCTTGGCTGGCTGGCTGGGAGCCAGTTGTGGTTCAGAGGCTGCTTAGCTGTGTCGTGTCTGAGCAAATATGCCCTGCCTTTCCGCCGGATGGATTGGTTCAAGCACAGCAATGCACTAATACCACATATCCAGCTGCTGCAGCACAGCTGGCTCTCATCTGGCCAGCTCAGACCACAGGCAGAACGGATATGTCTGTCTGTGCTTGCCATCAGAGGCATCCTCTAGTTTGCCCGCTGGATAGGGAGCCACCTAAATTATCTCAGGCAAGTCAAGGGAAGATGCAGAGTTTAAGTGCTTAAGAGAGTCCAGGGGATCCCATGCCAGAGGACATTCTCTCCTTCTGCTAACAGCGCTCTCAACCACAAATGGGCTTTTGGCATTCAACACCTAAGACAGGCTTTTCCCACAAAATTCAGGAAGAACACAACGCTCCCTCCTCACTCACACTGCCTTTTATCCTATAATCTTTTGATTAAAGACTTTATGTGAGAGGTGGAAGAACCCTTTTTCGCCTGAAGGCTTTTAACACCCAGCTCCTAATATTAGGCATGGTAGTCTATCTACAAAGGTCCTGTAGTGGCTCTTCGGTGGGCTCGCTCTGTCCTCCCTGTTCAAACCGTCCCACTTCTCTCCAAGCATTTAGGTATCTACTGCGGCAAAGTAAAAGAAAGTTACTATGAAGTTAAGTGGTTTCACGCTCTGCTGAGGGTAGGGGCAGCTTAACAATGTAAATATTTATCTCAAGTTGGCAAACCTAAATGTAAGACTTTGAGAACAGTCCTGGAATAGCCTGAAATGGAGTAATAAGGCTTTCCTGGGAGACAGACAGGCACATCCAAGCACCAGTCGACAAGGAAGGGATTTGGGTGCAATTCCTCCTATCTCAGATAAGCGCTTCAGACTGATGTGCCACTCTCCCAGTGAAGATGGGTGTGGGTTTGACATGCTGCCCTCCTGAGTGTGGGGAGAAGGAGGTTCTGGGAGCACCTCAGGGACAGGACTCGCAGGCTGGAAGGATGCAGAGCCTTTCACTTGCCATCCCAGTGAAGCCCTAGTATGTGTTGAGGTTCAGATCTCCAAAAAATTTAGGCTCAACAGAGGCAGAGCAGAAGGCCCTCAGTGGCGTACACACGTCTAAGCTGCTGCCGCCCTCCAAGGCAGCTGCTGCCACCTCACCTGCAGGCTCTGCCACCACCCAGCCAGGGCCAGGCAGCCCAGAGCCAGCCCCTCACCCAAACGTCCTCCATTGGTGCTGCCCATCTACCCCGAAAATACGCAACAGCCAGGGATGGACTTGGGTTCCACCCAGCACGTTGGGACCACAGCAGCTTCCACGTGCAACCCGTTGTGCTGGGACCACCTTGCTTTTAGCAAAGCAAAGAGGGCAACCTGCCTCCTGTGTTAGGGACTGGATTGTGCAGCTGCCCAACCCAGGCAGACGGCAATCCAGCACTCCCACTTCCTCCCAGCAACGTGTTCCGGAATGCAGGCAGTCCCAGCCCTCTCTGCAAAGCCAGGTACGTTTGGCCTGAGCAAAGGTATGAGGGAGAATGTTGTTCCAGGTCAGCACCACAGGCAATCCCTTAAGTCCAAAAGTCTGTGAGCATGTTTACATTAATCAACTACATCAGATAAAATGCATTTCTCTTCCTCTCTCCTGTACTCTCTGTCTTTTCTCTCTAACCCCTTCTGCTCGGCGTCTCTCTGAGCAACAACAGGAGACACCAAGAATAGCTCTCTAATCTCTATCCACTTCTTCTTATCCCCTGATACCTTCAGAAGGAATGGAGGATGCCTTTATTTGCCTTTTATCCTCTGCCCGGACATTCTTATATGAGGCTGCAGGACACTCTTATATGAGGCTGCAGCTCTGCTCTGCAGCAGAAACGTTAATAGCTTGGTTTGGTTTGGTTTTCCATAGTTGACCATCCTATTAATTCTAAATGAGACAGTTTTGTCATAGGATAGAGTATATCCTATTCTTCACTTCTGGTAACATCTTCTATTCAGGTCCATGGGGTCACTCCTTGTGGTGCTTATTATGAAGTTCTGAGTTTAAGATACTGCTCCATCTTCAGAAGTTTTCATGTTAAGGCATTTGTTTCCACAGATCTGAATAACTTGCAAGGGAACAAAAGAAGCAGCCAGAAACATGGAATTTGGCATTGGCCCAGCCCTTCATTCATAATAAACCTTTAAATAACTAGCGATGACTCAGCACAAGCATAATTCATAAACCAGAAAGGCCTGCTTCCCTACCTTACAATTGCATTGGTTGGTACTTAATCACAGCAAATAACATAGTGGATATTTTATTTTTGAAAACACACGCTGTTCTAGTCATCTCTTGAAACTGTTGTAACACATGGCCTCTCATCTAAAATATCCCTGTCAGACATAATTGGCAAAAGTCATGAGATGAGGCTCACGTCATATAATTAGTCGTATTCTATTAGGCTGAATTGGTGACTTTAATAGTACAGCCATAAAGTACGCTAACAAGATGTTTTAAAATACAAACGACTTCCATGACCTTCTTAAGGCAGTAGCTCTGATCCTCTGTCATTTATTTTGACAATAATCTATTAAAAATATGTTGGGAAACTTGTTTGGGCCCTTCTCAGCCTCTTCTTCCAAGCACGGTTGCTGGCACAGATTCCTCACCCACACAGCTCGGCTCAGGATGTGCTTGAGCACCAGCATCGGCTTGGCATGAGGAGGGGCCCGAGGCGGGGGCCGCGGCGCTGCACCCCGCCTTGAGCGTCACGCTGGGCGTTTGCAGCTTCACATAGCTGAGCCGCTGCACAGACTTGCTGGCCCCACTTTGAAGCATCTCCCCATTTTTTGCCCAAATCTTTTGGATGCACATCCATCGCATCGGCACCAAAGTTGTTCCCCTCCATGGCATCACGCGTAGCATTACGGCTAATAAATGCAACACGGCTTTTGCTCGCCTCGTGCTACTGAGCACTTCACCAAAAGGGAAGAAGAAATCTAAGTTTTACATTTGGGAAACACCATAAAAAAAAGGGCAATGGCCACGTGATGACTCACTACTTCCTGACGATATTCTGGTTTTTGAATAACAGTTTGGGTGTGAGTGTCTGGGTTTGAGGTGGGGTTTTTTTAAAGTAACGATCTGAAGACACTCCTCTGTTCACCTGGCGATGCTCCCCATTTCCTGTCAGTGTCACATCAGAGATGAGTTTATGATGTGCCTCAGTTTCTCTAACACTTGTGTTGTACTAAGAACTGAATGGAAATACTGGAAGGAAAAATATAGCCATCTATTTCCAGGGCTGTACATGGCCAGGTTGTATCGACATACAGGATTTTTAGCACTCAAAAGAAGGGAGACCTCATCACTGTCTACGATTGCCTCAAAGGAGGTTGTAGTGAGGTGGATGCTGGTCTCTTCTTGCAAGTGATGGTGATAGGACGCGAGGACATGGCCTCAAGTTGCGCCAGGGCAGGTTTAGACTGGATATTCGGAAAAAATTCACCATCCCAGAAGTGTTTAAAAGACGGGTGGATGAGTTCCTTAGGGGCAAGGTTTAGTAGTGGACAAGTACGGTTGGACTCGATGATCTCAGAGGTCTTTCCAACCAGATGATTCTAAGATATAAGCCACCTCCTTCGGACTCCATTTTAAAAGCATAAAGGTATTATTACTCTCTTACTTCATTCACCATGAAAGCGGCGCCTATTCACCAGGCTAATTATTAGAGTAAACAATCACACCCCCCAGTGACCTGGTTAAACTGTTGAAAAAGCCAGGGGTAATTTCTAACGCAAATGAGTGCACCTGCACGTGCAGCAGCCCTGCTCTCTGGTGCTTCCCTGGGGTGGGTCCAAGCATGGATGTCTTGGGGACAAACTTGACAGCCACCCTCAGCTACAGCTGTCTAGACGCACCCACCGACTCGGCTGTGTTCCAGGCACATGACAAAGTTGGGGAGAACTCTAAGTTTTGTAACTCTCCTTTGAAGCTGAATTTATCGCCAAAGTCTGCTTATCGCTTACATCCTGACAGCTAGACCCGTATTTATGTGCCAAATTACTGCCCGCAGCTCGTACTCAGGTGAGCAATAACATCACTTAGGGTCAAAAATATTACACTTAGCTTTTTGTGGCTTCAGAGAGAAAATTATTTACTTCTAAAGACAAACTTCCTCCCTAAGAAATCACACATTCCATTTGAACACACCCTGGCTCCCTCCTGAATGCAAATAAGACTGATTCATGTCACAGCTGTAAGAATTACACAAAATTAGGACAGCCTGTCCCACAGGAAATTCTAACTTGTCCTGATCTGACTTCATTAAATCAGTAAGCAAAACTGAATTTCCGAAATGACAATTTGGACACAGAAATACAGAAGTGGCAGAACCCAGGATGAGCGAGCTTGAACATAAGAACATGTCATTCAGTAACAATGAATTCTACGTAATTACACAGTGTGCGAAACAGATTTTCCTTGTGTTCATATTACACCCTATCTAATAATCTACGTGGGTGCCTCTGAATCTGTTGGACTAAGAGAATACCATGCAATCTGTATAGTTTTCTGTCTTATACTTCTAATATGTCATAAAAAATTGCAATGGTCCATTTATGATACTTTACATTTTCCAAGCCAAAGAGTGCCAAATGACTATGGTTGTCTTACAGCTCTTTTGTTTTTAACTTTTTCAAATTCTGCTGTATTATTTATTGAATTGGAATGACTAGAACTACTTCCAGTACATGGGAGAGGTACATGAATTTATATAGTGGTATTATTATATTCCTCTATTCTTTCCTAATCATTTGTAAAGTGCTACTTACCTGTATAATCCTTCTGAAAGATAATATGAGATTTCTCTGAAAATTATCTACATTGTCTCCAAGATTTTTTTTGTCTGAATGACAATAACTAAAACAGACCTCCTCATTATGCACTTAAAATTAAGGGTATTTTATTTAATTCCCGGTTTCCTCTCTGCTAATTAACTGTGTATTATCTGGAAAACTTGTCACCTTGATATTCACTTGCCCTTTCCTGATTAGTTATGATTGTGTGTAACACAAATCGTAGCATAAGTTGTGTGAATAGGGACAGCCTTCCAGCACTTAAAGAGGAAAGCTGGGGAGGGGCTCGTGATCAGGGAGTGCAGTGATGGGACGAGGGGGATGGTTTAAAGCTGAAAGAGGGGAGATTTGGATTAGATTGTAGGAAGAAATGTTTTCCTGTGAGGATGGGGAGGCCCTGGCCCAGGTTGCCCGGAGAACCGGTGGCTGCCCCATCCCTGGAGGTGTTCCAGGCCGGGTTGGATGGGGCTTGGAGCCCCCTGACCCAGTGGGAGGTGTCCCTGCCCAGGGCAGGGGATGGCACTGGATGAACTTCAAGGTCCCTTCCAACCCAAACCAGCCCATGATTCTATGATTCTATGAAAATTAAAATAATAGTAATTTCATAAAAGGTTCTTTTCAAGATACTGAAACGTTTCACAGCTGGATCTTTCAACGAGAAGTAGCTTTGTGATTTTTCTGAAATTTTATTGAATGTTTGGGATATTTACCCGAACCAAATGCTTGACTGCTTGGAGTTCAACACCAAACTGCACGTGTAACGCAGTGCCCCGTTGCTCTGTGGTGCACGTAGTTTCACAGCCTGCCCCCTCTCCAAAGGCAGCGAGACCCCCAGTGACACTGGGGGCTTTGTTAAAGGCTCTGTTTGATGCCGTTTCTATTGTAAGCCGAGCCCAACTCTGTGGTTCTCACTCTGGGGTGTGCTCAAATATACAAAAAACATGAAGTGAAACTAAAAGGGTATAAACCTACGCAAAACAAAACCCACAACAAAAAGGTTTTCAGAGCCCCATACAAACGGGAACCTTTTCGTTCTCACCTGTATGAGACATCCTACTCCTTAGCCCCTGTCCTTTCTGGAGCCACCTGCCCGTGTGGCAAAAAACACCTAACCCGACACCTTCTGAAACAAGGAAACTAATTACTTGATGTGTGTTTATTTGACACTAGTATTACTCCCTGAATTCATCGGAAATTGTTACATTTTCCAGCACCATGAATTAGCAGGAATCACAATAACAGCCTATGACCCCGTGGCAGTGACAAGGCATTTCTGGTTCCTATTAGCCTGGGACGTGATCAGTAGTTCCTTCACTGCCAGAAATAGAGCCTTGCCCTGTGCGCAAAAAGCCAGAAACCCAGCCAACATCCAGCAGAGAGTTAACCGTTCCCTCACCCCGCTCTCTCCGTCGCACTCCTCCTCAGCTCTGCTCCCAGCCCAACATGCAAAACCTGAGCTTCAGACACCTCCAACCAAGCCGAGTGCAGAGGAAAAGATATTAAATATTTACTTATGATGGACTGAAGGCATCTCTGGCAAATCAACAGCTCAGCAACTGTGGAAAGGGGGATTGAGATGTAATGAGGCCATAAGATGCTGCAAGTTATGGCTGTGTGAAGCCTTCTGACTTGTATTTGAATCAGCTGGTGGTTTGGACTGGTTTTGGTTGCTTGGGTTGGGCTTTTTTAATTAAACCATAATATTATCTTTACGTGCAATGGACTGTAGGATGTGGTTCACAGCAGTGATAACAACATCTAGCTGAATCACTGGAAAAGGTAACTAATTTATTCCCAGACTCCTCTCCTCCCTTCAGCCAATGTTTTCCTTTTCCAAGTTAACTGCCATCCAGACCCTGCTGAAACGAACTCAAGAACTCCCTGTGGTTTCAAAGGAGCGGATTTCACCTTGTCCAGGATCTGGGAGACAGTTGGCACGAGCCCTCATATTAAAATTCAAGAGCTCCTGGCTCTCCTTTAAAGTGCACGTTATTCCCCAGCTCCCCTGCCCATCGCCACCCACCAGCCCTGGACCTTGCTCACACTTTGTAAAGGCTCCTTTTTTTCCTGAAGTGAACTTCTGCCTCCTCACCAGCCTCCAGTTCTGGAGCATTTGAGCACCTTTAGCAAGTTTCTGTCCAACTCTGGCAGCACCTACTGGAAGCAGCACAGTTAGTCAGCTGCCAAGGAGAAATCAGTCCCTTTGTGCTGCCTCCCTCGTGGGTGATGGCAGGGATTCCAGCCTTGGGCTCCACCAGCAGCAGACCATGCGCCTCTTTCAGACCTCTTCTACTCTCCTCTGCCATCTCTTGCACCTTCCCACTGCCTGGAGATTAATTCAGGTTATTATTAGTAGTATTAGTGATGAAATATGCTCGTTTGTCCCCCTGCCCTTTCTGCTGACAGGGGTGCGTTGTGATTAATATTGTCTTCGGCTCAGGACTCAATTACTGTGACTGAACTACGCGGGGAAGCCATGCCAAGGCTCCAGCTTCACCACCACGGGACAGCCCCTGTCCCAAGCAGGGAGGAGAGTGCCCTGGGGTACCACTCACCTCTCCCTCACTTATTCCTAGTTTGTTTCAAGAACCAGGAGCTTACTGACAAATTCAAACTGTAACAGAGACCACATCCCCAGCTGCAACTCAGCTGGCAAACAACGTCCCACTGGGAAACAGAGATAAATTACATTTTTGAGTTCAGTTGCAAACCAATCTACTGGACAAGACTAGACAAATGCAGAATTTTCAGGAAAAGTATTCTATCTGTTTTTCAGAAAATGCTTTATCACCCTGACTGGGTGAGTCCGTGTTGTACCTTAGGTTTTCCTGGCTGGTAGTTCACCAGTCAGGGGCTCTGGGCTTGTTGGCATTTTTCCTGAGGGGTCTATGGGAGTGTCTAGGAAAAGTTGCTGCGAAAAGGATTCACACTTCAGCAAGAAAATTTATAAGGACATATAAAATTAAAAAGTTTGAAACCCTCTGATTTATATGCTATGTACTCAAAAAACTGTAAACACTTTATAGGTTTACCATTTAAAAATTGTACTGTGCTGGAACAGATGCTGCCTGTGCCATCTTAATTCAGCGTCCTTGTGTGCTTCAATCAACCTTTCATTACCTATTCACGCTTTTCCTGCACAAAGCTGCTGTTTTAAAATTACACAAAATTAACCAACTCTAAAGTTGAACTGAAGGTTTGTAAGAATGCTGACTGTCATCTGTCACTGGACAATTCCTGACTTCTTGTTGAACAAACCAGGAGGCACATAGTGAGGATCTAATGAAGTTGGATTTGTGGAACTTTCGTCTTACTTTGAATAGGGAGAAGCACTGAGTGAGTTCAGGCCAGTCGCATCTCCATGGAAACTAAGTCAATGTTCCACGCCACTCGCTGACTGGACCAAGGAACACAATGTTAATAAAAAACAGGAAATCAAGGAAAAAAGGACTAAAAGTATATTTTCAGTTCAAGATAAAGATGTTTGGAACGAAATAAAATTACATCACTCTGAGGCCTGGAGAGGAGTTCAGTGCCTTCTTCACCAGTGGCATGAGCATGGGTCACAGACAAAAGGACTGAGACCACTCATGTTGGACCCCAAATTCACCCCAGTTTGTGTTGTTGGAACCTCATAAGAAGATCCTCATAGTAAGAACTTCAAAATCAAGAAAAGAAAGGTTTCAGTGAGCACGCGTGTCATCAAGTGGTTCTCTGTCACTGCCCGTTCCTGAATCATGGACAACTTTGAAGTGGATGCCTGGAATGCCCCAGCCTGGGCAATCCCCACAGAGCACAGGGTGTCCGTTTCCTTAGGTATCTGCCCAAACTGTGCAGAATCTGCAGTGATACAGGCTTCAAACGGAGTGAAATGTGCTGGGTGTCTCTTCGCACTGACACCAAAGCGCCCTAAAGACATTTTATGTGTCAGTTTTCATCCTCAGAACAAATTGTATCCACACAAAAGCAAATCTGCCTGACATCTCTGGCTGCCACAGAAAAACTGATCAGAGAATAAAAACTGGCTCTTGCTTAGGTCATTTAACAGACGTAATTATGTGCAAACAGAATTACATGCTTGGCTCTACGGAAGCTCCAAGTTCACAAAAATAAGAACGGTTACGCACAAAATCAACTGGAAGAGGAATTTAAAATACAAAAATATCAATAATAGTTGGAAAAGGCTTAAGAAAATTTTCCTAGGTGCTGAAAAAGACCATAATAAATAAATAAATCTTATTACATACAAATATGTATACACTATAGGTAAAATAATAATAACCTACAATAATTAAAAAGTGTGATTACGGTGCTGACCCATTTTAAAAAGCAGATTACAAAAAAAGTAAGAATTTAAAAAGATTGAAAGCTGAGAGCAACAAATTATCAGCTAACCATTAAGAACGGTAGGAAGGTCAGTAGCGGAGAAAGAAATACTCAAGAAGAAGTGAGACCGAGGTATATAAGGTTAAACGTACGGAAATAAGCTGGTCCAGGAAACTTGCAGTCTCAAAGGGTTAAGACCTGGTGGAGAAGGTCGTCTGACCTTTAATATTGTTTTTCAGTAAAGTTGTTGTAAATTACAGTTACCTGGAAGAGAACTGATGCCACCTCCATGACTGGAAGCGTAAATGGCCCAGCCTGCTGCTCTGGCAGAGACCCCGGCACGAGAGCAGAGAAACGTTTCGAGTTTAAACCTAATAGAATTTAACCACAAGCACCAGGTTTATGGAAAGCAGATCTTATCAAACAATGTTGACATTTTTTAAAATTAGAAGTTTTGTTGACAATGGCACCAGCACTGAGATAATAATTCTGAACTGCTCTATGACATTCAGCTCTGAGTCACGTAAGAAACAAGAGTGAAACCAAACCCAGTTTCACACGCATTGAGAAAGACAGTTCTCGGATGGGCTTTTAAAGATAAGTGGAAATAGAGACACAGCAATGTTTCTAGTGAGTTTTCTCTCGGGCTAGGTCATAGCTCTGTGCCATTTAATGTTTTAGCAAAATGAAAGAAAGGCAAAATAATTTCAGAGAAATGATACGTGTATTAGAAGAATATTGTACACTAGACAGGTGAAGTAACTGTTCCTCAGTAGAGGACTCTGCAGACACGTACAGATAAATAACCATTTTTGAAAGGAAAGGGAATCATCACTGGGATAAGAACGAGGGAGAACATAAGTTCAGTGAAGAGCTGGTGAGAAGGAGTTTGAAAACATCTTCCCAGGGTGAGCAGTTTAGATCTCAACAGAACTGGAAGAACAGTCAGTTGGCAATTCACCCTTCAGTAACTTCTCCTCCTTACAGGCCAAAGCAGGAGGAGCTGCTAAATAGACGCAGGCAAGAGAAAATAAACATTTTTTCATTTGAGGTCACTGTAAGAGAAACAAAACAACTGCTTGCAAGTAAATATATCTATTTAAAAATCAAGTCCAATCCCCCTCTGCTAGAGGAAACCATTCTGGCTGAGAGATCTGGTGCCAGGCACTGGTCTGATGTAGTAGAGCACCAGTAGGGCTCTGGCAGATGCTTGGAAAACACACCGACAGCTGTACACGTTCAACACTCCCACAGGGAGACCCTGGCTCTGTAAACTCTTACTTGGCAAGCAAGTATTTTGTTTGAAAAGTGCAAGAAACTTGAATGGTGTAAAGAAGTGTGTGATTTGAGGAAGAGAAAGAAGCTTAAAAGAGTCTAAGCAGCTTTGGAAAGATGTGCTAGGCTAAAGCTTAAAAAAAGTTATTTATAAGAAATATCCTCTCCCAGGGAGGAAAAAAAATCGAAACAATACAATAAAACCACCCAAAAGCCTAGAAACGTGCACAGACTGACCCCAGCCATGATCCTGCCATCCATCGCATACCTTCTCCAACACATACGAGAAGAGTACAACAACTCCTTGGGATCCTGGACTGTGAAAAAACCCTCACAACCTGGCTGTCTAAAGCAAAAAGCTTGTGAAAAGTGCCCAGTGGACATGGCATAAAAAAAACTCTTGTAAGAGTTTCAGCAACAGAATCCAGAGCTCTAAAACTAAGCGGCTACAAGAGTGGGTGGAAACCATAGTTGTTCACAGATGTCCTGAAGGATGGCATTGGCACGGTTGCCTTGCAACCACGTAGCCAAAACTAGAAATCAGAGAGCTCTCCGCTTCTCTGCAGGTGTTATTTAAAAAAAACAACCACCTTGCACTGATACAGTCATCTAGGGAAGGAGGCTGCGCGGTAACTGAGGGCACCAAAAGGTTCCTGCGTTGACTGCAGCCCCTGTTAACTGAAACAAACCACAAAACATTGCTGTCATTTCTGAAGGGGCCTGGCAAACCTCGCTTCACCACAAAAATATGGAGCTTATTTTCAGCTTCAGATGTACAATTTGCAAACTGAATTCAAACCTCAAAAACCCCACATTTGTAGCAGACACGCTCTAAAGAGTTAGGAAAACGCTGTAGAGAAAAGAGAAGAGCCAGATATTGATCAGGTCAAACCCAACAACTGCTCACATTTACTGAGAACTATGATTTTGAGAGTTATTGCTAAAGGTACCACCCAGTAGACAGGGTTTAGGGCCTTTGGTCCTATTTTCAGTTCAAAGAAATCATCCCATAATCTGAAAAGAAAAAAAAAAATACATTTAGAGGTATGACGATGGTTCATCCTGAGATGCCATAGGAAGATATTGTAAAAATATCACAGTATCACAAGGCTGGAAAAGACCTTTGAGATTGAGTCCAGCCTATGACCCAACACCAACACCTACTTGTCATCTAAACCCTGGCACTGAGTGCCTCATCCAATCTCTCCTTAAACACCTCCAGGGACGGTGACTCCACCACCTCCCCAGGCAGCGCATTCCAATGGCCAATCACCCTCTCAGGGAAGAACTTCTTCCTAATGTCAAGCTTAAACCTCCCCTGGCGAAGCTTGAGACCGTGTCCTCTTGTTCTGTCGCCGGTCACCTGAGAGAAGAGACCAACCCCTGCCTGACTACAGCCTCCTTTCAGGCAGTTGTAGAGAGCAATAAGGTCTCCCCTGAGCGTCCTCTTCTCCAGGCTGAACAACCCCAGCTCCCTCAGTCGCTCCTCACAGGGCTTGTGCTCCAGCCCCTTCCCCATCCTCGTCGCTCTCCTCTGGACGCACTCCAGCATCTCCACATCTTTCTCAAACTGAGGGCCCAGAACTGGACACAGCACTCGAGGTGCGGCCTGACCAGTGCCGAGTAGAAGGGGATGATGACCTCTCTAGTCCTGCTGGCCACACTATTCCTGATGCAGGCCAGGATACCGTTGGCATTCCTGGCCACTCGGGCACACTGCTGGCTCATGTTGAGTTTCCTGCCCACCAGCACTCCCAAGTCCCTTTCCACCTGGCTGCTCTCCAGCCACTCTGTCCCCAGCCCAGAGGGTTGTTGTGTCCAAAGTGCAGAACCCGGCACTTGGACTTGTTAAACCTCATGCTGTTGGACTCAGCCCATCTCTCCAGCCTGTCAAGGTCCCTCTGTAGGGCCCTCCTACCCTCTAGCAGGTCGACACTTCCTCCCAGCTTGCTGTCATCTGCGAACTCGCTAATGATGGTCTCAATCCCCTCATCCAGATCATCAATGAAGATATTGAACAGGACCAGGCCCAACACCGATCCCTGGGGGACCCCACTAGTGACCGGTCGCCAACTGGATGAGACACTGTTCACTGTCACTCTCTGGGTTTGGCCATCCAACCAGTTCCTAACCCAGCGCAGAGCGTTCCTGTCCAAGCCATGGGCTGCCAGCTTCTCCAGGAGTCTGCTGTGGGAGACAGCGTCAAAGGCCTTGCTGAAGTCCAGGTACATCCACAGACTTCCTCTCATCTGCCAGGTGAGATGAATGACACTTCTTTGGAGATTAAGCAACCTAAGAAAAATGAAGAGCCACCAGGACAGAGATGGTCAGATTTGTTGCATTGAACAAACCAAGCCAAAAGCCACTCATTGATAGTGCCCTTTTTGTTGGTTTTGTTCCAACACAGTGTCATCATCTCCAGATTCAACACTTGCCTCTTCTTCACTCTTCCTAAGCAGCTGCCCTACGCCGAGGGCACGAAGTTAACGCAGAGCAGTGCATGAGGTGGGCAGGATGGGCAGGACTGGCTCTCCAGGCTCAGCTCCGCTGCTTCACTGGACGCACACGGAACGCATGCACATCTACCCACTAGCTTTGCCTAAACCTCCAGCAACTCTGTTTAGTCTTCCGAAACCATAACTTATGGAGTCTTCAAAATATACTTCTTCAAATACCCCTTTTTTAATCGGCAGCAACAATGACTTTCTTTTCTTTTTAACCTTCCCTCACCACGAGAAGAGTATGGGACTGAAAAACATCTCCTGGAAAATACCAGCTGAGTGGCAACCCTGAAGGACACCTCCAGCATGAAGAAGGTCACCCTGAATGGTCGCATCTTCCCACAGCTCCTTCCAGCCAAAACCACCTCGTAGAGTAAAATGCCCAATCTGCTTACAAACAAGGTTTCTCTTTACAAGCAGTTGCAACACAAAATCAGTGCCACGACGGGGAGGAAACTGTTTTTCTAAAAAAAGAGAAGACTGACTGTTGGAATTTATGTAGGTCAACACCAGTGGGACTTTCTCACAGGGAAGAAAACTTTCCGTGCGCTAAATGTTTACCTCCTTTGCGGTAGCAGCAAATTAGGTGTTTACCCCTTCAAGCAGCAACAGGAGCCAATACACCTGTGCCTTCCAGATTGTCCCTGCTTTTTTTTGGCACACAATACCCTGAAAATGGCTCTGGTGCTCTGCTGTGAGAGGGCCAGGAGGTTTACTAAAACAGGCTGAAGTGTTTGTTTCTCAAGGAAAAAATAAAACAGGCGATGGTTGTGCTGGCTAAGAGAATATCACGTTCCTTGCCGCATTTTATTATTTCTGGTATCAGTTCCAATGAATATTGAAATTAGATTAAAAGGAAAACTGAGGAAATGTGCCTAAAAACAAACATGCCACATGCATTTATGAAAAAGCCATAAATCCTGCATGGCTGTACCTTTCCTGGTGTGGTAAGTGATAGCTTCGGAGAAACACTACCCATGGCCGGCTCCGCTGCTGCCCTGTGGACCACCCACACCTCAGTCCCCACCCCTGAGGACAAGAGTGGGACAGATCAGGACAGCGTGCAACTAAAACCCCATTCCTGATGAGCCACGTGCAAACATGTACAACCTCCCTGCACAAAAGCAGGAAGGGCCCAAGGAGTGGAGACAGCACAAGTGCGAAAGCCCTGTTTGGAGCATCTCTGTCTCTCCAGCAGCACTTTGCACTAGGAGTCACTGAGCTGCCAGAAACCAGCAGCTGAAAATCAGTGTATTTGCATATATGGGAAGCCACAGCTGGATTAAACCAACTTTGCCTGCAAAAATGATGGGGAACATTAAAACCTGAGGGTTTAATTCACAGTCCTGTGGAAAAAAAATGATTGCTTTTCTCCGTATCGGCCCAAAAACACCTTCAATGTCAGAAATGGTGCCGGGGTGTGCAGGCAACCCAGCTCAGTCCTAGCCAAAAAAATCTGCAGAGTGAAGAAACAGACTTAAAAACATAAAGGGCTTATGCAAAGCAGCCAGACTGAAAGGTGGACTGAAATTCCCTTTTGACCCTGCAGTCATCACATGCCTCCTAATCCCGCCGGCGTGCGGAGCGCCTCAGCCCCACTGCAGAGGGGGAGGCGGTGGCTGGTCCAGGCACATGGGACCCGGTGGAGGTGCAGCGCTCATCCTGCAAGAGCCAACACCCTGAGCAGAGAAACAGCTTAGAGCAGCAAAAAAAGCTGGTTTGCTGGTAGGAATTAAACCAGTTCACTGAACAGATTACATTATAACGACAACAAAAAGGCCTTTTGATGGTAGGACTGAACTCACAGTAGGGATTTTGCTGTCGTAATTATACCATTGCCAGGCCAGCAAAACTTTTTAAGTATAGACCAACTCCCTCTGTTTTCATCTTTTCAGTTAGAAAGATTACACAGAAGCAGAATTATGAAACAGGCTGGCAGCAGGCGTGGGGATGCCTTGGCCCCTCGTCTTGCGACGAAGTCCCACACGGCAATTTCCCTGAGGAATCCCAGTGCTACACCAGCTCCAGAGGCGCGCTGGCGACAGGGGGCCGGGGGCCAAGGGTTGTGTTTGAGTTGTAAACATTTTTTTAAGGAAGATTTAGGTTGGGGCTTTTTTTTTTAGAGCACCTGTTTAGAAATGTTTGCAGTGATTGTGTTAATAAAGCTCGAGGGGTTTTAATTGTATGGAAGGGATTTTGCTACTCGCACAGTGATGAAATGGTGTGCACATGCAGATATAATCAAATGGTAATCCTTCAGGAAAATCTGATGTTTAAGTGCTCTCTATTTGGGATGTGCTAATTCCATAGCACACATGCTTTTTTTCTATATAATGCAATGCAAGACACATTTAAATAAGAAAAAAAGGGTGGAACTCCTTGGCAATGGCTCTAATCCCTTTGAAGGTTCCGGCATCTGCTGAGTCAGGTTTTTCCTCCCTACGTTGTATTTTACAATCAGTAACTGAGTCACAGCAAATTCCTGACTTCACTATTTCTTGAACTTCAATAGCATATTTTCAGGGTTTGCGTCCTCTTTTTTGTTGCTGTTGCTCAATAGAAACTTTTTAAAAATATAAAAATTAAAATTAAAATTAAGGAGCCCTCCCAGCCCTGAGCCCAGCTGCAGGAAACCTGTCCTCAAAAACGCTGTCCTGCCCCAAAATACTCTTCACTCCTTGTGAAGCCCTTGGAGGCCGAGAAGGGTCCACGGAGATGTGAAGCAATTTGCCGACCAGCCATGAGATCTTGGCAGGACGCATCTGGAGGCAGGATTGCATGAGCAGCGCTCTCTGCCCCACCGGGCAGACCTTGCTCCCAGCAGGCTGATTAGTCAGGGTGGAGCAGCACTCTGATACCCATCCGTGCCAGCCTGGGTACCTTTCTGCAGCGCTTCCCAGTGCTGCGCAGACATGGCAGTGTGGCCCGGAGCCAGCCACCAATCCTGCCTAATGTCCTCAGCCAAAAATTGATGGTGCAGTCTGCCTGCCAGCAGAAACTCCTATTGTGAAACTGAACTTGCTATTTGCAAAACGTTTACAGGTGTGTCTTAGTGGGAAAAAGTGTGTTCCATCTCCAGGTAGGTCGTAGGAGCAAACCCATTTCTGATTCCTCCACCAGTGAGAAACATTTCACACACATGGAGTCAAGCTAGGATTCCTCTTTAATCAAGTTAACCCAGATGTCATTCTAGCCCTGCTAATTACTTAAATCCCATGTACCCACAAGAACCTCCAACCCTGCCGTGGTGGAGCTGTTGACTCACGTTGCCCATTGGGACGGGGGGGTTACGCCGCACCTGGCTGCAGGCATCGGCAGTGCGGACAGGGAGCAGCTCCATGGGAATGTGGCAGTGCATCCTCCAGCATGTCCTCATCCCAAGCCCATGGAGAGGTCCCCGAGGAGTTTCCGGGGAAGAATTAATGATGTGGTGTGTCAGGTGGGAGCTGCTCCAGCCACTATGTGTGTCGCATGGTGGCTGGAGCAGCTCCCACCTGACACACCACTAGAAACCTCACGAGAGCACAGCGAGGTAGAGACACCAAGGCAATCGGGTTCCCCAGGAGGCACCACAATCAATTCTAGGTTTGCCCGATGTTAAGGGATCAGCGCCAGGGAATTCTGCACCAAAACATGCTCTGCATTAACCTGAGCCAGGGAACGGAAACCAAGACAACGCTCTGCTTCGTGAGAACGTTAGAAGCGAAATGCTGAAGAAATGCAATGTGACTCTTCATGGAAGAATGACTTCTGTCTTTTATTCAAAATGTTTCTGAAGTTTAATATAAGCATCAACAAACTCAGCTATTCAGATCCCCTTCGCCCATCAGCAGTGTCTCTATCTCCGGGCGGAACCTGAGATCTGCTTAACAGTGCAGAGCAAATTTACAGGACAGCTTAAGGTAGGAAATAATGAATACCACTTCAGCAACTGATAGCACAGGATAATTGTGTGCAGCTACAGTCTGTCACACTGAAATGCACAATAATATGTAAGTGTCAAGGCCCAATTCCTGTTCGGCTGTTATTATTGAAATAAATAGAAAAATCACAAATGTTCAGAAGTTGCAATGAGTTCCATTAATTAAGTCACTTCCACTTCACTGAGATTCTCTATTCTTTTTAAAAAAAATCTTAACCTATATTTCTTAAAATGTAATTTTGTGGGCTTCCCTCCTTCTTTTTATTTCCCATATTCTTCTGTATTTTGCTTTTATTTCCACGCATATGACATGATATTCAAGTTTGGGGTTTCTTTCATCACTGTATTTTCTGCAACCTTTCAGCATTTCTCCAGATTTCGAAATGCTACAGAAAGTCAAATGAAAATAAAAAATATGTACGTTTAAAAAACACCTAAACCTTAGACTTGCATGCAATGCCTTTTAGTGATACAGAAGCATAAAGGAAGAGAGCAAAATTTACAAAAGCTAATATTGTAACACCAGTTTTATATTACAGATAAAATCCCCGAACTCTGAAAAAGCCCAGCATTTCATTGAAGGTTCCATCTCTAAAGACACAAATTTTCACTGAGAAAGATCTGAAGCGAAGCATCGAACTTGCTCTGAAAACAATGATGTTTATTGCCGAGGGGATGGGAATTAAATGCAGTCATGTTTACTGAGGAGCTGCCTGCAAGGGGGCAAGGTCATAATTTACACATAATTACTGGTTTGCGCTATCGTTTAACCACTACTGAGATAAATATGTTTTTCTTCCTTCCCTCTTCCTGTGCAAAAGTAGTATTCAGCCTTCTTATTCATTAGCCGTTCTCGTGCAAATCATAGTTCTCTGTGGTTTCTGATTCAATAATAAACATTGCTGTCAAAAATGAGGTCTCCATCTACAGAAAGCTCTATTTTTTTATATTTTTGTTTAGTAAGACTGTGCCATCAGCACATAATTAGACAAACAAACATGGAAATACAATTGACTACAGTAAAACAGGAATATTTAAAATGTGGGGTGTGTCTGCTTTTGTATAGCATGTACAGTCACACCAGACTCCTTTGTACCAACTCACACAAAAAATATCCAGCCAAGTATTCTGGCTGAGCCTATAAATAATTCTTCTTTCCCAAGGCTGAGAAATATATGCTTCTTGGATAACCTTTGAAGAGTCTGAGTCAAGATTTTCAGGACTGGTCGGGGCTTTTTCTTGCTTTGTTAGTGCCCACTTTGAAAACGCTGTGTGTTCAGAAAGAGCCAAGCATCTCCACCTTGGCAATCAGAGCTCAGCCCAGGGAAAAGTTGGGTGACGAGAAAAAGAGGGCCTCAAACTTGCTAATCATGCTAGAAGTTTGTCCTCTGCATCAAAGGTGTTTTAAAAATAGCAAGATTTTGTGTTCTCAGCGTTTGATGGTGGCACAGCAAACACTCCAGCTAGAATAAAGCTTTAGGTATTGGTATCAGGGTAAAGCGCCAAGGGGTGACAACCTGCAGGTCACCTGTTGGGCCACAGCTCTTCCCAGCATACGTTAACCATGCTGGTCTGCCCAGACCTGTTTGAGTGGATGGCCCATAGTTCTGCCACAAGGCTGAAAAATACTAACAAAATGTTTGCTGCCTCACTGATACTTTTAGGTTTTTCCCAAACCCTTGCTTCCAAGAAAAAGGCAAGGTTTGAAACGGGTGTGGGTTCCCAGGACTGCACTCGCTGCTCCTCAGCAGCCTCTGTGGTGGTCCCGAGATTGCACCCAAAGCCTGAGCTTCACACCTACAGCTTCAGCTTCGCTCCCAAAGCCACCTACACCTCCAGATTCACAGGGAAGGTAGCTCTCCTGGGCTACCCAAACTTCTTGGCTCAACAGTCAACATTTTCACCACTCCTCCAACTTGTATTTATAGAGAATTTCTAGAGATGGGGTTAGTCCCAAGCTGGGATGAAATAAATTTCCAGTTTCTCTGCAAGACAGAATGCTATTCTCTGCCCAGCTCTGAAAGGCTGATTGTGGGTGAGCCGGTGCAACCCTCCCATTCTTCTCTGGCTGCCTGTGCCAAGAGCAGAGTACTGTGGGGGTTATTCAGATGGCGCGTTCAGGAGCACCTCCCTCCACGCAGGCTGGTGAGATAGGAGGATGGGTAGCTATTCAGATATGTCCAGGCTGGCCCTCCCGTCCTCTGGGAGAAAAATCTGTGCAGTTTGACAGTCACCTCCGCATAGAACAGGAACAAGGTCCCCCCTGGTTGTAAACCGGTGGCAAGCTGGGCTGCCTACAGTTGCAGATAGCTAAATGCTCAGCTGCACACAAAGAAGTCCTAGACCCTTGATGCTGGACATGCATAAGGAAAGGCTTGTGCAACCTTAACTCAGCCTTCTTCTAATCCTCAATTACAAAATCACATACTGTATTTTTCATGGGACCCTGCCTCATTCAGTTCACAGAATAGATGGCGTTCAATTAACGAGCAGCTATTCAATATTTTATTTTCGTCTCACTTGGTGTGTTGCCCTAGGCATGATTTACTACATGTAATTCAAATCTAGCTGTGCAGCCAGAATTATTAATTTCAGCGCAGCAATTTTTTTTCCTTTGGTACTCATCCTCACAGCACTCCTGAGTGCTACACAAACAGTAAATATTATATTTTCATAATACCACAGTGAGAGTGTTTTCACAATGCCCTAGTGTGATTAAATGGGGAGGAGGGCTTGCATTATTCTCTGTGTTTCACAGGTGCATAGAAGAGGTAGAGAGAGACATTAAAGTCAAAAGAATCAAAAATTTGTGGCACCTCAGTCCTCACTTTTGAAATTTCTTCATATAATGAAGAATATTCATATAGTGAATATTGGAGGTCGAATTCCCATTGAGTCAGCCTGCATCCATCAGTGTTGAGGGATGGAGAAGACCTTCTAAGCCGTGGACTATCACAGGCAGCTTTTTAATAATCTTATCAAATTTGACTGAATAGGAATTTGGTTTCTGGGATTCCTAGTAAAAAGCTGAGAACTCACTCCTCTGATAGTTTGAAACCATTTTCTAATTTTCAGCCTAAATTTATTCATAGCCAGATTACACTCATTTGTTCTTATGCCAACATTGTCCTTCACCTTAAATAGTTCCTTTCCCTCTCTGGCATTTGCCTCCGCTGATAAATTTAGAGCGAGCAATCACATTTTTTTCTTTCTCGGCATTTGTCTTGAGGAGCTAAATGAGCTGCACTCCCTGAGCTGTCTCTCTCAAATTAAGCTGCCAGGTCTCCTGCTCATCCGAGTTGGAGCTTTCCGTACCTGCTCCAACTCGCACTTATCTGCTCCGAGCACAGCTGCCTGGGCGGGCACGCAGCGCCAGGCCTGCCCGCGCTCACCCAGAGCAGGCTCAAGTGGCAAAACTGGTGGCAACAAAAGGAGCTACACATGCTTCTCTGTCTGCCCTGGAAACGGTGTGTCTTCAAACCAGCCTAGGATTTCCACAGCCACGTCACATCAGTAGCACCCCGATGCCTGTAGTCTACCAGTACATCTCAATTTTGCTCTTTTTTGATCTCCAGCAGAAATTATCAGCATCAGTTGAAAAAATGCATGCGTTTTCTACCAGTGGATTTCACCCTGCTCCTCTCCCCCCAGTGCTCTGGATCATTATCGTGCACCTCTGCCCCAGTACCCCAGCCTCAATCTGTGACGGTGGTACTGCCCACACCGCATCACTGGCTGACTCCCTTGGCACAGTCGTGAAGGCAGCTATGCGTACGCGGGTGGGTATAAAGCATCTTTTTGAATGTGGCTGCTCCCGAGATCGATTTTAAGGAATCCACTAGAAAAATATAAAAAAAACCCCCAGAGCAGCTGTTAGGAAAGCGCACAGATCAGATCCAAAAGCTGAGACTATTACCCACCTTGATCTGATACCTTTTGAAAAATTCCTGTACTCAGCGGCTGTCAAACGTTGGTCACCTCTTTGACATGAAATAAATTACATTTTGGTTTCTGAGAAGATTAGACTCATCATTAAAAGTAAGTCTGCTTCAGTTATGACTTATATATGTGCCTTTTGGGGATTCATGTGTTTTTCTTTAAAGTGTGATTTGATGTATGCAAGGTGATTTGTAGTCATCTTTTTTCGGTAAAACATCTATCTTACATGCACACAGTAAAATACCTGGTAAATAATGACCAGACAAATTGAATGCAACTGGAGAAACACAATAAAAATTTGACAGTAAGGAAAAAAACTAGGCAAGAAATCTGAGGAAGGAGAATAAAAGCAAGGTAATGAGTATGCGACACCGTGACTTAGCTGAAATAAATCATCCCCTGGTTGTACTGACTGCGTACTCTTCTGGCTGAAAATTTTGGATACTTCAGGCAGAATATGGTGAAGAAGAGGATGCTTCCTACCCAGGGGTCGATGGCAGAACCACACAGAGAAGAGCGCAGTGTGGGGACCTACCCAGACAGCACCACCGTCAGCAGACCACAAACTGAGCCTGGTGGCGTGGTCCTGGAGGTGGTGGTGATCGCCGTGTGGCTGACGAAGAGACTGACAGTCCCATGACCGTTCCAGACCACGTAATAATCCTCTTAGATGGGCATCCCTGAATATGCTCAGAAGGAAACGGAGGCACCCCAGCAGCCTGTTACCCGCACCATCCTGCAGACACGTTGTGCCAGGAGGTGTTCCTTGCCCTGAGCTTCCTTCAGTCTATGACCCTTAATACAGGCTCCAACCGGCAGTTGCAGTGAAATCCGACTGGCAACCAGCCTGTCCAAGGACCCACGGCAGAAGACCTTGGCAACGTCGTGGTACCATCTGTACTCTTCCACACGAACAGGAGCATGTAGGTCTCCTCCCAGGAGGGCCAAGTGGCATGCCAGCTCCTGGGGTGACAGCTCAGGCCTTCTTAATTGTCAGTGAGAGCTGTGTAGCCAAGTTTATGTCCTGAAAAATCCATTCCGAGGGCAGCAAGTGGGGAAGAGAATGTATAAGTGCTCTAGGTCACGCTGGTGGGCCCAGGGGCATCTACTGTCCGAGTGGGTGCTCCCGGGGTATAACTGCCCACAAAGTGCCCAGAGACTGTTGTAAGCAATAGGAACATTCCAAGCAAACAATTTCTGGTGATTTTAGGGTAACTTAGGTAACCCTCCAAGATGCAGGATGGATCAGATCTGAGCTGGGGCGACCCAACATGACAGTCAATAAATGCTGTGCCTTCTGACCTCAGCCCACACACGCAGAAACAGTTGCAAAATTCCCTTTGGAGAGTCAAGACTTAGATATATGGGGACAGAAAGCAAAGAACGGAAATACGTGATGTCTCATGTGAAAGGGCTGCACTGCCACATGTACCTGGGAAAAGAGGGGGAGAATCTGCTGGCACGTTGGGGATGAAAAGTCGCAGCCACAAGAGAGGTTTAGGTGGAGCAGAGGGCAGGTACCAGCGCGTTGGAGCCGATAAGAGAAGAGACGTGGGAAGGAGCGGGGTTCCTGCAGGCACTGCAGGGGAGAGGAGGCACCACCTGCGCTGGAGCAGGGTATGGGGGACAGGGGACCCTCAGCTCCCAGGCCCTGCACCACCACCTGCTCCTCTATCACCTACAACCATGTGACACCTTTGCAAGCACAACCCCGGCAGATCCAGCCGGCTGCCCTGAAGGAGACAGTTCTGCCCGCACAAAGATTGGCACCGGTGCCACTGGATCAGCTTTAACAAACATCGCAGCCAAGCTGCTGCCGCGCTGGCCAGGGCTGAGGAGGTAAGGACAGAAAATGTCTGTTCTTGTGTTCCTCCCAGAGAACATGTAGCCTTTTTCCAGTGAATGACACATATTTTGAGGGTATAAAAAACCCAACTGCCTCACAAAGTCACACTTCCAGTGCCCCTTATTTTTCCTGGGGAAGTATTTTCAGCTGTGAATACGTATATATACCCTAATGACAGTCAGCTGTCACGTCTGTAAACAGACATTTACCTCCCATTAAGGGCTATTTGCCCCTTTTTGTGACCTTTCACCAGCTTTCCATACCCTGGCCATGTGGCACAGATGGTATAATCCTGTCAGGCTAAGGCAGGTGACAGTGCTGCTCACTGTTTAGTAATCAGGGACTGTAATTAGCCAGACTGGACGCAGGCTCAGATAATAGGGCAGCCAACCAGCTGCCAGTCATGAGGTTTTCCTGTGGACGGCAGGAGATGGAAGAGAGGACGATGCAAAGAGGCCGTGCATTTTTTCAGCACACTTTAGACAGAACCACAGATAATGTTACATATGGTGTTTGTTAATTGAAAAAAAAAAAGGAAACGAAAATTGGTTTTATTCCAGAGTGACCGATAAAATGTGTTTCGCATCCCGTGGGCAAACAGGAGCTTTCAGTTGGTTGTTAAATCTGATGGAGGCATTTGGAGGGTGTTTAACAGCACCAGAGCTTTTTTCCTATTTAGAGACTTTCATGCTTTCCTTATGCAGGCATGTTCACGAGCACACAAAACGTGCCTGGATGAAGCACTCCAGGTTCACGATGCCCAAACCAACTGAAGCCCAGGAAAGAGCTGCCACTGAGCTAACAATCGTCTGTAGCCAGAGAGCAGGATTTAAGCAAACAAAATTAAACTTAGTTTCAGTTAAGAAAAACCTAAATTAATTTTAATTAAAGAGCTGCTGTTGAAAAATATGATGGGGATATTTAAACTACCAGCATTAAGAAGGTATCAGAAGAAACATTTTTACTGACTTCTGTTCTTTTTAGGCAGCGAGGTGATCGTCCTCATGTCTGATTTTGTGTTAAATTAGACATTTAGACAATATGTAAAGCTGCACACGCTATATTTAAGAGAAGTAAGCAGTGGGCTGAACTGACCATATTTTCATGTGAGAGATGACTCATGGTCTCCTGGATGGTAGAAAATTGTCCATGCAGAGCAGATGCTCATGCTTACAGTTTGTTCGGGTGAAAGAGGTTTTATAACCAAAGAGGCAACCAGTCATCTCTCGCAGAAGAGAGAATGGCATTCATTGCCTGGGAAGGCTTTTTCTCCCCCTCCACTTCAATATTTCTTTCAGATTTTTAAACACATGCCTGTTATTACACAGACACTAATAATGAAATATATTTAATTTAAAAAAACCACCAAATACACACATCACAATGAATCAGCTTCTCCCCATCTTTTATTACATATATTCCAATGGTTTTTCTCTCTCTTCTCCTCCAAAATAATGCTATTTATCTGTATGGAACAGATAACTTAATCTTTTTTGGGGAAACAGCAGAGAATAATTGCAATTTCCATGCATATATGAAAAGACATCCTAAACAGGCCAGAGAAAGAGGTATTGCATCTATAAATAAATTATTCCGAGGCGGGCGGTGGGATGGGGCTACACATGGCCATTGTGCGGGGAGGCTGCGATGCCTGACCCGGGAGTGCAGCTGTTGTCTCTACGCCGGGCACTCTGCCTCTGCCATTGTTCCCCCCCGTTATACGAGGGGCGCGGGGAGGGCAGCGGGGGCGAAAGGCTGCCTGTGCATTGATAACGCCTGGCACTATCACCGAGGGCAATGATAGGCTTTTCAGCTGCAGCACTAGCGGGGTCCGGGCTTTTGGAGTCCCATTCCCTCCCCTCCCTGAATCAGCAGTTTTGGGAGATGAGAATGCATTCACCTCCCGCGCGTGCCAGCTGGATCTCAGCCAGACACACACGGGATTGTGTCAACAGATGGTGTCGAAGGGGACAAAAAGGGCAGGATCTCCAAACCGAGTATGTAATATTAAACAGGTGTGGAGGTAAGAAGATGGTAATGAATAAGGAACACCGTGCTGCAGAGAAGGGAGCGTGCGTGGCTCCCAGCAGAGCGGTGGGACGGGAGATCATCCCTGCTACCCTGCTCTGATCAACAGGAGGGGCAACGGCCACCACCACCCAGCAGCACAAGGGAGCAGGGAGGGTGGCAGCGCAGGCCAGCCCTGACCAGCCAGTGGAGTGAGATCCCTGCTGCCTGGCTTCCAGGGCACCTCCTAAAGCCCTCAGCAAAGATGCTTGGCCTCTCAGCACCCTAAAAGCGTGCCGTGGTCACCCCTCTCCTCCGGCTGGGGCAGAGGGAAGCCTCCCAGACAGGACACCAACACAAACAGAGGTGATATTTCCAGCTCCTGCGAGCTGCCCGCTTGGGGCATTGGGGAGAAACACCCCTGGACAGCAAAACCTGCAGGGACTGTACTAATCTAGGATTGTCCTGTCACCACAGGCGCACCAAGGACATCTGAGCTGGGGTTACTGAGCGTCGGCACAACAGGTGTTCGCGTCCCAGGAGTTGTTTTGGGGCCTGTACCTCACTATAATAATGTGACCGATGGCCATTTCCTTCTGTGGACCTGCCAGCACCTAGGGCCACTGTCACCGTGCCATGCCAGTGACTCTGGCCATCGGACCTTTAGGGCTGCTGAGCACATGTGGTATGACAAGCCTGGCCACAGGGGACAGACGTGCCTTGCTGGCACCCAGAGGAGAAGCCTGCCGGCCCCAACAGGACCATTGAGCCTCAAAAGGCAACAAAGCAGCCATGCTCTGCTCCAGCTGAGGAGCCCATCAAGGCCAAACTGCCTGTATGTTTGCACTCTGGTCCACAAAATAGGGAGGAGAGGTCATACTGTGCTTTCCCTGACACAACAGCTCACCACCACTACTTCAGAGATCTTCCCTTCCTAAAACCCAAAGGAAATCCTCCCATTTCTCAGCAGATTGCTTCCTTGCCTGCTGAGAAAAAGTATTGACCTTAAACCTATTTTAACTTATTTTTTATGTCTCTGTCTGGATTCTCCATTTAATTCCAATTAGTGTGGGTCTCACTGCCTGATTGGGGTGGGATCATGTTAGTCCCGCTGTTAAGACTGCTAACAGAGACCAGGAGTGAGGGATTTCTGATGTGAAAGCTGCAGCCATCCTGTGCAAGTGACAGTAGAAACCAAGATGCCCGTTACTGTAGGAGTGGGACTAACCCCCCGACACTGCTCTGCTGGCTTCAGTTGCTGTCAGACAGGACATAGCTACTCTGTAAACTTGTTTCACATTGTTCTGTTGTGGGTACCTTACTTGTATATTCCTAAATTCTTTCTTCATCTTACCCCAAAGTCACAGTGTGTCTGTGGTACAGGCACTGTGTACAAATGCACCTTATATTCAGAGAGTTTACTTGCAATCTGGTCCACATCTGTTATATGTAAAAGATGAGCTTCCTGCTCTCATCGCTTTCAAATTATTCTCTCCAGAACTGTGTTTAGCCAAAACTGAGCATTGCTGTTTCCCCATCCTCTGTGATCTGTCAGCTGATTTCAACACAACTCTGCTTCATCTTGCAATCTTGCCCTGCCTTTCCCAGCTTGGTCATTTTCTCCTGGGTCAGTCAGAGGATCTTCCTGATTCCTCACCCAGTTTTCCATGGAGGTGCCAGCAGGTACTCCCCATGGCCCCATTCTCTTTTTTCCAGATTCACTACACCAGCCTCCACCACAGGCACCCATATTTCAGTCTTTCTCCCAGCAGCCTCTTTTTTAACATCTCTCTGTAATTCAGTAAAGTAATTGAGTTTAAGTTACTGGCAAGCCCACCTTAATCCTCTTCCCTTCTGATGTGGCTACAAAAGATGTTTTCAAAATGCTGACCAATGTTGTCCCAGTTTTAACTTGTATTCTCTCCCTCACACACCTCATCTGACACATGACGGTCTCTGTACATCACAGCCAAGGCCTCTGTCCCCCATTGTGTTAATTATGGACTCAATGTGCTGCAGATACATAAATCACGGAAATTTAATCAGGCTTATTGCATTCTTCATCTGCCAACACAGACTGAAACGAAAGGTGCGGAGAAATAAAGGCTATACCGAATGAGAGGGAACAGCAACGCCACGCTGTGCTTCTGAGCACTGTCTCAAGACAAAGCATATCTGGAGGACCCCTCCATTCACACCCACCCAGGTGCAACCTCAGCTGAAGCGAAGTCATTCATTGAAAAACTCTATTCAGCATAGAAGCCACGGGACCCAGGCTGACAAGCTGCAGGTGGTTCACCTGCATGGAAGGTGAGGAAAGCTCACAAGATGGTCCTGGGGATGCTTCCAGCGTCTTTTAGAGGCAACAAAACCCCAGGCAGAGAACACCGGGCAGGTGAGCACAGGCTGGTGTATGGAGCAAGCAGGCTGGGTTTCTGTCCTGCCCCACTCTCCACGGCTCTTCCTTTCCAGGCTGCTCTCATCCCTGGTTCTTTGCCAGTCCCACCACCGTGCTCCCCTTCCCTCACCTGCTCCTTGCTGGTGGCACAAAGAGAGGAGGAGCAAGTTTCTCTGTGTTTAAACCAACCTCAGTAAAAGGCCAACCACGCAACAGGGAGCTGCTGCCTCCATAGCCAGCTCTACCAGTTAGGGCACAGTAAATACTGCCACTGGAGTAAGCTTTTAAGCAGACATGTAGGGCAACTTGTCAGGTATTTTCACTTGCTTAATCAGATGCTGTAATAGGCGTTAAACAGCAACATCTCCTTAAAGTGCTGAGAACCTGACTTATCCACAGCCTATTTCCTAGTAGGAAATGGAGACTGATAAAGTGAATTCGCTCAGCATGGGGTACAGCTATAGAAAAGCCCAAATACCCCCAAAATCTCATCTTGAGATGAGAATTTGGGTGGACTGCAATAAGCGTTTGTTGTCTAAAGGACAGAGCACACTTAAGTTTTTCATCACCGAGCACTGCCGGAGCCTGCATGATTAGCACCCATTGAAATCAATTAGTTTAATCACAGTAACATCCTCCAGGTCTGGATGGGTTTGTAAGACAAGCCCCAAAACCTTGTCTCTACTAGGAAAATTACCCAGTACTGACAATGGCTACACCCGAACAGATGCAGATGAATAAGTAAACACATTAAGCTGCTGAGGTAGACTAGGACAAACAGCGCTGGGCACTGCTTAGTAACCACTCTGTGCTACTCATCTGCCAATGTGTTGGCTGCTATTTAACTTGTTACGTCCTGACTGACACTTGGAGCTAAACAGCATTCAGCCTTTGTTCCTCTTGCAAGCAAGGTATGAAGTCTGAGCGTTTGTGGTTTTCAAAATAGCATTTCAAAACAAAGATGAAAGAGGTATTATAATACAGTAGAGTATAAAATCAATGCTGGAGAACTATTTTAGCTTCAAACGCTCCTATGAGCATTGCTGTATGGCATGGAATAGAACACAGATTATAGCCAGTATTAATAAGTAGAGATGAAAGCAGATATTGTGCAAAAATTCGTGTGTGGGGGGGCAGAATTAAGTACTAAGTCAGACCAGCAGAACCGTCGGATGTGTTAGACTACATTCACAAGCACTCGTGTGACATGCAGGCACAAAACATAAACATTTGTTTAGTTTTTGTAATTTTGGTTTTTAGAGTAAAAGGAGTTTTTTTAGGAGGAGTGCTTTTATCTACGTGCTGGAATCTCAAATGTCTTACATCCTGCAAGAACTGTCTGAAGCAGTTCCAGAGAACTGCTTTTCATTAGCAAGTGCTGACTCAACGATCTGCAGAAATGTATTCAGTTCATCAAAAAACTGCAAGAAAATTATTTGGGTTTACAGCAGAAAGGATAAATAATTTCATTTGGACTTCATCGCTTCAATGACTATATACTATAAAAGGTAATGTTTCAAATACGTTATCACCTGAAAATCAGAATAATAAAGCCAAAATAAACGGTTTGATTTCAGTGAAGTCTTCGATAAGAGTTCTTTTGATGACTTCAAGTCATTTCTTAGGAAAATTTGAAATTTCAGTTTTGTTGAAATTTGAGAAAAAAAATTGAGTGGTGGTGTTTCTTAAGGAACATGAATATTGAATTTAGGCAAATGCTGATATAATTATGCCCAGCAGCCCGGGGGTTTGAAGTGAATAGCTGGCTGTCATGTAAGTTTGGGCACATGTGAGTTTGGACACGAAGCTGCCCGGGCAGGGTACTGGAAGCTTTTCGGGCTGCTCTCAGAAAATCCAGAATCATGGTTACTGCTTTTCTGAAAAATATGGGATTCTATACTTACAGTTTTTCCCACTAAGGTCTGCTGTATAAAAAGAGCTAAAAAGCCACTGGTGATTCCTACGGTGATAAACAGCAGGCTCAGGCACCCTCACTGGCCTTGAGGCTGCACTGGGGCTGCGTCCCTGCCCTTGGCCTTTCTCACCCCTCAGCAAGAGCTGAGTGAGAAAGAACCACCTCTCTGTATCAACTTTATCAGCTGGCAAGTGAAGGACCTGATTTGTTTACACTTCATACCAAACCACAGTGGTGTAAACATTACTCCCTAGGCACTTTTGCAAAGCCCCCGATTATCAAGTTAAGAGCACAGGGGCTCAAATCCTACCCATTCACCACAGGCTATGAGAGAGTTTGAAGCCAGCAGCTCTCTATCTCTGGCAGGTTCGCTGATGGCGTTTCCTTGTCCACACCCCTGGTTTGTTTTCTGTACAGCCAGCCTGCAGCAATAGCCCTGGGAAGCAGAGAGTCTTCCTTTCATCCCTTGCTCATCCTCAGTTCTACAGATTTAGCTTATATCAACAGTGTCACAGTATCATAAGGTTGGAAAAGACCTTTGAGATCATCAAGTCCAACCTATGACCCAACACCTACACCTACTCCTACTTGTCAAACCATCAACCTCTGAATGAATAAGCTTATCCTACAGTCACAAACTCTCCGAATTCAAGACCCACTGTGTGCTCTCAGTAAAAGCACCTGAACAGCCTGGCTCCTCCAGTGACAAACTCTTCCGATGCTGCTCCCTATCAAAGGAATGGTCACACTCAGACCAAAGGTCTCCCTGGCACAGGAGCCTGTCTCCGACAGCCAGCAGCAGCATGAAATCACGGTGATGGTACTCCCAGGAGACATGTTTGGGCATAATGTCTTTGTGTATAGTTTTCCACAGTGGGATCTCCTTCCATGGATTTTCTGGTGCTGCTTTCTACCCTGTGCTAACTCTCAGCATTCGAGACACGCACCAGCGAGCTCCATACCTAAACACACAACGCACAAGCAAAACCACTTCTGGTAGTTTTGCACAGCTTATGTCCTGGGCTCTTACACACCTAAATCTTGACACAAAGAGGTAAGGAGCAATCAGTCTCTCTGTTCTTTTTCCTTAAAATTGAAAAGTCTTCCAACTCACTCTTCGTGTGAAGCCATATCTATGCTTTTGTTATTTCTTTCCCCGAATAGTTCTCCACTACCCTTTGTAAGAGAAGGGGACTCAAACTCTGTAGGGATTGATGCAGTCTCTTTTGTTCTCTATTTCTTTTCTAATAATTCCTACAGTTTCATTTACCCTTTTATTGCTACTGAGCATTAAACTGATGCTTTCACGAGAACTATTCAACATAATTCCAAGATCTCCATCATTCAATTCAGAGCCCATCACTCTACATGGAGAGTAAAGATTGCTTTTTTCCAGGGTATCACTTATATTTATCTACATTGAACTGGTGATATCTAAATTTGCAACACAGTCAAAACTTCAAGTTCAGCAATAAAATTTATTTTTTAAAATTAAAATACTATTTTATTAAGGAATACCAATTTTAATCTGACTGAAGAATTTCCCACCAATGACACCATGACAGTGTAGCATCAAGAGACCTCTATGCATCATTTGGTACCACTTTCTTTTGAGAAATATCACTGTCTCTCTTAATATTCTAATGAGTCATCATGCTATCTTAGAGCCACAATTCCTAGAGACAAGGGACTAGAAGAAAATCCCACCTTTCATTAATAGAAATTCAGTACATTTCAAGCTATCGTGGGTGTAAAAGCTTAAAAATGTGATAAAATTATATGGTCAAGAATAGCAGTAAACACATGAAAATGACTTAACTTCTTTCATTTTTACATCCATTTTAGGCCTATTTCATGCTTTTTAAAGCACAGTTTTCAACTGGATAACAGAATTATGATGGTGACCATGGGACACATACATACTTACAGTCTATGAAATTTATTTAGAATGGCAATGTATGATACATTCCTGAAATAGCCCAGAGTTAACTGGGTTTTTCTTTTTTTTTTTAAATAAATCCGGAAATGCTGTCAAATACATCGTATCATCAAGACCACACTTGTTCTTGAGAACATCTTGTTGGAAAAAAATGTAATAGGTTAGGAAAACACCAAACAGATCGCCAAGCCTTAACAGCAAAAAGCGTGGTGGTGAAGACTCTTATTTAAGACCTGATGGTGATATTAGCTCATTACCCAAACGCGTGTTCTGCCCCCCAGGCTCTCAACTAACCTAGGAAGCATTGCTTACAATCTCTTCATGGATGTGTTTCACCATCAGATAATGAGATACTGATCTGAAGCACTCTGATTTAGAAAAACAAAGCATGAAAAATACAGGCATTAGGGGAAAAAAAACCACTCATTTTATATAAAAAAATTATGGTGTATATCTACAGATTAGATAATCCTTTGCCTCTGTGAGTCCTTTGTTTTCTTTTGTGGCGTTTGTTTTTAATACAGCCAGATGTATGAGCATATGTATACAAATCGGGAATATAAAAACTATGGTTTATAGATACTGTCAGAAATTGTTTACCATCCAAAACATACATAAGTTTAATAATTTTGAGAGCAGGTTCTACTCTCATCTAAGTATGCATAGCTACCTAAAAAAGAAGCCCAAAAAGAACTGGTAGGGTTTTTATGGAAAACTCAAAACTTTCTAAGTTAAATCAAATTGAAATACTAATTTTAGTAAAAAGCATTAAAAAAAAATAATACTTTAAAGTTCTTCAGAATAAATAGTTCCTCTTGTATGTCCTCGTAAGCTCTAAGCATTACAAGAGCTATATATGCACATACCCACTGTTCACAAAACCTGTTCCTTCCTTATTTTCCCCGGCATGATATGATTCTACTTTTAAATCATGACAAAGGAAAGATTTTTAGATGATCATTACATTACATGGCATACAATAAATGTAAATCATCTTATTTCCACCCAACACTCACGTTACGTCATAACCATTAGATAAGATCTTATCCAGTACAAACACAAGAATTCATGTTTCCATTCTTTTATTTCTAGTAAAAGGCAGATTACGTCTTACCACGCTGCACTCCTCATTTTATAAAAACAACCCTTCTTTAACCTGTCAACTTAATCATGAAGTGTGGATTGTCACGTTTAAAGTGCATATTATGGTCCCTGCTCTGATAGCGCTGTGATTTGCACTTTTAGTAGTGCGTCAGTGCAATGAGGTTGGCACGAAGACCAGTAAATATCAGCAAAGCATTCACTTCTTGCTCCGGGAACCAGTGGTGGGTAACAACCGAGCTTGACAACCAAACAAATTACTGAAGGCAAACTTCTTTATGTCCACCTTCTTCACACAGTGGGATCTGCCTGCTAGAAACCTGTCCGTCACCTGAAAGAGGAGGCACACGCCTTGCTGCCTTGGTTTAAGGAATTAAGGGGGACATTCCTGTCCGTACTGTTAACTAAAATCTCATTTTGGTGAGACTCTGCAGAGGAACAATCTCTCAGAACTGCCACACCCCAAGAGCCTTCTCCTCTTCTGTTCAAATACCAACATGCGGAGATACATTAAATGATTTCTGCAACCACCTTGTTTGCCACAAATGCCTTTAGCAAGTCAACCTGAAACTTGCTGTTATAATATAACTGTTTTGTTGCTCAGAGTTTATTTACATTGGCTCAGTGGATAAATGAAAGAAACTTCTCGACTTTCTTTTCCCAGCTTCTTTATTCTTAAGTGGTCCCTGGTCCACCCAGCTAACCACTGCTCCTGTGGTGGGCTCATGAAGCACTGTCACCACTCAGGCACACATACATGCACTATTTATGCAACTCTTCTCCAGTCATTCAGTGCCTCCTGTTCTCCTTTATCACTTTTAGCCACCCTCCAAATTGCAATACCATCACTAGAATATATTTAAACTCGTGCAAAGTTCTCAGACATTTCCTCCCAGGTTGAGAGGTTGTTTTGAGATCGACTGAGGTTGTACTGAGATTTTCAGTGTTGGGCAGATGACAATTGAAACCGAAATGGCCCCACAGGTTTTAGTTTTTGAGATTTCTGACCATTCCAACCCCCCCCAAGCATACTAAGCACAAAAACCTGAGAAACAGGGGAAGCTTGGATGTGTAAAACCTCAAATATTCATTTCCACTTCAGATTTTGAAAGAAGCCTCAGTCATTTTGTATTTTGCTGGAATTAACTTCACTGTGTATACATTACAGATGGTCAACCGGTAAAATAAAGCCCTAACTTTATTCGTACGCTCCAGTCTTATATTAAGTTGCAGAAGTATCACCAGCAAGGCAGGGATGATAGTACCTCAGACACGGACAAAACATCCTGCAGCTCAGTACATGTAAAAAGGATTCTGGCTATGCCATCATCAACACGTGGCATCAAACATGCACTGCGCTGCTAGCTGGTGAGATGGGAGGGAAGGGTCACCGAGATGCTATGATTGCCTACTCCTTGCATTTCGCAAGTTCTAAGGACTGTCACAGCAGCACATGCAGAGGTGCAGAAAGAAAAGGTTCTGCTGAAACTATATAACCAGCTCCTACAAAATAAAATGTGCTCATCTTCAGATTTTCGATAGCGTCTTCATAGAGCCACGCAGCTCTGGGACGCAGCCAACACCAGTGCTAGTCTGCACAAAAAGCAAGCTACAACACTTATCCCTTCCTTCATAACCATGGAATCATCAGGTTGGAAAAGATCTCTGAGATCATCGAGTCCAACCGTACCTGTCCCCTTCCTATTACTCGTGGAGGCAAACTTCTCGTCGCTTTGAAGCGGAAGTTTACTGGGTTACTCGTTAGCCTGGAAGGACGTGACATAATGGCTGTTGGAGTTTTTCACAAGTCCATTCCTCACGTGCCTGTGGGAATGTTTTACACAAGACAGGAAACACTTGTATTTTGACTGAGATGCCAGGTTTATGCATGTCTTATGACCCGCGTGGCACTGTAAAGAAGAGGCAGAAAAGTACACTATTTTTTTTTCTGTTATACATGCAAGTGTACAATTAGGGAATGACAAAAACTACCTTTGCCTTTTGGGACAAAGTAAGCAAATGAATCATTTACTTATCATGAGTGTTACAGAATTGAAGGGCACAGAAGTATTAAATGTGTTAGGAAATAATTACAAACGAAAAATGATGTTGTAGAATATGCATCCAAACTTTCTCTTTTAAAACTTATCTCGGTGCAAGTTATGTCTAACTAATACTAATACACAAGATCTTTAAAACCACATCTAATAAACAGAGCACTTGGATTTTATCTATTTGGATTTATAAACAACATAAGTGCAACAATCTGGTGCTGTGCCATAAAAATACAGATCTAGGAACACGAGGCCCACAATTCATTGTTCCCATAGCACACAGCAAAATTTATTCTAATGAAACACAACCACATCACAGCTCATCTCCTACAACTCATTAAAACAGATAACAATCTAACTTCGTCCTGGCAATCAAATAACTCAAATTATTTCAGGCTTGGTGAAGGAAATGAAACCTTCAAAACTGTTATGTTTCTGCTTACAAAATTAAAAGACCTGTGGCTGAAAATATTTTATAAAGGGAAGGGAAAACAGCTTGTGCAGTCAGTTGCCAGCGAGTTGGAGCCATTGAGGTCAAACCAACTGGTGGCTGGTTTATAGAGCCAGCTTCTACTAAACTGCATCGGGGCAGAAGCCGGCATCGTGAGGAGCTGATGCCAAATGCAATCCTGCCACACACACCACGATGCCTGGACCTTGCCCCGGTTTTTCAACCGCACCAGTTGTACCAGGGGTGGGGAGGGAAGGAGGGCGGCATCTGTGCAATGAAGTCACTGCCGTGTGTGTCTCGTTCCCTGATTTTGATCCTATGCGCACGTGGATAAGCAGACAGCCACGCTGCAATCTCATAGCATTCTGCAGGCATTGCCCAAGAGGAAGAAAAAACACTGTAAAAATTAATTCTGAAAATAATTCGGCAAGAAGACAAAGGCCATGTAGAAACGTCTTAATGGCACAAGTTTACGTTTTCAAAAACTCTTAATGGCACAAGTTTACGTTTTCAAAAACTTCATTTAGAGTTTAAAGATTCAGCCCTATTGAAAGAAAATGCACTTTCATTTTTTTCCCATTAATGCAATTTCTACATGAGATGAAGCATAAGGCAACAGAAAATCTACGGTGGAGTGATTTACCAGTTCAGTCTATGCCCCAGGACCACTCCTGCATTCCTCAGAGCTAGGAAGCTCTCACACAGCAACATCCATCCCGATTCCAGCCATGCCCAAGGCTCCTTTCCAGGCCAACAGATGATGCCCTGACCATGGCTGTTCGTACAGACGCTCACCTTGACCCCAGCTACACAACATACCCTGGACAAGAGACCTTGCAGCCCCTCAGTGAGTCCAGAGAGCCAGGAGCACAGCAGATCGCTTCCTCCACAAGAGACGCTATCGCAAGCACAACCTGCTGGGTTTCGGATTTCTGCCCCAGCTCCCCAAAGAATGATGAATGCACCAAGACTCGCTGTGTAAGGCATTCCGTGGCCTCGGACCAAGATCAATAAATTTCCAGAGAAAAGACTATGGTCAACAGTTACACAGTGAAAGCCACACAGTAAAATTAAAACTCACTGTGGGGAGAAGAATTTTTGGGCTTTTCTGAGGACAAGTCCTGAAGATCTAATAAAAATTAGAAAGTGCTTGACCCACTTTTATCCCAATGCAAAGCATATTTCTTCATTTACATATACATTTGTATATCTCAATATATACTATTGTAAAAACCTCATCAAAACAAGCCCACGTTATTCTAATGTGCACACTTCTGCTGCTGCAGAGTAGATGAAAAGAAAATATAAGACAGATGAGTAGTCATGCTTTGCTTATTACCCTTACGATAAGGTTTTCAGATACTGCGGTGGTAAACCTATTTTGAATAGCAAGCATTTGCTTGATTCTATTATTCTACAATTTCTGTGGGAGATTTCCTGTCACCTTGGAAATTATACACTTGGTTCTAGGAAGAAAAATTAGCTCTACTCAGAGGTCTAAGTAACTCGGATATATGGCACGCAGCATCTAAAACAGAAGTCTAATATCAACAAACTCAGAAGCAGACTTTATGACTGTTAAATATACATGTTGCAAAAGATTAGACTTACTGTTTTGCTCAGATTATGTTAGTCATTTATAACATTTGGGCACCGAGCAACATAAACTTATTTTATGGTTCTTTCAGCGATTCTCAAAAGGATTCCAGGCTCCTAGATAGGCAAATTCCAGACAAGGTTTTCTGGAATATAGGCACTGCACATACAAAGGTATTATTTCTGATGGATAACACTCTTTTAAGGTCTTTTCATGATCCATTAATTTATGAATTACACAGCAGAGTAGGGATTGTGAAGGGCTTAATTTCAGTTATATGTTGATCTTCCCTTGAAGCAGCTTTTATCCAAAAAGTAAGTAGGACTAAAAATAACATGTTCTCTCAGATTGACTCTGACAGGTCTGATAGAATTTAACTGTCTTATTCTTTACTTATCAAAAGATGGGCAGTTGGGCCCATCCCTATCTGTAAATAGGAATGTGCACAGAAGAAAAAGCAAAATAATAAAGGATGAGTCTTAGGCTTGCTTTATTCACAGCAGAATTACAAAAAGCAATGCAGTTGCTGTAAAATAAAATTTACAGTAAGGAATGAATTATGCAAATAAATGCCGCATAAGCATTAGGATAAAAAACAACTCAATAAAACTTTTTGATAATGTACTGGCCAACTGACTTCATGGGAGCCAAAGTGCCAGCAAAGCCTCCTACCTCCACTTTGTTGGTGCTAATCCAATTCAGGTAAACCAGAAATAAGTTAGTACTGACAGGTTATTTAGAGATCAATGAGAAATTAGTCTCAAGGTCTGTCTTTTTCCAAAACAATGTTGGTGTTTCTGCTCATGGCTAAAAAAAAAGACCAAACAGGGATGAGCATAATTATGGAAGTATTCTTACCCCCTAGGGACTGAAGTATAGGGAAATTTCCACTGCCATCGTAAGTCAGCTTTATAGCTAATACCTCAGCCTTTAGAGCTGTTATTTATTTCCCTTTTATCTCCTCTCTCTTTTCTTACAGCAAGGAAAAAACCCAACAGCCCTCAAAACTGAGAGAGAGAATCTGCCAGTAAGCTAAAGAAGTGACAATAAAACTCTGACCTCTGGAGTTTTTGGATGCAAGCAGCAACCGTGAATATTACTGCTAAACAGAATTTGGCTGGGTGCTTGCAGTAAAATATTTCAAGAAATCCAGATTAGTCGCAATTAAGAGATCTGTTTATTGCTGACAGGGTGTGGCGATCCGCAAGAAACTCAGGGTATCCTGAGACAGTTTCTTAACTTCCTTCTCATTACACTCAATGGTTTCTGTTTCACAATGAAAAAGTGTGAAAAAACACTGACAATATTTACATTCAAATTTCTCATGTACTGGTCTTCAGTATGAGCTACGATGAAGCTAACATAAACTCTAATATGACCACCATCTTTCCTAATTCTGAACCCTCTTTCTCTTCCACACGCTACCCCAGAGGCATTACCTGATGATGCTTGGTCACACCTTGGTTTCTTGAAGTTATCACAGCATTTTCAGGCATTACATTTGACGGTAATGTTCTTGCCATAAGCATAACTGCCATCAAGAGATGAGATATCCATTTAATATTTGTATAATAATTCCTTTATCTCTTTTAATAAAACTTAGGAAATTAAGAGCAAAGAGTTTTTCAGAATTAAACCCAAACAAAGCTGTCTGTTCCATAGTGTTGTGGTTTGGCTCTCCAAAGGGGTTTCTTTACATGTCACTAAACACGTGACAGTTTGAGAAAAATAAAAAAGATTCATTCATTATGAAGGTAAAATTGTCTGAAGTCCAAAAAATCATGTAATTTTCTTGAAACAAGCTCACACATTCTAGGGATAAATGGAAAAAAAGCTGCCTAAGCACATCTGATAACATTTCATATGGAAATTGTGGATTCTATACCATCTCTGAAAATATCCAGTCATCAGCATACAAACGAGACAAATGCGGTCACTAAAGTTCTTATTTAATTGGCATATAGGACAGATTAATTTCTTATATCTCAAATAATCTATTTAAAACTGACCAAGTTAAATTATTTCAAACACTTAATTTGGAGATGAACTTACTACTACTTAATAACTTCTTAGGCTTCAGCTGAGCATAGTAACTGACTGTGTGCCTATTTTTAGACCAAAACCAAATATGAGGAAAAAATATAATAATTTAAACCTCTGTGAAATGGAGTCGTTTGATGTAATGATTTCTGCCTTGTGTTTGTGATGGGCTAGCATGCAGTAACCCATTAAGAGACTGTAACTCAATTTCATGTCTGACTACATAGACTGAACTGAATCGATAGAATTTGAGCAAGGTTTCACATTGCCAAGAAGGCTACGGTCTTCCTAAGGTAAACAGATACTTTGCCAAAAGTGAGAACATACTTAGCATTTCTCTGCTGAAAGGCTTTATGTACACATAAATGTTTCACTGCTCATTTTAGTGATAGTGAGATAGTTCCAGCGGTACAGCAGGTTTGTGCGTTGCAGTTGAGTTGATGTGAGCACAGCTCTACTGGTGTAGTTCCTTCTATACACAAGGACTACTTCTACATTATAAGGAATCTTCAGCCCTGTGTAATTATAAGTAAGTTTATGAGCTGTAGCAGTTGTTGAAACAATTGAAGTAGCACAAAAAGCCCCATCCCCTTTAAGCAAGGTTGGTTTGGAACAACCAGCAATAGTTTTCAAGTAATCTAGGTTTCTCAGGCACAGCCCGATACATCTACACGCCTCTCTATGTGTAAGGAAAGTGTAGATGAGAAGTTGTTTCACATGCAGACAGCAAAGTGAATCGTACAGTTAAAAAAAGCAGGGAAAACATGTGGAAGGCAACAGAAAAAAAACAGCTAGCAGACTTTGTTTCGGCTCCAAAACACACAAATGAGCCACTTCCACAGAACACATCTTCGCGATATGAACTATCTCTACAAGAAAGTGCTGACCTAGCAGGGGAAACAAGAAATGTCTCGTACTTGATTTCTGAAATTCCAATTGTTTCATGAATTGCATATTGACAGCTTAAATTTTTGCCTGCCTTGAAAAAGCTGGCAGGTTTTTGTTGCGCTGAAGCTAAGTCCAAACAGCTATTTTGACTAAAGACCTAAAATAGACAATAATTTGCTGAAAACAAGGGAAAAGCAGATTCACACTGCTTCTCTGTATTTCCAAAATAACATCTAGGGTTTGTGTTGTTTGAAGGCACGCGTTTGTGTTTGAAGACTGAAGACTTGCATGCTGCTGGCATAACATGCAGGACTTCTAAAGCAGTGCAATAATCCATCACATCATTGACTCTAGCATCGATGTCAATTGCTTTTGAAAAAATAAAATTAAATAGACATCAAAGCCATCAATATTTTTCCCATTACCACAATGTGGAGGCCACCTCAGAAGAGCAGTGACAGGTTCCCGTCCCACCACACTTTGTCCAGAAGCCTCGTGTGCGCTGTACGTTGGTTTGTGCTCTGAATCACAGCAGGATCAGGCTTATCAGCCCACTGCAGTCTCTGCTGACCTGGCAAACTACTAGAAAGCAGCATGGCCTTCCTCCTCTCCACAAGGAGCAAAGGAGAAGTTCAGATGGAGGCAACTACAGAAAATCCAGTAGGTGCTTTGGGGAAAATAAAGAAGAATCAGCTGGGGTTTCAGAGTCAATCAAAGAGAAAGCGGTAGGGTGGTCACCAAAGAGGTCGCAGACTGCAGACGTGTTAATGCTAAGCTGCATCCAGTGTTTCTCTGAAAAAGTGCACTTTCCCCACCCAGGACATCTATTAGTGCACAGTGACGTCTGTAGTGAGACCAGGAGAAACAACTCAGTGGTACCTACAGGCCTGAATATACTCTGGCAGCACAACAATGCAACAGGCAGCAGAAATAGCAGCAAGGTCATGATAAGCAAGAGCAAACCTAATTTACTGCATTGTCTTGGGAAGCAGCAGTGTTTAGACCATGGGTTGAAGAAGCACGAGCACCTCTCTGAATATCTACTGATGAGGCATTCCTCTGAAGTTCTTCACATCTCCAAAGGGGCCAGGGAAACCTCCAATAGCAACTAAAGCCCATAACAGACTAAAACACAGCTTCATTCAACTCACACTCAGGAAATGTCCCTCAACAGGACTTCACGTTTAAGTTTCAAATAGGGCACGACATGGGAGATGGACATATCGGCCACTTAAAATATATCTTCATAACTTCTGTCAAATGGTGGAAAAGGGGAGGGCTGGGGGGAGCAGGCTGTTCATCTAGTCCGGGTGGATCAATTAAGCAGATAGTTTAGTCTCTGTGATATCTAAATCGTGGCCTATTTATTTTAAATTCCAATAAAGGGCTAATTAGTGCTAACTACAGTAGCAGCGGTGGTGATGTGGCCATTCACACACAAAGAACTTGGCAGAGAACAAACTCCACTTACACATAGGTCAGCAAAAAGAAAAGAGCACACTGCACTTTGTCATATCTCGTTTGGGCTGCCTTCAAAATGCTGAGCTAGAGGCAAAAGATACCACGGTCCATTTGCCATTCCCTGTCTAATCCTCTCACCATTAATTTATTTTAAAAGTTTAATCAGAAGTTCATAAAGCTCAGATATAAATTTTTAAATAAAAAAAATTAAGCACCTGCAGGTAAGCTTTTTAGGAACTCGCGGCTGGCCCAAGTTTCATTTATGAATAGGGACTCTGGCAGTTCACTTTTCTGCAAATGCTATTGTGATAAAATGTAACTTTCATTCCCTCACTGTTGCTTCAGGGATATGTCATTTACAGAAAATAAATAGAAGAACTCTATTGCAAAGAAACCATGCTCCATTCCGGGTCAGTGAAAATCTGCACCTCACTCTGGAGTTTCTGGCAGCACAGTAATAACTTTTCTGCAGAAATTGTCACTAACTGCTAGGAGTCTTGGTGCTAATAACGAAAGCATTTGTAGGTATTCTTAGTATACAAATAATGCAATATTTGCAGAAGGAGAAACCTGACTAAATTTGGGCTTTTCAGTTTACTGTTGGCTGATGAAATTGATTATATTAATAACTCTTTAAAGAAGCCAGGCAGCTTGGAATGCAGATTGTTGTAGTGTTCTTGGATTTCAAGAATCAAGTGTTTTGTCAAGATCTTTCTAAAGGCTCTTAAAGAAACTAAGTCATCAGAAGGATGAAAATTCTTTAGTAGATCAATGATGTGTTGGAACATGAAATAAACCATTTTCACCATGGGAGAGAAGCGATCAGGGATCTGCACTTGAACATGTTCTCCTCAGTATATTCATAAATGATCTGGAAAATGGAATAAATGATGAGATGGCAAAGTTCACTGATGATACAAATCACTTTGAAGAATCAATACTGAACAGGTATCATTATACTGAACGCTGAGTGATTCAGCAACAAAAACGTAGACATCATTTAATATCGATAGATGCAAAGTAATACACACGGAGAAAAATATCCTAAATGCACATACAGAGTCCTAAACAAGAGAGAAATTATTTTTATCACTTCAGGAAGACTCTTGTACTCCTTGTTGAGACCTCTCAGAAAACACCTGTCCAGTGCTTGCTGGCAGACAGAAAATGCAAACTAAAGGTTACAAATCATTATATAAAGAACTCAAAGGACAAAATGTTACACCACTGTATAAACCCAGACTGCATCCACATCCAAAATACTTAACCTAGGTCTGACTGACCCACGTCCAACAAACAGTTTGTGAGATGCAGGAACGGCATATGCGGGACAACACAAATAGCAGCATAGTACTATAACTGCATGAGGACGGATGAAAGTACCTATCAACTCGAAAAAGAGGTGACCAAGAGGAACTATATTTGTATATAAAACTGAGGACAGTACAGACCGTAAGTAAGGAACAACTGATCACTGTGTCTCATCACAAGCCTTAGCATTTGGTTTAAATCAGACAGAAATATTCTCTCACACAATTCACCACTATGCCGTGTAGTTAATTGCTACAAGAATGTCGAGTATAATAAAAATATAAAAATGTGTTTAATAAATAATTAGAACAATCTATAGAGAAAGGATTCAGCAAGGTCTAATAAATATATAATGCACTTAAATCTACAGTTCAAGTACTGTGTGCATTGCACACAGCTAGAAACTAGGGAAAGCATCACTTTGTGCTTGTCCTATTCTCAGCCCTGAGAAACGGTTAAAAGACTGTACCCTGCTCTGAGCTAGCGTGGCCATTCTTATCCTATTATTTAGACCCAAAAGCCAGGAGTTTCAGGATCTAATTATATCTGCCTTCAAGAAACAACTTAAATTTGGCTTCTATTTTCAGCACTAGGCAGGAAAGCCATTAATTCTCTCTTGCAATAAATAAGGGCTGAACATTGCTGGCACAATTATTAACTCCTTCCTCCAGCAAGCATATTCTATCCTGCTGCAGCAATCCCATCAGACTTCAGAACAAACTCTGCTCCCTACTTACTCTTCTTTCTCTTCCTGTGTATCCAATTGATCTCTCATCTTATTCTTCATTATATTTATCATATTGTACTATACTGATTCTTGCAGACAGAGGAAGCTTTTGTGTTCTGTTAGGCATCTGACAGTGTATTCCGTGTAACCTTTATTTTCATTGCATTGTATTTAAAAGCAATATATCCAATTCTTTTACATTCTGCAGTGCAATTTTCTTTTTGGAACTGACTTCTATTTGGCTTTGTCTCTCCAAACATGTGTGAAAAAGTATAAATCATTTCCAGGATGTCATACACATGCATAATATATTTCCAACATCATATTCACCAAACTATTTATATCAGCAGTTTTATTGATCGGATATTTACATTCATTTGGTTATGAAAATAAGGTTTTAATCATAAAATCAGTAGTTAGATGGGTACACGACACTGCAGTTAAAAATGGAATAGGTGAGAAAGTCACAGCATGCTCAAGCTCTAAGCACTAATGAGAAGCAAGGTGTGCAAAACCAGCCCTGTCCACTTCTCACCCCTAAGCGAGCTTACGAACAAATTAAAATGGAGAAAAAACCAAGAGCTATAGATAATAACCAAGCTTTTTAATAGAGTTTATATGCTTCACTTCCACAGCATTTTAATGAAATTTGAATGGCTAATTCTTCTGGGTTCTTTTAAAAATCCCACTCTGCATCATCAGATGCATAAACTATGACTGAATGCTTTCTTCTAATGTTTCCTTGTCACAAGGCAAGTTTGCATAAATTATAAACTTCATTTACAACAACGAAATAAAGTGCAGGAAGGCCTGGATTAACCCCAAATACAACGGGTGGTTTGTAAAAGCTGTAGATCCTGACTGGCCTTCAGAAGGTAGACAGCAAGTGAATAAACACCAGAAGGATGGTTCTCAGCATAAATCAAAAATCCATTTCCAGAAACTTTAGGGCCTTTAAAATACTGAGTTTACAGCAGTAGAAACAGGGATAGAGGAAACCTGTATTTTATTTCTCCACCTTTTTGCATAAATGGATCCAAAACTACTCTGCAAGTGAGTGCAGATACATCTGTCACAGGGCAGAAGCTCTGTCAGCAACAAAGGTCAAAAGAAAAGGTTGGCAGATCTTGCAAAGTCACAGCCCACCAGAAATGCTGAGTCCCACAAGAGCCAGGAACAGGGGTGCTCCAAAGAACGACATCCTAATTCGGGATGCCCTACTCCTATTTACTTGCTCTGAATACATAATCTTAAAGCCAGGGATTTTCTGATATTTTAAGAATAAATGCTCGTTTTAACTTGTGCGTATCCTGTAGGGTTTGGGTAAAGGAGGGATATTTTTAGGGTTGGAGACTGTTGTGACAAGGCCAGATACAGGAGCTAAAAAGGAACATCACGTAGCACACAAGTCTGATGTGTTTTACGTATTTTTTTCAGCAAGTCTATTGAGAGATTGATTCTGATGGATTAAAGCAATACCGTGTTAGCACACTCTGCTTCTTCATTTTGATAATTAACAGCAAGCTTCTCAAACGCTGGCTGAAAATTTTCTTAGGCAGATTTTTTTTTAGCTTGGCTTCCTGAGGAAATGAAGCTTGCGTGCATCACGCTGTCTCTCTGTCATGTCTGTTCAGCTTCAACCAAATTGAACAGAGTAGACAATTTTAAAATAGTAAGATCTCACAACAGACCTCTGCAACATTCAGCACATCATGGAAGGCAGCTCCCAGAGCCAGTAATTTTGTTGCCAGTAGAGAAGGGCAGTCAAGTAGATTCAGCTGGTAGCAGCTGCCAACCACACTGGACATGTAGAGGCTGGCCACCTTGCACGTCTGCATCTCCAGAGCAGCACGTGCTGGGTCATTCCCAGTCATTGGGCCAAGTAACGGTAGATAAAAGACAAGGAAAAAAACCACCATGGCAGAGGAGCTAAGGGGAAGTGAGGAATCTCATGTTGAGGGCACAGAAACACTGGAAGGTACCACGGTACAGGGTGACGTATCACACCTCAAGAGAAACCGAGCAAGAGCAAACGAGTTCTCATTACTTCTGCCATTCAAAGAATTATCAGGATCTGTTGGACTTTTCCCTTCTTCTCTCCTAATCCATATATATCCAATTTTCCAGCTGGATTTACCTTTGCTTGCAGTTCCTATGTACAAACCTCTGTCCAAGCACAAACAGCTACAAAGAGCAAAGGGTATTCAGTCACCTCTTAGATGATGGGTACACCATAAGCCCATAATATACAATTAACCATATATTTACCATAAGTCGTTATATGTGATGCAAACCAATGACAAGGCCATACAACAGATGATACATAAGGTGCTGTATGCAATAAGCTGCTATGTCTATTCACCTAAACAAGTGCCAGTTTAAACTGCATAAAACAAGTAGCAATTGAAATTGAGAGGGGATCTCAGAGCTGTTTGCTGCCTTCTCACAGGGGACGGAGGTGACCCAGGGGCCGAGCTCTTCTCTCTGGGGACCTGTGACAGGGCTGGTGGGGATGGCAGGAAGATGTGCCAGGCAGGGTTAGGTTGGGCATCAGGAAGAGGTTCTTCCCCCAGCGGGTGGTGGAGCCCTGGCACAGCTCCCCAGGGAAGCAGTCCCGGCACCGAGTGTGCCAGCATTCCAGCAGCATTTGGCCAATGCCCTCAGTCACACGGGGTGAGTGTTGGGGTGTCCAGGGACGGGAGCTGGACTCAATGATGCTTTTGGGTCCCTTCCAACTGGGGTAATTCTATGATTCTATCATTCTATGTATCACTTCACTGGACCCACAAAAAGAACACGTAGCTCACATAGGATGGAGGCTGCCTTTCCTTTACACACTTAAGAAGAAAACATGGTGACGTTGATGAAACAGCAGGTCTCCTACTCACAACTTTGCAGGATGGTAACAGGTGTCTGTTGACACTCAGCTTCCTGTATGGAAAGGAGGATCATCATGAAGCACACAAGTACGTTCTCAGGTGTGCCACGGACAGACCAGAGCCACCTGCCAACACGGCCACCAGGCTGGATGCTGGCAGAACCATGTGCCTCTTAGGAGACAATGACAGGTAGCTTGGCTGCCAGTAACTCCTGCCATCCCTTCTTCCGCTCACTGCCATCTGCAATTCATCAGAACAAAACCAATAAGAAAAGCTAATGCATCCTCCCTCTCCAGTACAGGATTATTACTAAGGTTTCTTATTTTCACTCCGGACGGGCAGTGTTGTTAAACAGAAAGCATGGAAGGCTGCAGAAGGAAAGGCGGACTCGTAGACAACGCTGCTGCAAGAACAACAAATTCTCTGTTAGCTGCAAGCCTCTCTGTTAGCAGCTGGCAAGCCGGTACTCGAGCAGCCTGCGTGGCAGCTCTGCAACTCTGTCGAGCATCACGACTGGCATCAGCCCTTTTTTGAAAAAAAGAGACAATATTTATCACCTATAAATCTCGATGAAGCAAAATTAAGCTGGAAAGATCTTTAGAAACCAGTAGAACTTAAACCAGAATAGGCAACCTCCTGTCTTGTACGTGACATAATGCTTCACCTGTTTACCACTGCTTTCCACTGTGAGCTGGGTTATGCAAAAAAATAAAAAATTCATTCTTGAAGAAATTAAGCTAATACAACTGGCAAAAAGGCTGTGATGCCCGTCCCAGGCTCCAGTAATGACAGTGAGTTGATTCTATGAGATATGCCCAAATGATCGTAAGTACGATCTCAGATATGTACGGATGTCGTGATGAAGAGAAAAACAAAAAGACCTCAAAGTCCTTGCTAACCTGGAGGAAACCATGTGATCCCCCAGCCAGCTGGAAGATAGCAGCTATCTAAAAGACAGGACCCCACTGCAGAGAACTGGCCCAGTCTCTCAAAGGTTTTATAACCAGATATGTCTGCACCTAAGGTTTCAGGGAAAAATGAAATTTAAAAATCCAGAATTAACCTAGAGAATCAGCCTGTTACCTTCTGCAGGTAGCCAGCTGCAGCCCCGAAACACGACTATTTTAAGTCATAGACTTAATGCAGAACTGAGCATGCAGAACAAATTGAGGGCAATGACAGCTTCCTGATCTCCTCCACAGCTTATGGAGAAGGAAGAAACAAAGCACAAATATAAATTTGCAGATATCCAGACTGCACAGAAGAAACTACCTCCACGGACAACCAGAGGAATACACACAACTTGTCCCAGAGTTGGACTAAAGTATATCCAATTGGAGTAAATCCCTAGCAATGGTAAGTTTACTGCCTACTCACACTGGGAAATTATTCCTATGTGTAATCACCCTCACTGCATCTTATAGTGATTGAATTTTTCAAGCTTTGATTTCCAGCCATTGGATCTGTTCTGTCTTTTTCTGCAAGACTGAAATCTATACTTGATTTAGTTGTTCTTTTGTTCCTAATATATTGGTAATGCCTTCTTATTTTCTTAAGCTCTGCTGGCCAGCAATAATTCCTTATTACTTTTATCTTCTCTAACAGTAATTTATATTTTGTAGATTCAATTTTCATTCCCAGTTATGTCCCCCTTTTCCATACTTAGCATATTGATTTCTTGTTTAATTATCACCTTAGTGCTTTCTTTACTAAGCTAGCTTTCCTCTCCAAGGTAACTTACTTGTGTGCTCATTAAAGTGCAGCCTTCAGAATACCCAGCAGGACTTCCTTGAGAAATCCCGTTTTCCATTAAAACTTACTCTTTTAGCACTCAATTAGGGGAACAAGTTGTTCTGATGAACCGGTCAATTTTATGTCTCACATAAGACCACCTGGTGCCGAATCAGTTCCCACAAAGTTGAAGGTACTGCGGTAGCTACGAGGTTTTGGCTGACACTGTTCAGTGCATCAGAGAGTCCAGCACTGATTTACCTCCTGCTCCATGCAGACGTGTCCACCTTACATCTTCAGATTTTCCTGAGATTAGCTCTCTAGAAAACTGAAGGTGTTCTTTTTTCTACTGATGTTCAGAAGGAGGCTCCATTCTGAATTTACTGATGGCAATGCATCTTTACCTCACACACTCTGGACAAGTCCTAGAAAGCAGTGCTCTCCATCACAACAGAATATGCCCCCTGCATGCCTATAACAAAAGCCCACCAGTCACATGTTTGGCTTTGCTCTTAGTGAAGTGCATGGGAATTTATGCCATTTCCATGCCACACTAGAAATTCCAAATTCATTATCCTCATTTAAAATTTTTGATTTTTCTTTTTTTAAATTACCTTTTAAAAGTACTACGGAAATATTATTTCTCTTTACCATTTAAATTAAAATTATCCTTGTTTTTCATACTTTAATATCTGCAAGTGCAATATAATGTGGAGAAGTCAACTGCATGACTTTTATTGTGCAAGTAAACAGCCAGAGTTAATGGTCGTGGGTTTGGTTTGGTTTGGTTTTTTCCTCATTCTGGCAATTGGATTCCAAAATAAAAACAGTAGCAATGAATATCGATCAGCTTTTTATTACCCAGTACATCAAACATTATACCCAAGTAGCTTTTGTTAAAAAACTGTGATACTTGAAAATATTTTCAGATATTTCCCCGCTCCTCTAAAATAAAACAAATAGATTTCTTATCCCACCATAAGTTACTATACTGCACAGGTAAAGCTATATGAGGTACAAAAAGAATAAAAAGGCACAAGTTCCACCACATTCAAAGCAAAAAGTATTATGATAAGTACCTTTTTAAAAAATAAAATTCAAGTAGCCCCTACTTGCTCACCAGCACTACCAAGATGGAGCCATTCAAGTCATGACTAATCACTTAACTCGAAGCAAGTTCGTTCACATCCAATGAAAGAAACCTAACACAAAGATCTAATATGTCGTAAGGATCACGCAGGAGCTGGGAAAACACAGTTTCTTTTGTAAAGTTTTGGGGAATTTCTCTGGACTTCTGCATTTCTGAACTAACGCAAGATCAGAAGAGAGTGCATAAAGGACAAATAGTCCCTGAGGAGGTACAACACCAATAGTCCCTACTCTAAGAAACATCAAAAGTATACAAAACAAAAATATCACCATGGCAACAGGGGAGCTTGAAGGAACCCCAGAATACGTTGTGGCTTGTTACAGCCTCCTCCCAAGGGCAGTGCTCAGGGTTGTTAGCAACGCAGGTCCAACTCTTCAAAAGAAGGAACGAACTGAACCCACGTCTCCTACGCTGTGGGTGAGTGCTGAAATCATTGGGCTTTAGGGTAAAACAAGGACAGCACCTCCCTTTTCTTCCTGAAGCTTTGTGAACTTCAGTGCTTTGCTTTCATTACACACAGTCAAAAATGAAACAGCACCATCAAGGGTAAAAGCGCACTGACAAGGGTACTGGCGCATCGCAAGCTTTACGCCAGCCAGCCTGTCGCTCCCGCAGCAATGAAGCCAGATGGTGGTGTGGATGCCTCAGTAAGTCTGCAGCCAGCAGACCAAAGGATGTGGTAATTCCACTCTCCTCGGCACTTATTAGGCCACATCTGTAATCCTACATCCACTCCTGGTCCTTCTAGCTCTGGGTTTGTTCAGCACAGAGGAGAAACAGCCAGGGGTCGAACACAGCCTTCCAACACTTAAATGGTTGTTACAGAGATGACGGAGATCCTCTTCAGACAGACTCCAGAGAGAAGGGGCAATAGGCACAAGGTGCTTCAGAGAAAGCCCATCCAGGTTTAAGAAGAAATTCTTCAACGTGACAGCGACCAAACTTTGAACAGGTTGCTCAGAAAAGTGGGGAACTCCTTGGAAACCACTGGGCTTGATGGGCCCCTGATCATCTCATCTAAGGTCCTGCTTTAAACAGGAGCTTGGAGCATGTGATCGTCAGAGCAACCTAGGCTTTTCTATATGATTCCATACCTATCAAGGTTTTGTTCTGCCTAGACAAACAACAAAAGTACTCAATGCTACCAGAAATGCATAGTTTGCATTTAGGAATCCAGACTGAAAAGCACACCAGCCACGTAGTTTTAGTTGAGTTTCACAAATGCATTATCATTCACCTTCACTGATGACTTCCTAAGACACTGCTACAGACTTTGTCAGAAACAGTTAGAAATAATTAGGTGGGTTTTGTTGTCTCGTATGTTATGTCTCGAACGCTGACAGGCATTTTTTCGGCGCAATCCTATTTATTTACAAACCATGTATATCATATGCTGTTTCCCTGAACACAATAGGAAGCAAACAGCAGGAGATAGGTTCTTTACTCACAATTTCAAGTCTCTCTTCCCCAGGGTCATGCTGCAAGCAGTCCTCAAGCTGATGGCCTTCCTTGCTCCCTTTTCTGTGCATTTCTGTTGTACTCCTGCACCATGGACAAATCCCTGCAACCACAATAAAATCGATCCCATTATTTTAAGGACATAAAAAGAATTCCTCAGATGGTCTGGCGACCGATAAAACCAAAATATCAGTACCAGGAAATTTTACAGGTGAGAAATTTGTAAAGTAGGAAACAAAGAAAATGGCACAGCTATGCTACCTTGTAACCTGCTTCACTTCAACTCATGCCGACATGACAAATGTGCTTTTTATTAATGATAAAAAATTGGTTATACATGTTGGAACAAAAAGTAAACAATATTTCCAAAATTGGAGGCTGTATTTTCAAGTCTAAAAGAAACCTTAGCAGACTAAAAAAAAAAGTGAAACACGAGAGAAGCACTATAATTGTATATAACATTCCCCAGGTCAAACCCAAATATCGTGGTTATCACAGCAAGGCATCACCTTGCTGTATCCCTCGAATAAGCTTGCCTTGGAAAAGCATAACGTCCAATGGAAGCACTTAAAACGCATTTCTCATAAAAGACTTGTGACAAGAAACATGAAAAATGAAGATTTTTGGTAGAAGCAACACATATGCCCTTATGTCTTCTTCCACGCTTCAAAAACTGGCAAGGGAGCACATGCTTGTGTTCAGCTGATGCCGTAATTCCCTCATTAGTAACACCGCTGCTGACAGCCCTGATGTCCTTATGTAGGAAGGATGTTTGAAAACTTGAAAGAAACTACAGGAAAAACTGGTGATACAGAAATTTTGCCTTAGAGTTAGAAACCAAAGCACCTAAATGAGATTTACTTAACAACAAAAGAGGGCTGAGGTGCCTTTATCCCAGCCTTTAAGTGTTTTCATTGAATAACACCCAGTGCTAGAGGCTTTTTTAATCCAGCAAAGATTCAGCAATTTAAGTCAAAGCTAAATTCAGACCACAAATAAAACACTTCACCTCAACAGTGAGCACTGGTATAGATGTGGTGGACTCTTTGAACTCTTTAAACATGAACCAGACATCTTTCTAATGAAGTTCACCTTGAAACAATGGTCTTCAAGCAAGACGCAGAGTGATGCGGCTGTGGTCAGTGCTAAGGTTGGACTGGATTACATCACCAAAACCTGTTCTTGTCTTAAAGCCTATTCAGCAATTTCATCGAGAAATTCTTTTAATTCACCCAAAGCACATTTTGTAAATAATTATCAACGTGTTACTGCACCCTTACTGACATATTGGAAGTTATTTTCATGTAAATGGGCTACTTTGGTAGAGAACATTTTGATTACTGTCCTAGGATTTGCATATTTAAGGAATTACAATTTAACTGGGATACAGGAAAATTCACATATAAAAATTCAATGGCCGGTCTGGTCTGCTCAGTGCTACAGAGACTACAGAGGTCCTACAGAGACTAAAAAGTATTCAAGTAATTCTCCAGTGTCATATTTGCCTGAAACCCCAGCTGCTTTTATGAGAGCTAAGAATCTCTAATATTCTACCAGTGTTTAGCTATTGGGTATATTAGTTTATGAGGCTCGGCAAAGAATAGACCCTGCTTATTAACCTTTCACTAAACCCCTCACAAACTCAAACACTGGCAAGAGAAAAAGAACAAAACCACAGAAAAATGTTATCAGGAAACATATATATTTATTACCTTCCGAATTCCCCAGCACTTGACAGTCTACTTGATAACCATTGAATTTTTATTACTTTCATTGATTCGATCAACTCCTTTTAGTTCATAAATGAGCTGAAAAGTGACGAGCCAAAATAAAATTCCCTTTCATAAAGCATTAGTTATCATACAGAATTCACCAGCGTAATTACACCCCTATAGTTCTGATGGTATAACTCCCCATGTGGACGCTTGAATTCTACAGGCATTCATGCAAGATTAAAAAGCATCCACGAGGCATAATTATACTACTATAGTCTCTGGTAAATTTCCTCATACAAAGAAGACCTTTCAACATTGAAAAGAGAGGTTATTTGGAAGGAGAAAAAAAAAAGAAAAAAAAAGAAAAGCCCTTTGATTTCCTAACGCGGAGATTTTATGAGGTTTTCTGCTCTTCAGTTACAACATACACAGAAGCATACACAAAAAAAGATTACAAATACGAAAACTGAGTGTCCTCAGATGATTCATTTTGACTGACCTCTGGCCAAAGCACATTGACCCAAAATGATATCACAGTTACTCAAGGATATTTACCAAGGTTCAGGAATTCTTAAAGATCTAGGCAATATTCCCTTTTAATATCATGGGAACAATTGATTTGTGGCATATGTGATCATCAGTTCTGCAAAGCAGTTTCTGTAAGCTATACTTAGGCAGCAAACTGGTTTGTGCCGCTGCATAAAACCAGATCTGAGCTCTCAATACCATAATGAAAGAGGAAATGACAGAATTACAGTAGGTTTTGTATTCTCTGTATAAAAGATGAACATAGTAGGTCTTTACCCTTGGAGCTATGTGGTTAGGAAGCACAACATCCAGTGCTCAGAGTTAGATTAAACTTACAAAAAAGCTGAAGATATGAAGGTAGAGGATTTAATAATTAAGGCATTCAAACAAACATGCTATAATTCTTTTAAGTAAAACTGTGCATAAAGGGTTAAAAAAATTAGAGTCTGCAGACATAAACTAAATTTAACTTCACTTTTCCCTCAGGTTTTCATTATAGAAGAAAATTAAGGCTGTCTGGATGACTTTAACCGTGTGTTTTCTTTTTTAATATATTTCATTTTATTAAAGTGCAATATTTTTTCTACTTTTCCTAGGTTTCAATTAATTTTTTGGTATAGCTAATGCACTTCTAAAATATTTTAACACAAATATTCTAATACGTTCAGCTTATATGTAGTTTCTTGGCAGGGACTTTTCTTGGAATTCTTTACAGTTATTAAAAACGTTATGTGTGAACACTAAGAAAGAACCACATGGATAATATGGTTTTAGTAATCAAAATATACAGGGCCAAACCAATATATTGCTTTTCAATAACTTCGCATCATCATAATAGCATGAACAGTGAAAAGTGATGAAGATTAACTATGATTTACAATTGATCAGTAGATCAGAGATGTAAATTATTATCAGAGGACTCAAGACTTCTTGGTTTTAGATCTAGAGAAGGTGGAAGGAGACCAGCAGGTAAAGAAATGAAAGCTCCAGTATCAGTCCCCCTGCACGGTTCAGAAATGTAATTTAGTAAGTTAAAAACCAAAACATAACAGCCAGGGACGGGGAAGGTAGCTGGGACATGAAAAAAAACCCATCCAAGTGTGGAGAGAGCCTTTATTTGCTGTACGGCAGAGCTGAGGTCAACTCGGTGTTGCCTCCAGGCACAGCCTCTCGTGGCTCCCAGGGGCAGAGCCGCCTCGCTGGCCCAGTCTCATTGCTACTGCCATGAGTCTGGACTATTGCACTTGCACGAAACGAGGAGCGCAGCCTACCCTCCAGTGCCCGAGCTGCTCCTCAGCAGTGCAGCTCAGGTATCCCAAAAGACAGCCTTAGAGTTGTTGACCCCATCTGGATATATAGTCATATATTGGATATACAGTCACAATTAGTCACAACGATGGTTAATGGTTTTCTTAATTTTAATCTGTATTTCTGTAATTCTAGCCTGTACATTAGTTTGATTAATTTTAATTCCATGGTAAATCTGAAGGGTCTCTACTGCTAATTTCTGAGAAAAATCTATATTAATTAAACCAGCAACTCTCTTACAGATTCTGTTGAAAATAATTTTACTGAAACCGTTGTTGGTGCTGTAAAATTAGTGAACATCCATCTTACACTCAAAAAGGAAAATTTTTTTTACATATAAATCAGATAGGCTGCTTTTGCTTTTAATGCAACACAGATGCTATGTCTCAGAAGCAGAACATGCTCCTCTATCACCTTTCAGAGATTTAGTAGGTAAACTTTAATAAATCTTCTTGTAGTAATTTAGAGTACCTACTTCAGCAGCCTGCTGAGATGCAAACATACACTCCTTCTGTTTAATGTACGTGGTCCGCACGCTCCCGCAGAGGGGCAGACCAAGCCACGGACATGTGTGCTTCCTCCCGCTGCATCTGCGACAAGGCCTACCTACAGCATTCCATGAACTGTATTTCAAAGCCTCCTTGCTCCAAAACTTCCAGAGTCTCCCTGGGTATCCTACCTCTTCTCCTAAATGTGACAGACTACAGTACACAACCCTTCAGAACAGAGTATTCAAACACCGAAAGCATCACAGTTACTCTTAGCGCATCAGTTACACGAGTTTCTGGGGACCCATCCAATGATCACTGAGATCATTCCTTAAAAACTTCAGGAGCCTCCTACACCACAATATGCAGGTATGTAAACATACACCGAACATTTGTACAATCAGTCGAGATGTCTCATGCATCCTTTAAAGCAGGACCCAAACTTCCCCTCAGAGCTGTGAACAACACCTTCACGTCTGGTAAACAGTGGCAGCTACGTCTGTTCATACATAGAGGAGAAGATGAGATGTTCTAACCATAGCGGCACACACTGCTGGACAAACTCTTCTTCGGCACGCAGGAAAAAATCAGCACTAAAACCTTAGTATACTCTATCCTCAGAATAATTTTGGTTTATGCCCTAGCAATATAACCAAATTAACCAGCCATATTATAGGGACTGTTAAAAAAGCTATTTGATACGTGACTGCACCAGCAACAGCACGAGCTTTAAAATCCTACAAGCCATTTTGAGAATTAAATAGAGATTGACAGCATCCCTATTTTGTAGTGCCAACTTTCTGAACACTTTGCATTTGTCATGAAACATATGATGGTGTTGGCAGCAGTTCCCAGTTAGCACTGGTCCCCTTTGTGAAAGCCCCTGCTTAAACAAAGAACTAGATATAGTCTCATCCTCAACAAATTTGAAGTGTATTTGCTCTACTGGTGAATTACTGCTATCCTGGACCAGAGGGGGAACGCGTGCAGGATTCTGTGGCACACAGAAAATAAGCTCTTCACAGTTTGTAGGCTGTACACACGGACTCGTTCTATCACTTTGTAGCAACTCCAGCTTACATTATATCTACAGACTTACAGAAAGATGAGATAGTCACAGTATTTAAACCTTCAAACAATCTACACTGCAAATCTGCCAGCCTCCTGTTCCTCACAATGTTTCATCTCAGCTAAGAATTATCAGTTCCGAGGGCTAAGAGCACCGGGGTATCCAGCTGACTGTAATGCATTCCACCAGACAGCCTTTATGAATTTTTTAGCCGAACTTTCTTCTGTCCTTGTTGTTCTTGCCAACCACATGCAGAACATTTTAGAGACAATAGCAGATCCCCGGAGGTTTACATGTGCTATTCAATTCCCAACAATAAAAAAAATAACCTTTTTCTAAACTGAGCTTCACCTCGTATTTTCCTTCATCCTAAATTACAACTAACACCCAGAGGTTGCACTGCACAGCTGAGAAACTAAGAGAAACCGCCACATTCAATTAGCACAGCAGAAGCAGCAAACTAGAAATAGGATTTCATTCACTTTAATTCACCAGTTGGTTGCCATAAATATTTGTCTGTAAACCACGGAATTCTCAATATTCCACTGACATTATTTTCCTTTCATGAAGATGTTTGTTTACTTTGGCAGTGATTCTCTTGGGAGAAACTCTAATGACTTCCACTACCAAAAAAAAAAACCCAACACAAAAAAGAAACAGAAACTTCCACTAGCAAGCAAGAAAATATTAGTCTAACGTGCTGGTTAAACTCCAGGGCAAAAAAAGAGGAAAAAGAGAGTAAATCACTGCTTTGCATTCTTGAGACCAGAACCCATATCCTTCAAGCCCAGCAGGCAGCAAAACCCTCATGATGGAAGTCGGGCTCTGAATAAAGAATTTTAAGATTTTAAGATTTTTAACTTTGAAAACAACAAACAAACAAACAAAAACATAACACAGTCATGGGAAGAACAGAATAGAGCAAACTACCTCAATCCCTAGTGTTAAATTTTCACATTGCTTTTCATTCCAGCACACAGTGATATAACAAAAGTTTCTTTCCTAGTTTTGTTATATCTGGCCGATTAATATTTTTTTTCTTTTAATGAGAAAAAACAGCAGGAAAAAAAGGTAAGTTACTGTGACTTAACAGACTGCTTACTGCTGAAAAAGACTTGCCTACCTCCTTCCTAAGAATGCATGATTATCACCTTCAGAGACTTAAAAAATCAAGACCAGAAAACCAGCAAATGAAACACATTGATATCAATCTTCAGACCTCTTTTTTGCTGTGAAATGTTAAATCTTATCATCTGCTTTTCTATACAAATAACCTGCATTCCCATGTTGTTTTCCACATTTCCACAGAGGAAAAAGTCATTAACAAAAATCAGCTTTAAGGTTAAGAGGAAGTAGCTCTACCAGAAGTACGAAAACCATGTATTTTGTTAGCAGTTAGAACAATGTGCTGTTCCTGGAATGCACACGCAAACCTGTTCCAAAGCTTCAGCTTAGGAATGAAGCAGACACACGTTCTGCACCACAGGACAGCAGACTGTGTGCCTCCCTCAACAGCCTGATCGCAGGGAAGACTGAGACAGATCTCTGAGCAGAGCCCTTGCGACCGGTGCAGACAGCCAGCCACCTAAATCCAGAGTGCTGAAAGAGAAACCAGGAAGTGGAGATGTGGAAAGGGTGAAGGAAAGTCAAAATAGCAAAGCGAAAACAAGCTACCGATACAGAACCTCTTAATTTTCTTACAGCACTAGAGCCTTGGAAGAGGGGTCAAACGGTGTAGTAAATCACTGTAAATGGTGAAAGGCCTATAAATATCGTGGGCTGTGGAAAGAACAATTTGTTGCATTACAAGCAGCCAATGAGCCTCTATGCAGAGCCACTCCAAATGAAAAAGGTTCTTTGAAGTCAGTACTATCTGTAGCCACGTTTACTTTTAAATGCAACGTGCAAAAACTCACTAGAAAAGCTGCTTTTAGTATTGGAATGAAAACAAAGATCATTTTCATATAGACATGTTATTTGCAGCCCATATTAAAAAATCACAGCCCCAGTGATTTTCCAGCTAGCTAACAGGAGGGAAAGAGCAGGTTCCAGCAGCAGTTAGAGTTTTCTTTTAGTACATTTGGCTCCTGATATTCTGGTGTTGATGTTAATTTACAAAATGAGGAAGCATTGAAGGAACTCTGCATGCATATAAAAGTCTACTCACTATTCCAAATTTTTATCAGTTCCATCATTTATTATATGGTGCCCAAAACTGTAACCCCTGTTTAGTGGTCTCTGATTAGGAAGAGATATGGATCTACCCCTAAGGACATACACTTTTTAGATAAGCTAAACCCACAGACCACTCTGAAGCAGACAGCATCTCAGCACAATCCCCTTTAGCTCTTGTAACTGCTACAAGTTTTTTGTCCAAGCAGAATGGTGGGCCCAAATCCTCTCATATAACAACATCCTGTCACTAACACTGGCTAATAGCAGGTGTTAATCTCCTGGGCTTATAAAATGGAAAGAACATGAGCTGTGCACAGTAATTTCTAGAAGAAATTATAACCAGTCAGGAGCAAAATTCAAAAGCCACTGCCTTGATGATCCCTTTCATGTGACCCAAATGGCAGCCAGAAGAGCTGCTTAGTAAACCTTATGGTTTGATTTGTCTTTACATAGTGTTATTTTGTATAATTCATTGTGATTTGTCTTTGTGTTTTCTCTTCTATAGCATCGCTGGTTCAATTTGCCACACAAAATTTAACACACAGAGGAACACAAGACAAATAATACGGTCCTTGTCTTTCAGGCACTGGCAAACCCAGGAGTTGTCACCCCAAGCTCTGCCACAGCCTCCTAAGTGAAGTTGATGCCTGGCACATCTGTTGCATTGAATACACCAAAGCAGGTTGATTAATGGCCACAAGAACCATAACTTAGGTATATTGGGTTTTACCATACTGACAGCTTGTTTTGCAGCACCTGTTTTATTTCCAGTTTACCTGTTCCATACACCGATATTGCACATAGCTTGGCATTCGCTTCTTGTAACATTTGCTGTCAAGTCTGAGCAACTCGTCCCCGCTCCGTGACTCGAGCTTCCCCAAACCACTCAGATGAGGGGCTCTGCTAGCGTGCTCTCTTCTTCAGGCCCAAGCACGATCACTTATCACAGGCAATCGGAAAATGTGGAGACCAAGCATCCCAGAATCCCCTAAGGTCTGGAAAGGCAAATCTAGGAAGTTCCTGAGCTGCAAACGCTTGAGGTAACTGAAGGAAGCATTACACATGCTTACCCTGTTCTTACACATTTGTTCAGGCAACTGTTTCCAGACACTATTACTTTCCTACCTGCCCAATCCAAAAAAGTTCTCAAGCATTCCCTGGAAAGGGACAGCTAAGATACAAGAAAGCAGGAGGGAACCAAGTGATTACAAGGGAGAAAAAAATTGAAGCAAGATGGTGCGAAGGCCAAATGGTCAAAAATCAAGGAGCTGGGAACTGCAGAGAGAAAACAAACAGCGGCAAGGACCAGACTCAGCACTTCTTGATGGCACTGAGGTGCCAAGTTAACAGACTTGATTTGATGAACAAGAAGCCAGAATTCATGGCCCCAGCATGCACTAAGGGGCCTTGAATCGGAGGCGGAAGAGACAGGATACACAGTAGAGCTGTTCTTGCTTGTATTTAAGTCAATAAGCACATGCTATAAGACCAAGGAGGACCAAAGATCTCCTGGATTCTGCCGCCAGAAGCTTTCCTCATAATCAGCAGAGAGATCAGGTTTCTCTCTCTAAAGGTACCTGCATTAGGGCAGGATGAATCATCCTGTGGTAGCACCTGTCTTCTGTTTGTAAAAGATTAGGCAGCTAATGCAGAGCGGATGCTTACTTTTTACATGATTAAAAATAAATTAGATTCACCCCATGAAGCATGAAAGTTTTTTTAATAAACATGCATGATTGGGGTAGGTAGCTACCATGATAGAGGTAAGCTGTCATGAAAGATGTGAGTACTCTTGTCTTTCAGGCAACTCAAAAAGCCAACACAGAGATGCAGCGATAGCTGTTTTGAAGGAAGAATTGCTAGAATTTGGGCTTGATTTAAAGTTGACAGACAGAGAAGCTGACTGCTTACAAAAAAACCAACTAAATGAGTTCTGACAAACTTTATAGAAATAGGCAGCTGCTTACAGGACACAGTGCAGCACTGCTTCTACCCTTACTAGATGCCTGAGAACGCCCCAGGTAAAGGACAGCTTCTGTTCAGGCTTGCATTTAACTGAGTCTCAGGCGTATGACATAAACGCAAAGGGAAGCCAGATGCTACCAGTTCTGCAGCTCACAAAAGTACTGTTTACGAGGACTGTGCTGTGAAGCAACTCACTGTTCAGAGAGGAGCCATTACTCCGCTAGCAACATTGCCGCACACGTGATCATCTGCAGAGCCTTCGTCTGCACTCGTTTTTTACCGCTTGTAAGAGACGGCTGCAGTCTTCTCAAAACAGATGCCAACATAACGAATAATTCTAGAGTACTAAGCCATAATACAGCAAAGATAAATATGTATCAATTATTTTTCTATGCTGCAAATGTATTTTCATCTTAACCCTGCAAGATGGCCTGGATATCCACATACACACACCCATATGGGTTCACGATCACATCAGAGATGACTGCAGATGATCAACTTTTTTTGCCCTACATATTATTCATGTATAGCAATGAGGTACAGTTTCAACGGATAAAAATTGTTACACTGGGTCAGACCAAAGGTCCATCGGCCAAATGGAGAGCAGTCACCCAGCCTTTGCTAGTGGCCAGTAATGGATGCCTAGAGAACAGCACTAGAGGTCAGGCACATAAGGACATTTCCCCAATGCACTCTCACACCCAACAGCTGAACTACAGCTTCCCCAGAGCTCATACAGAGCTCTCCTATTTCAGTCTTTCAGGGACTCCTAAATCTAGAACAGCACTACATTTACAGTTGCACAAACTATTTATTTGCATGAACAGTTGCTAAGAGCTGTGCTTGCACTCAGAAGAGGCAACACCCCACCGCCAATACCGTCAGCCCAGAAGGTGCCTCAGAAGGCCCCAGCACCACACCTCAGGAGGGGCTTGGTCACAGCTCCCGTGGGCCTCGGAGGAGCCCAACAAATAACCAGCCCTGGTTTGATGGCAGGATCTGGGTGCAGCGCAGGGAGCTCCGCAGGCCCAGCCGAAGTCCGGCCCCGCCAGCACAGAGGGGCGGGAGGCCACGGCCCAGGCAGCGCCGACGGCAGGGGGAGGGCGGGGCCGGGGGCGGGGCTTAGGCCACAGCACTTCTCGTGCCGCCCGTGGCGCGCGGCCCTGCGTCAATGCAAATGAGCGGCGCGCGCGGCGAAGGGGCGGGGCGCTCCGCCTCCCCTGCCTGACGGGAGCCGCCATCCCGGCCTCCCTGGCACGGGAGCGGCCGGTCTCATCCGCCGCCGCAAACCGAAATGAACCTCATTTTGTGTCAGGCATTTCCCGCTTGAGCGTAGGACACGTCGGCGGCGGCCCAGTACGCGCCTTCCTCACCGCAAAGGCCGGCAGCTGCTCAGGGCGTTCCCTAAGGGCTGGCACCCCCCGCCTAAGCGGCACCCTCGGCGCCGCGCGGGCGGGCATTGGTCAGCGCGAGCGCCCCCCGCCCCGGCAGCGCTAGCGGAGGGGGCAGGGCCTCCGAGCTCCTGTATTATTAACCACGGGGCGGGGCGGCAGGTATCACCAAGGTCGGCCGGGTGGGCGGGGGGGTGGTGCCGTGACGCCACCATCACGAATGTTCCGGCATTCTTAAGGGCGGTGCGGCCGGCTCTGCGCCGGCAGTTGGGGTGGGGGCGGTGGGTGGAGCGCAGCCAGGCTGAGGGTACCGGCGCCGCCCGCCGTGTGGGGGTCCCGGCGGCGCGCCTCCCTCCCCGGCAGTGCCGATCCTGCAAAGGTCCCGCTTTCCCCCTGCGTTACGGTGTAGCGGGGGGAGGGAGGGAACCCGTCCTGTCCGGGGGCGCTGTGAAGATTAGCGGATTGCTGTGGGGGCGGCTGTAGGCGGGAAGGGCCGCCCTGCCGGGGGTCCCCATAGGTTAGGGGGGAGGAAAAGAAGCCCTGCTAAAATAGGATTATTATTATTAAAGGGATATGATATTTTTAAAACTAGTATAGTGGCGATCAGGGCGAGGAAGAAGGCTTTATTCTAGAAAGTGGCTGGGGTTTTGGCTTGCATAGTGGTTTGCGGTAGGCGAGTGTTTCCCCCCCCCCAGAAGGTTATTAATTATCTTTGTCTCCGTCGGGCTCCCGGGGTGGGGAGCGCTCCCCTCCACCAAGCCGGTGTCGGGGGAGCCTCCTCCGTTGCATGGGGGATCACCGCTTCGGGCTCCCGCAGGCGGCGGCCCCTAGCCCACCGCCAGGTGCCGGAGGCGCCGGGTCCTTCCCCTCCCGAGCAGGACCGGCGGACGCCTCTCCTTCCTCCTCCTGCCCCCTCTCGCCCGCTGTAACCGGTTCCTCCGGCGGGCCGCCGCCGCCCTCTCTGTCCCCCTCGGCGGCCGCTGCTGCGCATCATCAGAACATGCAGGATGAGCTGCTCCTGGGGGTGACACAGCAGCAGCAGCCAGGCAACGAGAGGCTGGGCAGCAGCCCCGCATCAGGACACCCCCCTCTCAGCCACCCCTCCTCTGACTTTAAACCCAATCTCAACCCTCACCAGGATTTAAACAAGCAGCAACCGCAGCAGCAACAGCCGCCGCCTCCTCAGCTGAGCCAGAAGAGGAAAGAGTTTAAGCAGCAGCAGCGGCTCAGCAGCCCAGCCCAGCTCGGCAGCAGCCACCCCCTGAATAACCACCACCCCCCAGACTATCATCACCACCCCCCTCAGCAGCAGCAGCAGTTCAGCCACCCCACTGACAAGTACCAGCAGCAGGAGCACAGGCAGCAGCAGCAGCTCCGACTCCTCAGCGCTCGCCCCCCGGAGCCGCCGCGGACAGGGGACAACCCGCGCCACCGGCCCCTCAGCCCCGCCGAGACCAAGGGCGCCGCGGACAGGGGGGGCTCCGAGCGGCTCGCCCCTTCCTGCCCGGGGGGATCGGTGTCCGCGGACCCCAATGTGGGGGTGGCCGCCGCCTCCTGCGTGAATCCGCCTCCGTCTCCTCCTCATCTGCAGGCGAGCGCCAAGCTGCCCCCCATGGAGTCCCCCCCGAACAGCCACTTGCTGGGCAGCCCCGGGAACCTCCTGCCCGGCGGGCTGGGCTCTGGCTTCAGCAGCCTGCAGAGCCCGGAGATCCCCAGCCCCCATCACCAGAGCGGGGGCGGCTCCTCCTCGGCGGCTTCCCCTCCTCCTCCGCCGCTGCCCGGCTTCGGCACCCCCTGGTCGGTGCAGACTTCGTCGCCGCCTCCCCAGCAGACGCAGCAGCCTCCGGTCTCCAGCGGCGGCCAGATCAGCGCGATGCCGCCCCCGAGCCCGGAGTCCGAGACTAGCTTCTACCCGGGGATCCCGTCATCCATCAACCCCGCTTTCTTCCAGAGCTTCTCGCCGGTGTCTCCTCACAACCCGTGCGCCGGGCCCTTCAGCAGCCCCTTCTCGGCCGCCGCGCCGCCGCCGCCGCCGCAGATGAATTTACCTCAGCAGCAGCAGCAGCAGCAGCAACAACAGCAGAACCGCAGGTCCCCCGTGAGCCCCCAGCTCCAGCACCAACACCAGGCGGCGGCGGCCGCGGCCGCCTTCCTGCAGCAGAGGAACTCCTACAACCACCACCAGGTACCGGGGCGAGGGGCAGCGCCGTGCCGGGGGCGGGAGGAGAACGCGGGGAGCGCCGCGGGCGCCGGGAGGTTTGAGGTTTCTGTGTCCGCCGCCGGCGGTGACAGCGCGGCTGCAGGGCGGGGCCCGGCGGGCTCGGGACCGGGACGGAGGGGTCGGTGCGAGAGGCTGCGGGCAACGCCGGCTGGCAGGTGGCGCGGCGGGACCCGCGCTCCTCGGGGCCGCCGGGTGCCCCGGGAGGAGAGGAGGGGGTTTCATCTTATGAGAGAGAGTGAACACCGCAGCCTGGTCTAGCGGGAGGTGTCTCTGCCCATGGTAGGGGGATGGAACCGGGTGATCTTAAAGGTCCCTTCCAACCCAAACCGCTCCGTGATTCGCCGTGACGATAACCCCCGCGTCCCCGAGCGAAGCGCCGGAGAGCGCCGGCCGGTGTCGCCGCCCCCGGGGGCCGGGACGGCACGGGTTGCGATGGGGAAGCTGTCAGCGCTGCCTGTTTGCCAGGGGCTTTCCCCGAATGGGCTTGAATTTGTGTGCAGAGGCAGCGCTGTGTTTCGGCTCTACCCTAGTTCTGCCGCCGGTTTGATAATAATCAAGAGGCATAAGGATCCCGTGTGAAAATGGGAGTTCACCTTTCTCCTGGAACAAAGTCTTCATTGTGAGAGATGGGAGAAAAGCAGGGCCACGTTACTATTACCTGCCAGCCCAGTATAGCCACGTCGTGCTCCGGCTGTCTGCTCCGATATGACAGGCCCGAGTTGGTATAGGCCTTGTCTTAATTTTTTTTTCACTCTTGTATTAAATCCTGTCAGTTTTGGTCGCTAGAGCTGCATTTGTGAAGCCTTTCCATCAGAACTGGAATCTAATATTAAGCGTGCCGGTCTGAGAACTGATTCGGAGTCATTGTGAAGGAGCTGGTTGTCCTTGACATCTATAATAACCCTCTCCGAATAAATGCTAAAGCAGTTCTCCTATACACCTCACTGGTGTATAGGAATTTTCTCTCAGTTACAGGCTGTAGGTAAACTTAAACAGTGCCACAACAGCATAGCTAGTGCTATTAAAGGCTTGATAACATTTGGCATTATCTGTTCAGGTTTGTTTCACAACATGCCTGCCTCTCCCAAAATTCCAGCCAAGTATTCAAGTTTTACAACATAGTTATCTATAATTATATAGAATGGGATGTTTTCCTGATTACTTGACCAAAAATGGCTCCAGTGGTTTTTTTTTTGTTTTCTGCGAGGTGGTGGTGTTTTATCTTTGTCTTCAGCAAGTTCCATTTTTTCTAATACGTAATGTATGTACATGCTTTAAATCTTTAAGTTATTAGAATTACAAGCTGAGGGTTGCATGCGGCTGAACTTTGAGACAAAAGTGCTGTGTTTTGACTTCACAGAAGAACTAAACTTAGAGTATCACACTCAGGCACACCATTTCCGTGTTTGAGAAAAAGCCTTTCCAAGAACAGTCAGAATTGAGAACACTAAAGATAGATTCTGTTCCTTGCTGTCAGTCAGGCTCGATGGGTCCACCTCTTGGCAGTATGGCAACCACTAAAGGTCACTTTTTAGCAGAAGTTGTGGTTTAGGAATAAAAACTTATAATCCTGTAAAATCTTCTAAATGCTGCTGACATTTTCATGTTGAGGAATATAGAGCACTTCTTAGATACAGAAATACTTCAGATTGTGTCTAAAAACAACAACAACAAAAAAATCCTCAAAGTCCTCCAGATTCCGCCCTGCAGAATTCCACACATAGTCCTGTTTGTTACTCCAGAAATACTTGAGCAGTGGCTTCAGGATAATAACATTTTAATGTGGAAATGTTAAGGTATCTTTTCAAACAGTTGGTACAGTAATCAGTGCCTTTTTGCTCCTGTAATTTGGAGACAGTCATACTCAGAATGCTGGGGGGGAAATAACCTGCCATCCGAATTTTAGTTTTAAAATTTCTACTTACTGTAGTGAAATACTACTACTCACTGAGTAGAAATAATTATTAGTAGAATAATCATTCTTATTTTGATAATTTTTAAAATTGACCTATTTGAAATTCCTATGATATTTTCCCAGAGATATTGCTGTATAATACAAATTAATGTATCATTAAATGGACTCAGGGCTTTTGTAACATGGTTTGTTCTAGTGCATAGCTTTAAAGAATGCTATCAAATACTAAAACTGTAATCTCAATTGCTTGCACTAGTACTGTGCTTTTTAGGGGGAGTGTATGAGGGAGTGGGAATTACAGTGGGTTTTGGGGATGCTGTGTTAAGCTTTCTTCCTTGCCTCAGTACAAACTTGTTATTGGGAGAAATTTCTGCACATCGCTTACTTGATGGTTGGGTGTTTTGTTTTGTGGTTTTCTTTTACAAAGTAGGAAAACCTTTCAAGTATTTTCAAAATAATATAAATGAATCTTTCTTTTTAGCCTCTTCTGAAACAGTCGCCCTGGAGCAATCAAAGTAGCGGCTGGAGCACAGGAAATATATCATGGGGAGGAATGCATGGTAGAGACCATCGTAGAACTGGAAACATGGGAATTCCAGGAACTATGAACCAGATCTCTCCTTTGAAGAAGCCCTTTTCTGGTAATGTCATCGCTCCTCCTAAATTTACTCGTTCCACTCCATCACTAACACCAAAATCGTGGATCGAAGATAACGTTTTCCGAACTGACAACAACAGTAATACTCTCCTTCCATTGCAGGTAAGGATGGAGTGTAACCAGTGTGTTCATAGTTCTTGCATAGCATTTTGGCATCATTCATTTTAAAGGAGAATTAAACTGTGGTTACAGCACTGATACTTTGTGAAATTGTTTTTCTGTAGTTTTTTCAGTCCTAAATTGCAACTCCAGTATTTTCAATGCATTTGGCGATATACGATTCTTACAGCTAATTAAGGATATTGACTATCAAGAAGGATAGGCAGTGTAGCCGCTGATGCAGCAATAAAGCAAAATGTTTAATCCATCAAGTATTTTTTGCCTGTAGTAACGCTCCTATTCTTATAAATACCTTTAAAAATCAGGACTTTTTGTTCGCTTGTCGTTGTTCATAGGTTTCCTTACTTCTGAAGATGACTCTGAGTCTTTCTCGTGTTTGTGTTTTGCTGTTATTTGAGGTTGACATTCAGTGAGATTTTTTTCTTACCACATTCTAGCAACTTTCGTAATTGTTATGGCTTTTTGGATGGGACCCTTGTGATTTAGAATTATTAAACAGGGGGATGTGCCTTAGAACTAAAGATCTGAGTTCACGTCCTGAATTTTGCCTGTCATGAATTTAGGTCTAAAGTCACTTAAGTCCAGCCTCAGTTACCTGTTGGTAAAATGTTATTTGTCCCATTCCTGCCTATATTAATTAACATTTCTTATTAGCGAAGACCATTATTATTATGGATCCTGATCTTGGTCACCATTCTAACAATTTATAGTTTTGGTGTATTTTTTTAAGCTGCAAAAAAGCTTGTGCAACTTATCTTAGAAACTATATTTTAAAATAAAAGGCAGGTTATTCCATTAATTGTGTACATTCTGTAATTTTTGTTACACCTCTTTCAGCTTTGTTTTTTGCCTCAAACTGAGCTACTATATTCCAGCAAAAGTAAAAAGTAATATGTAGAAAGAAGGTAATTAGAATGTTTCTTTACCTCCACATAAGGCTAGTATAGTTAGGTTTTGTTTCGTTTCACGTGGAGTAATCTGGAGTCTCATTTGTCGTAATTTTGACTGTATTTGAGTTTATACAGCTGTGTTTGCCTCAGTTACCAAGCTAATCCCTATGTAGCTGTAACAGTAGCAAAAGGATGCTCCCTAGGACCAGATTTCCCACTAGACTTCCTGTTTTCTTACCATTTTACTGGTGGAGTTTCATTTGGCACAAGAGGCCACGTTGTGACTGTCTAGGTGGGCTCTGATGCTTGTAGTGTTCTTAAGGCTAATGGTGACTTCTGGACATGAAGACTTCAGAGGACTTGCCTATTTATTGCAGACCTGTTCCATTAAGTAGCCTTGCTGGCTGGAATATCATAGTTGAGTAATTTTTGTATGGGTGGAAAGATGGAGGGGAAAAGTCTCATTCTTTATGTATTCAACTTGATCTGTTAAGGAAAACAGATTACAGATAGGTAATGCTTTGCAGTGGAGGGCTCCAAGAGTAGTTGAAAGTGAACACTGAAATCTCTCACAAGACGCTAGCTTAAATAATGTGGTTAAAAATATTAATGCCACTATACATTTTAAGTGCAGTGATGTATATATTGAAATTCATGTGCAGCTAAGCACAAGCTGTGACTATATTTGCTCATTCAATATACCTTACAAGTCAGCATGACTATTATTTGAACTCTTAGAAGCTCCTATAGTGGTCATCTTAATAGACATGAACGTTTATGCCTAAACAGAAGTCTTGTGTGCTCCAGCGATAATCTAAATCCTTCCTATCTATTGAGTAGAAAAAAATAATTGCAATTTAACTTTATAATTAATTACATTAATGTTTCCATTTGAGGTTGTTTGTTTTTTCTGAGGAGATGGTGTCAAAGAGAGGAGATGGGCCCACTTAATTGTTGTTGATCTTATGTGTGAGCACCAGAGCCACCAATTATATAGAAGCAAACAGATCTATGTAAGTATAGATGGATCCGTGCAACTCTCTCGCATGTGTAAAATCATAGTTGCAGAACATAGTAAAAATACTCCGTTTGAAGGGTTGCAGTGTTAGCTAAAGCTATTGTGGAAACACTAGATGTTTCCATAAATCACTGTTGTATGCTGAAATCGTGTTCTTATTTTTTTATTATACTGTTGTCATACAGTTGACTCTGTGATGACTGTTAGATTTTGCAAGTCATCATGAAAAAGTTAAATAGAGCTTGGAACTCGTGCCCCTTTCCATCAGGACTTGTGCTGGCAATTGCAATGCTGTCAAACACCCGTCTTGCTAATTTGTAATATTCTTGTCTCCTTCCATAAAAGGCTGAGGTATTTAGATTGAGAATTCTTAAAGATACAGTGGCAATTTCAGAAGATATTCAAAAGTAGCAGTCATTAAATTTAGTACCCTTTGGAAAGGCTTGTACAAAAGCATTTGTGTATGGAGAAGTTACCTACTTCTTCCAGGCTTCCACAGAGTGAACACATCTTGGCCTGCATGTTGAGTATGGACTGCATCGTTCACAATTTTGCAGAATACTTTTCCGCATGATCACACACCTTTGTTTTAACTGCAGTAATCACTTTGTATGGCAGGGGACAAAGCATCTCTCCTCTGAACTTTAGCTGGCTCAAGCTTAGCAAATGAAAACAGCTTAGAAAAGCTGGTGTCCTCACTGACTAACTTCCTGTAAATCATTAATGTTCTGCTAGCATTTTTTAAAATGCTGTATTTTTGCTAATTTCAAATGGCGTTCAGCAGTGTCAGCTGCTCATCTCGTTTTGGTAAAACATGTACCTGATGCAAACAAGAGAAGCCACAGAGGAATTGTATACAAATTCAAAGCTTTTCTCTTTCGTAAAACTTAATTTTCTTAGGTGTTTGTGTTGATGGATGGTCCCCAGTAAGGAACTGACATCAATTCTGATAAAAATGATATTTCTTGGCAGTGAAGTAATATAGCAGTGACAATGAATGGCATTACTGTTAACTGAATAAGTAATTATGCATATTACTGAAAGGTATGGAAGTAGATTTTCTGTACTTCGTGGTTAAAACTGAAACACATCCCTTGTGACACTGAATTCACAGTGGCCACCTTAGTTACAGTAAAGCTGCTTTTGCTTACAGCATTTAGAAAGGACATCTCCCTAGAATTTTCTGATGTTCAAGAGTTATGTTTCTAAATAAAAGTAGCTAAACATCATAGCAACACTGATTTAAATGTCAGTAAATGAAGTCAAAAGCTAAGGGTTTTTACGCAACTTACAGTGGTAAGAAGCTTTTTTTTCCCCCCTCACTCAGATTTTTAAGATTACACAAACTACATCAGTTAAAGTTCTTTCATAGACAAAATCATGTTTACAAGTTATAGTTCTGCCACACTGCTTGCACCATTTTAGGTACTTCATACAGGGAAGGGATTGTTGCCTTGTACAGGAATCAGTAAGGAACAATTAGAAATCTTGTCAGGCATTCACGCCATTTAACTTCAGGATTTAATTGAGGAGCCTGTTTCTCTCTCCTTGGAGACTATCTGGGCTCCTTATTTAGATCATCTAATGCTCTAAAAGAATGTACTTGGCCCCACTGACCATATACAGCCATTGGGATTCTGGTTTAGGCACTTACCTTGCATGTCAAGAAGTTAGACAATATGAATGTTCTCTTATTCCCTGATCTAAAGTACAAAAAACATAGGGTACAAATCTAAAAAAATATATTTCTAAGCCCAGATATTGGGGATTTTTTCCCCCCAAAAAATGTGCTTTAGACATTCCATGGCCAAAATGAAAGCACAGAAATCAATTTTTTGTTTATTTGTGGTTTTCATTTACATTCCTTGGATAGGGAAAATAACCATTTCTTTTTTTTTTTTTTTTTTTTTTTAAATCAGTGTTTGCTAACCCTATTCTGATTGCAAGCATAATGTTTCTTAATGTCTTGCAAATATATCTACTAAAATGTATTGCAACTGTATAGTAATACGCTTCGGTGCCTAACTATTTTCATTATAGTAAAAATACTGCATTCTGTGAAGGTGAATTTAGTTTCAGTGTTGCTTTTGAGTTCAGGAAATACTCTGCGTGTCCGGGTGGTTTTCACCTTGATTTGTCCTTCCTGTTTGTTCAGACAAACAGTATGAGCAATGTTCATAGTCCTAAAAGCTGAGCTTTATTACTGTGTGTTTGAATATATCTGTGTAACTGGGGTTTTGTATGGTAAGGTACCATGTCTTACAAATGCAAATTTTTTCTTTTTATTTTTGAAATGTGCTACGGTTTTCAAAGAAAATGAAACACTTGCAAAGCAAAATGAGTTATAAGATTGTATGTCACAACAGATGTTAGGTTTAGATATTTAATTTAAACTGCTGTCATGTCGCTTCTGTCTTACAGTCACTTCCATTTGGAGGATTTCAGATTCTCACTATGACAGTTTTAGTACAGTTTAATTAAACTGTCCGTAACAGTTTAAATGGCTGATCTGGATGGTACACGTACCAGTCAATACTAGGTGAAGAGCAGGTTGCTAAATTTGGGTACTTGATGCCATATTTAGACTCCTGAATAGGTGGCCTGTTTTTTCAGAAGTGCTGAGTGTTTGGCAGCTCATGTTAAACTCTTTAAGACACTGGGAATATCTGGAATATCGTAGTCTTCAGACTGGTTCAGTTGTCCAAACACGGATTTGTAAGCCAGGCTTTACCAGTTTATTTTTTCTAAGGCAGTGCCTACAACAGGGCAGTGTCTTCAGGATTTTTAATGTAGTAGACTTGATTACCTGGGGCTGATTAAATAACATACAAAACCAGATTTTTGAGTGTGAGGCCCATACCGGGGATATTTCTAACTAGAGAAAACAGTCTGCTTACTGCCATGCTTCTAACTTCAAGATCAAGACCTTTGAATGGATAGTTTAGGAGCTGCACAGGTGAATGATTCAAAGGAATCAGTGTGCAGAAAGTTTGTGAGGCTAACCATACAAATGTGTTTATCATGTTCAGTGAACTAAGAATTCTTGCCTACTATTAAAACTTGCTTCAGTTATACAGCTTATTCTGTCCGAGTTAGGAAAATTCAACAAAGTACTTAGCAGCTGTGATGGTGTGCACAGCACTGCCGCACTAAGTAGCGTAGCTGGCCTCCTGCTGTCTGCCCAAGTATGATTGTTCTCCAAGTTAAAATGAATATGTTCTCACCCAAGATCTATCCCAGAAGTACATTTACCGTGTGGCCTGACATATTTGCATTTAAGTACTCAAGACTGTACAGATATTTCTGGATAGGGAGAAATAGGAGGGTAAAGAAGGTAAAAAAAAAAAAAAAAAAAAAAAAAAAAAAAAAAACAAAAAAACCAAACCCACAAACAAACAAACCCCGTTGAACTCAGAACTTGAATAACAACTTCCCCTTCAAATGCCTAATTGTTCCTCTAGTTATTTTGTTGAAGCTATTAAAATACAAATGTTCTAGATTTGCCTCATAAGTCCGTCTTGCCAAGCCTTTAATCATCTCCATAACGTGTCTGGTTTGTTGCCGGTTTACGAATGTATGTTCTTGAGCTGAAGTGCTCCAGCATGGATATGGTACATGCTGTTGGGATTTTGGGTTTGTTTTTAAATGCTTAGGTAGTTGGGATGTAGGTGTCTCTGCCACAGGACATGCCCTTGGTGCACTTTAGGCTCAGTTTAGCCAGCTTACGTAGCTGATTGTCATTTTAACTTTGAAACACTTTTGTTGTCAGGATGGCCGTTTATAGATGTCTACCAGATATTATAGTTCATCTTTACCACTAATGACACCATGAAAAGTAACCAAGCAATTTCGTGTGCCTACTGTAAGCCTTTTTCCTTGCCTTTTTATAGAGCTAAAATTGTAGTTGTCATAGGTTTTCATATTGAGTTTCTCATTTACACTAGTTATAGTTTCAACAAGAGGCTTATGATTATAGTATGTCTTCACTAGGATGAGAATTACTTGGAGTTTAGATGTTAGCAAAGATGATAATTTAGAATACGTAATGTACTCAATTGTTAGGTTATTACTGCTAACACTGACGCTGAATACTATATTCAGCTATTTCAAGTCTGTGAATACTTTATTGTTAAGTCAGCTGTTGCATTCTAGTCTTGGAATGCATTTTTATTCAGGTCAGTTTTAAGGTGGAAAAACTTGAACTTGTTAACATTTTAGTTTGGGAGGTGATTTTAAAAGTTTCTTTAATTGATGGCTTTTTTTAAAAAAAAAAAAAAAAAAAAAAAAAAAAAAATCAGTTAATTCAGCATGACCAAAGCTACAGTGCTGGTTTTTTTGCAGCCAGCTAAGACCATGCTGGAAACTAAGTAGAAGCTTTATAGCTTTTAAGTTGTTTCCAGCCCTCATTTCATAGTACTACATTTCTTTAGACTGTGAAAGGATGTGTAGGGGAGCATATTTTAAAGACACTGGTATTTACTGGATTTAACACCTAGGTTAGAAGTCTTTTTTTTTTTTAACTGCAAGAAGGGCTACAGATCAGTAGTTTAAAGCACGTGTCCAAAATTCAATGTGGTTTAACTTCTTGACTATGAATATCTATTTTTAGTGTTATGGTTAAAGATTAGCAAAATTGTATTCACGGTTTAATAGTTTCTGTCCTTGTATTTGCTTTATGCTTAAATGACAATATCTAAGCTTGGAGATGTGACTGCATGGAGTTTCTGCAAATGCTCAAACAGGATAATCTTTGCATAAATTGCATGGATATATTTAGAAGTCCTAAAGAGATTGTGCTGAGAAAAATGCATTGTCCAGCAGTTCACTGTTGAAACTTGCTCTTCACAGACAGCTGCTGCCCTCCCATTCGTTGCATATTTGGATGCATTTGGGGAGGACTTCTGAAATGTGCATTCTAGGTGTATTTTGCATGATGTTGTTAAAACATCTTTCTAGCACTAACTGCATTCTGTGGGTAGAGTACTTCCTGCAGCTCCTATATTGAGTAAATTTGTACAAATTCAGAAATGATTATCACTTTTCTGTAAATTTTCTTACATACTCAACTTACAAGTTGAGGTGACAAATCTGTCACTTAACCTTGTGTGCCTCTGAATCTGTAGGCAGTTATACCAAGACCAGATTTTCAATTAATCTGTTTATGAATGCAGTATTTCTGGTATTGGAAAGGGAAGGTCAAACTGGATTCAAATCTTTATACAGGTAAAAAATAAAAAGCTAGTGTGAGAATTTGTAGTGCTTGGGAGAAGTTAAAAGGTCAGCTCTGGGGAAAAAAAAATAGCATTATGTTGTGACATTCTGCTGAGATATGGACCTTCTGACACAGCAAGGGTTCACTTGCTTCTTAGTACAAGACTGATGAAACCTCAGAGGTGGTGAGGGAAATGCAAAATATGTTACAGGAATTCAGCCTTGACAGAAAGGGGCTTTTGGAGTCAGGACGATACAAAACTTGTATTAACGTACACTTATGTATCAGTGCCTTTGTACTACTGATTATCTTTAGATTCATTGTTCCAACACCGTTTATAAGCAGTTATCTTCTAAAACAACCTGGAACTACCTTTAAAACAACATGGAAATAGTTCTAATTCTTGGGACTATTTCCATGTTGTTTTAAAGGTAGTGCCATGTTTCAGAAGATAACTACTTACCAGCCATGTTGGGATAATGAAGCTAAAGCTAGCCACCAGGATTAGGACTATTTCCACATGCATGGGAAAACTACTTAGGACAAACCTGGTTAGTGGTGGTACTTCCCATGCTTGTCCCAAAGATTGAGAAACATCACAGTGGAAGTTTTCTGATTGAGTGGAGCATGGTATAATAGAACTTACCCCTTCCAGACATTTGGATTTTTTCTACTGCAGAACTTTCTATAGGATCTTTGCTGATGTGACCTACATTATTGAAATACTTTTAAGTTTTTTGCTTTGAAATCTTTGTATTTGCACAGATAACTCTGCTCTTTAAAGATACAATGTACATATTTGGGGAGTAAAAAGCAGTGTTTTAGCATTATAAAGCTTAGTTGCACAAAGGTTTAAAATGAACCTTGTACCCAAAGAATGACTTAGTCCTATTTGGGCCAGTTAAATTTCAGGTAATATTGCGTTATACTATGTAGTTCATCAGTGTGAGTTGGAATAGATATTAAAAGTTTGAAGCACTGATGACCTAGATACTGCCCAAACTCAAGTCGAGTGTGTGATGTGGGTAGTGAGATAGCAGAAGACAATTCTCATTTAAATCCTGCTTTTGCTTTAGTGTATTCACAACATTGCTAAATTGTACAGTGCGTGCCCATGGCATGTGTCCTCTGCCAGAAATGAAGTAATTAAATTCAAAGAAACCAATACTTATTTTTTGCTTTATAGACATGAATTTTCTAAGTGGTAAAGAGGATGGGAAAAGTTTATTTCTTTTGTTTCCAACAGTGCAAGACCTTCCACTCTGTATACACAGTTTGCGAAACAGAACAATGCAAGGGTGAAATTAACAATCATTGCACTATGTCAGCCAGTGGAGCAGTTTACAGATTAATCACAAATTGATATTGTAAAAAGTACTTTTGCATTCCTCTGTAAGATCCATGAAGTGGGCCAGTTTCAGGAATTCACTGTGATGGAGCCCTCAAGCAAGCTGTCCAGAGAGGCTGTGGTGTCTCCTTTTCTGGAGATATTCAAGACCCACCTGGACACGATCCTGTGCAACCTGCTGTAGGTGAACCTGCGTTAGCTGGGGGGTTGGACTGGATGATTTCCAGAGGTCCCTTCCAACCCCAACCATTCTGTGATTGTGGGACCTTTCTTTCAGTCCTCTGCTCTCCAGAGCAAAGTTAGGTGTATGGTAATCATTGTTTGCCAGATAGTCACGTGTTATCTCAACGTGTATGTCTACAGCAATGATCAAAAAATAAATCTAATTTAGTGAGCCTGTAACCAAGAAACTGTCACATGGTTCTGGCTAGTTTTTACCAATACTTGTTTTTTTTCCTCTATCAGCTGCAGAGGTAGCAAAGCATGTTTTCTGTTTGGGTTTTGCAAGAGCAGTTACTACTTACCAAGTACTGATTCCAGCTGAATTTAAGACTTGTATCTTATCAGGATTTTTAATCGTTCTTAGTGCTAGGGAGACATCAGGGAACAGATTCAGCTTTGTCACTGCTCACACCTTCTATAGCAAACATATTTGGTGTGGTAAGCAGGTTCTTTTCATTGCACTGTTGAGAAGCAAACCTGCAAGGGTGTGGCAGCAGATTAGTCACAGGACAGCTAGGAGAACTGAATAAAAGCTGACCAGTCCCAAAATAAGGCTGCTGTGAACTAAAATAGTACTGGTGACTTGGTGACACTCAAATGGGTTGAGGATCACCTCATAAAGTGTCATTGGGATTTGGTCTGGGATATAGCAGGAGACAAGATAAATCTACTTGGTAAATTTATCATTGAAATTATCTAAGGGCTTCCAAAAGTAAAGGATCCAATCAATCGAATGTAGCAGTTTGCCTGCCCAGCTGTACTCTTTATACTTGTTTGAGGGGGAGAGAGCTGGGAAAAAAGGCTTCTCCCTCTTCATCCCAATGTTGTATCAAGTTGATTAAACTTTCTAAGAAAGGTGAAAGTAAAATCTGAGTTTCATCATAGCTTATTTTGCAAAGCTGTTGATAAGTCACTGTTTCTGACTCATAGAAAACCATATTTCAAAAGCTTTTTTTTTGCTTTCCAAACATGAATACCTGCTTGCTGAGGGACGCAGCTTGAAAATAATCTGTTTTGCTGAACTGTCACGGAAAGTCAGTTGAGTGTGGGTCAGATACCTCCTGTCCCCGTTACATGGCACAGCTGCAGTGGATGGCTGCATCTGTAGTGAATTTTAGTGGTCATGGGATGTGCGTGGTGTATTTTGTCCTACTGTGTTGAGTTACTGCAGTGCAACCAGAGGGAAGACAACAGTTAAATTAAGGCATGATTACAAGATTCCTTTAAGTGCTGTGCAGTCCAGCCAGAAGCCATGCAAGTAGAAGAGATTAAGGTTTTACACAAACTATTTTCAGTCTTTGAAGGTATTGCAGGAAGACTAAAGAAGTTAAAAGTTGTATTTTTTTCCTGTCTCTAACTTGGGTGTGTTAAAAAGCATGGGAGAAAATGTCTTAGTGGAGCATAAAATTGATGAAAACATTTATGATTTATTAGAATAACTTATATTACCTTCAGTGAAATAATTTGTGAGAAACTATGGTAACTTCTTAATCTTGTGCAAAAAATTGTCCTTTATAAGGCTGATATTCTATTAGTAAGCTTTGTGACTTTCTGTTTTCATGGTTTAGCTTTAATTTTCCAACCTTTAACTACTTAGTGCTGAGAATTTGTAACTGGGGTCTTTGTATGTAAAGGATCTCGGGTTAATCACTAGATGTGCACTCTCAGCAGAGGCCTGAGCACTCACACAAAGTACTCGGCCAAACAGCAAGAAAATGCTTTCTTTCATATGGGGTGCCTGTCCTGTCGTTTCCCACCTTGCTCGCTATTTAACTTCTGCATAAAATGAGATTGCATTCTTACAGACATGAGTTGTCTTCATTAAACAGCCCCATGCTTAACGCTGCTGTGGACCACAAGAACAGATTCAAGCAGTTCTTCGGAAGGAAACAGGCAATCGCAGGCTATCAAAGTGCATGCACAGAAGTTTTTTTCACACTGCATCTCTAGTTTTATATTTAGATGCTATTAAGCTTACTGTTAAAAATCAGATCTTACTGTTAATAAATTCGGGTATCTTAAGGTGTTGTATCACTACCCATCTCCAGAGTGTCTGAGCATATGGCCTTTAGGAGGCACCTTTGTCTTATCAAGTTTCCTGTTTAAAAAAAATTACAGAATTTGTGTTCTAATACTAAGGATTTTATTCTCTTTTAGGATCGAAATAGAATGTATGACAGTCTGAATATGCACTCTTTGGAAAACTCCCTTATTGACATTATGAGAGCAGAGCATGATCCACTTAAAGGTATGTTATTATACTAAATAAAGAAAAAAGGGTCATCCATTCTGCATATTTGAATTAATACTGATTGCTAATCTAGATTCTAGGGTCATATTAAAATAGCAAATGAATTATTTTCTCAATTGACCTGAAAGGTCAATCTCAAAGTGTATTTTATTGGAAGCATTGGTTTACAGTTTTTTAAATTTTAAGCTTTAGTAGTTTCATGGGTTTTTATTCTTCTCTTCTCCATCCTTCCCTCCTTTCCCCCAAGAAATATGTAGTTTTATTTGAAATGTACTTGTCTGCTGTAGGAAAAGAATTTCCTACCTTGTTTTGTAAGGACACACTGATCTGGTAGAGGTAGCCAAAAGAGGGTGGGAGGGGAATTGAACCACTACCATTGTCAGTTGGTTATTTTTGCCTTTTGTTGTAGTGGAAGCTAAAAAGAAAATTAAGCCCACTGATAAATTCAAGGTTTGTCCTTTCAAATATTTTTGCAAAGCCCTTGGAGAATAATAATGAATCTAATTGTCCAGTTTCTGTTTGTCTGAAGAAGTCCAGAAATACGCTTGGCTTTAGAATGCGAAAGAATGCTGGCTGCTCTTACCCTTTGGGCTCTGTTCAAATCTTTTGGCCACAGTAGTAAGCTAATATTTGTGGGCTTCAATTTTAACTCTTCTATTTACTGTGCAGTAACTCTTTTGAATTCAGATTATTCATACTCGCTCTCAGGTGGAGTTTACCGCTGAATTTTGGGGAAAGGAACCCAAGGCATCTTATTTGTCCTGATCAAATGTTATTTTGTGGTGTTATAATTAGACTAACAGAATCTAACTTTAAAATTATGCAAGACTTCAGGGTTGCTTTGCAAAAATTAAGTCTTAATATTGAAACAATTTTTTATATCATTTAGTCCCTTCCATTCTCCATTCCTGTATCTTAATATATAAGGGCCTGTGTTCTCCTAATTTGAAAGATATTTTGGTAGAGTCTAATCGTGGTTCTCAAGATGTGTAATCAGGTGGAAGACCTGTAGTATTCAGATAGCATGTAATAGTAGTGTAAGATCGAGTGTAAAAACAAAAGTTTGGGGGTTATTTTTCAAGCTGGAAATCTCTACCAAGTATCAGTAAGTAGGTACAGTTTGGTTGGCCGGTTAATTTTACTCCTCTTTTTAGATTGGAAGCTGAACATATGTTATCTTTGTTTTTAAATCTGATCTCTTGTTTCTTGCTGCCTACAGAGGATTAATTCCAGGTTTAACAATTTTATCATTTAAGTACACTACAAAATTCAGTTTCTTGTCTATTGGGTGTATTTACAAAACGCTGCTAAGAAAGCCAAAAGGGGTTGAAACCTGCGAACAGGTAGCCCAGTGGTAACTGCTGGGGTCTAAGAGCAGGCGTGTCTCACCAAAGCCAAAGTAACTGGTAGATCATCCTCCTTTCAAAGCGTTTGCTACACTTCGGTAGGCACTAATGTTTGTTTAGTTATCTGAACCTAAATCTACCATCAGGAAGGCTAGTAAAAGGTAAAGCACAAAGTTAGAGAATGCAGGTCTTCTGTCATAATCTGCTCTTGTTGTCAGCTCTCATGTTCCTGAAAATGAATTGGTTTCTTCACTTTTTTTCCATGCTTGCTGACATGACAAATGGCAGTGGTTGCTCTGTTGCCTCTGCCCTCTCACTCTTCTCATTCTGGCGTTATAATGCAGAAGAGTTTTCAGGGACATGGTGAGCACAGAAGAGATTAATTTTTATTTTTATTCATCTCTTCATATTTTATTATGATATGATAGATGAAAATGATGTATTTCCAATAATTTTTCAACAAGAATAAGACAAGACAAAACCTTTAAGATTTTAAACTGAGTTGAGTTCATCCATAAACACTTCTAAAAAAACTCAGTAATGGTTCCATAGTTATTCTGTGCTTTCTAGGGACATAACTATAGGTTCCAGTCTACAATTATGGACTTTTTTTAACAGTTTTGCCATCATACTTTTTGCAGTGAAAATTCTGCTAAGTTTTATGTTTCCACTAGAACAGATGGAAGCCATAGATAGTGATGAATTCAAAGGAAATCCATTCTTTTGTTCAAGTGCCAGAGAACAATGCGCACACCAACAGAATTTAAACAGAGGAATCGTGTGCTGTTATTTTAAATTATTTAAATTAGATTTTTTTCTCTATAGAAGTTAATTCAGCTGAAACAGCTACATTTTTAACAGTTAAGACATGGGCAGTATTCCTTACTGATGGAAAATGGGAAGAAGAGATCACATCCTAGCTCTTCTGTTTAGTCACCGTTAGTTGGCATTTCTGCAATTTCCTAGCAATTTTAACTTTGGGCTTTTTCCTGCAAACTATAAAACACTAATTTTTGTTATTTCAGTCTCTGGCTTTTCACCACAAAATCTGACATTTACTTAGCAGCCCATCAGATCTGCCTGCAGAACACATGATTAAGAATATTATTGTTATTTATTTGTTGTTCTTATTCATATATAATGCACTTTGTAGCTAAGGAATATTTTGTAACTAGAGAATATTTTTATGGCATGTTTTTAAGTAAATGTAAGCACACTGAAACAATACATCTTTTATGCCTGACTAGCGCAGTAAAATGAAAGTCCCTGGAATTTTAAGCACGTGCTTCAGATTTAGCTGCTTACAATATCTGAAGTATGACTAAGCATCTTGTCTCAGATTTTCACAGTGCAGAACAGACGCTGTTTGTACCAGCTCACAGCTTAAAGTTTTACATTTCAAGATTCATTTTAGAAGAAAGTAAAGTTTCACCACTTTTGCTTTCATGAACTTGAAAAAATTTTACTTTAAATATGATTCACTAAAAGCTAAATTTATGTACCAAAAAAGTTTATAGGTGCATAGTTTTTGGCTTCACTTAGCCAAAGTTTAGTCATTAGTACAGATGTGATCAAAAGAAAGAAGTAATTTTTAGCTTTCAATAAGACAGTTTTTCAAGGTAGGTTAATAGGGAATAGACACTTGACTTTACCTGTCATTGAAGCAGAAATACTGACCGTATTAAAACTAATTTTTCTCGTGCTGCTTTTTTGAAATGTGTTTAATAATAAGACATTAATGTTTAAGATTACCCCATCCAATTGATGATATATCAAAGTGAAGTTAAAATTAATAAAAGTTAATCTAATCTGGTTTTACATCATTGTTCTTAAATACCCTTTTTAATTTTTTTAATAGATCCTAAAACTATTTTGAGAGGAGAATTACATATTGATAGCCTGAATATATGGGTATTCAGGCTTTTTTCTAGGCATCTCTCTTGTGTATTTGTGTTTTTGTTGGATTTTTTTTTTTCTCCTCATCCTCCCTCAAATACCAAAGCTTCTCAATGTAGGAAACTTGGATTCTAGAGATTTTGGAAACAGGAAAACCAATACATTTGGGCTAAAACAGATATGGAAAAACGTTAGAAGAAACGGTTATATTTTGCATGGACTGTGTTAGAAATGAGGAGCAGGTGATTTAATAGAATCTGTTATCTACTGTTTTAAACATCTTTCTAGTAAAGACTGTGGTATTTTCCATGTAACTTAAGGGCTTGTCTTTTTTAAGGGAAGACTATAGATACTGTACTCAGTTTCTAATTTATTTCTGTTTCCTGACCAACTCTTTCATAGCTCTGCAAGCTAGATGTGAGGTAGTACTGAACTTGAATTAGCCATAGCTTTATTAGCATGAGTAACAAGGTTAATTTTCTATTGAATTTTTCTTCTGTTTCTTTGTGAGGGGCAAAACAATTTTTCTAAGAAAGTTACACAAACATTTTTTGTATAGCTAGGAACAAATAATAAAAGTAAAACACTTATTTGGCTTATGTATGGGGGGAAAATAATTATATACTTAGAAGTCTATCTTGCTTTTTCTTGGGGTTTTTTCCCTTTAAATTGGGTTAGTTGAGCTTTTCAGCTGTTTAGCATCTGTCTTTTAAAAGTAACCTGCTGGGCATGCTCTGAAGTAACAAGAAAAGCATGAGTGACTCAGCAACACAGTACAGAACTTTCTTTTTTCCCTATGGTAACTTTTGTTTTTAAAAAAAATTCTGTTTATATTTTGTGTTACAAAGGTCTAAGGTTTAAAGTTACGCAATTCCTTCCAAGAGTATTTCAGACTGTGCTCAGAAAAGAGGTTCTAAGGCTGAACGAAAAAAAGGGTGAAGGGAAAAACTTTGTGTTTAGTCATATAAAAGACTTTGAAATTTCCACGACGCCTGTATATGCAACCTTTTATGATGAATATATTTAAGACCGATGTGCGTAGATAGATCAGCTGTCGGAGACGACACATTTGGCCTCATTACGACTTACATAATTCTTACACAAGCGTTTGAAAAAGTGTAGCATCCAGGCTTTCTGTAACTGGGTGTTGTCCAAACATGGTTTGTACTGTTGTCTGAACTACACTGATTGAAAAACTGAGCTCTCGGAAACTGCTGCAATCCTCAGCCGTTCCCTGCTCTGTTAAAGCTGAATGGGGAAGCTTTTTGTCTTCTAGTTAGGGCATCTCTTGGAAAAAAAGAAAGATGGGAAAGGAATTTGTGATTCTCAGTCTCTTCATTCAACTGTTTCCAGACTTTTTTAAAAAAGGGGGGGAGTACACATGAAATATCAAACGTGAAGCTGTGACTCAGCAGTTTAAAGCAGTCTTCATATCCATCTCAAATGTTTAAATACATGGGGATTCCTCCAACAATTTAAATAGGAATAGAAAGTATGCATGTCCAAAAGCACATATGAATTCACCTTAAAATGAAAAATGAGTGAGCACAACTACCTTTTTATGCTGAGAAGCTTACTAAAAATTAGATTCCCATTGCCCATATGAGTAACATGAGCTTACAGAAATACAGTTAAAACTAAGTTTGTTACTCTTTCCTCATGGTTTGCATTAGCAAGACTTTTAACTGGATTTAGTGGATAAACTGCCCCACCAAAATTTATTTGCAAGTTTTTTTTTCTGTGCTGACAGAAGAACAGGTTGTGAGAAGTACAGACCAGGCAGTTCTACTACCATTAATCACATTCAGATAAGGAAGAGGGGGATAAACTTAATAGAACTCTAGTTGTATAAGAAATGTCAAACATACCTGCTTCTCCTTAGCAATACTATTTTGAGTTTAACTGTGATACATGAAAATTATTGATTAACAGTAATGTGATGAAGTTGCAAGTTCAGATTTGCACAGAGAAAATCGCTATAATGTGGTACTTTGGCACAGTACTGTAATATTAGGCATTGTACTTGTTCCGGATAGCAGCACATTACTGATTTTGGATGCTGTAGAGCTGAAATCTGTAGTCAGTGGAATGATTACTTTTCATTTCTCAGAAATTGAATACATCTATTATTTAAAAATTAGATATTCTCTGATTTGTAGTTGATTTTAAACTAGTAAAGCATTTTTATATATTAAGATTTCCTTTTTAAGTAGGCAGAGGCTACTGGAATTGCTAGAATTGAATGGTTTATACGATTCTACATTACTGACATTGAAATTGGATGGGATTAGATAGGATTTGTGGTGAGGACAGTTCTTAAAATGGTAATTTTCTTTTAAATACATTGAAAAATGTGCAGTGAAAATAGTTAACTAGAAGGACTGTATGATAGAAGCAAAATAAATTGTTGTAAGATGGCGCTCCCATCTTCTGTATTTTGTATACTGCTATTTTAAGTAAGAATTAATATTTAACTAGAATAATCTGCTTAAAACAGTGTAGTCTGAGCTCTGTATAAGAAGACTGATGTTGCACTGAGTTCCATGCCTGAAGTGTTCTGAATTTATGTATATCACTAAATTCGGAGGGGCACCCTAGAAACAGTGCATTTTGCTTCAACAGATGAACCTGAGGGATAAGAACCTGAGTTAACGTAACAAAAGTCCTAGACACGGTAGTAAACACAGGTATTAAGTTCACCAGAATGCAGTGATACAAGATACGATTTTGATGAGATAACCATGTCAGTAAGACTCAAAAGAAGTATCGGTACAGCTGTACGTGTATGAATACTGGCTTTCTCATTTTCCTTTCTCACCCTCAAATCTTTTGTCACCAGAGCGAGGCAGTTCGCCTCGGTGATGCAGCACGCTGGAGTTTCTTGGCGTTCGCACGACGCATAGTTTTTGCGCTGCAGCAGAGGGCCTGGCTCCGCGCTCTCCCTGCTGCTTACTGAAGTGCTTTGTTATTTCAGCTCTTTCAGTTTGGCACCTGTGTTTCCCATGCAGCCTGTTGGTGAAGCTATGGGGGGGGGGGGGGGGGAAGCAGAGATTGCAAACCCAGCGTTGTAAACTGAGTTTACCACATTTGGAAGCAGTTTTCCTCCCCAGGCATTGGCACTGGTGGACTTCTCTCTCACGCTGGGCCCTAAATCTGACCTCTCTTTCTGTAGTAATCGCAGAACAAAGAAGGAGTCTTGTTTGTCTCCCTTGCTGAATAGGAAAAGAAGATAAGTGTACACAGACAGGGAGAAAGACTGTCACCACTGACTCGAGGTTCGAGATGACATAATCATTTCTCCCCGTTTCTATTGTTATTCTAGAGAGAGAGCGCATCCTGGTGTGCAAGGAACAGCTCGCGGTGTTGCCAGTGTTTCTGTAGCACCGTATAGAAACGTCCTGGTGACAGTAAATCTCGTAAAATCCTTGCTATTAGGCAAAGGAGAATTACCTTTATAGAGCAAAGAAGTAAAGCAAACGGATGGGCTGTACAGCAGGCTGAGCAATCCAGTAGCAGCTCCCGGGAGAGCACTTCAAGGGTGCCTGGTTCCCCATTCTTTTCCTGTTACACCAGCACATGTTGCTGGGAGAGCAGAGTGTTTAGAGTTCAGAAGGTCAGTTTTAGGCTGTAAGTGTTCAGCGTGACAAAAAATGGCATGACAGATGTAAAACCAGACATCTCAAAGATAAGGTCCGTGAAGGGAGAGGCTCCTACAAAGATTTTAATAATTGGCCCGAGCTTGCTCCAGAATTCTGTAGAAGTTAGAGAAGACCTTTTGGGTGGCGTTCATCTGCCTTTTTCCAGGAGGCTTCCCTTGCCCTTCAGTTTTCCCCACACTTTCAAATTCCAAAGCAAATAGTTTTTCTAGTTTGAAAGTGTTCTGATGCTATCCATTCTTAGAATAATGACATTCATGAAAAGAGAACTAGTATGTGGCAGTAAAAAATATTTTTCTATAATGCTGGTAAATAATAATGCTGAATAAAATATCCTAAATTATCTTAATTTTGCTGTTTTGAGTGTTAGAGTTCATAATGTATATTTTTCTATGTTTTTTGGCAGAAAGTTATGTTGGTTTCCTAAAGGGAAAGCAAACCTTAAGCCCTACCACTTAACAGATTTTCAGCAAAAAGTTTTGTTTAACCCCCAAGGTGTCCCTTGAGATGCGGAACTCTTGTGAGAAATTTCCAGTCTTGCTGCTGACTGCATGGATTTGTCCAACAATAGTGGAGAGAAACAATGTGTTGGGGTTGTTAGACAGCATTAATATATGGATTGCTGATTTGATTTTTTTGTCTTTTACAATTTTTTTGTTTCCTTTTGGAAAGTGAGCCTTACTAGGGTATGACAGTGTCTTACTAATACTTTTGCAAGCTATCCGTATATATATTCCCCTTTAAACCTGTGTGAGTTCTAAAATCCCATTGCTTCCAGACTAGATTCCTCTTTATGCCTCCACAAACATTCTTGTTTCCTCCAAAAGATTTAAATGTTTAAGTTACAGTATTTTTTTATATGTATGCTTATGGATTATAAATAAGCAAGCATGTTTGAATAGCAAGATAGATGGAAATGTAGGGGTTTGCATATTAAAGCCCACTTCTTCCAAACACAGCAGCTATTGTAAATGCCTCTCTAGGTCAGTGTGCACGACTGGAGCGTTTTCAGCTTCCTGTAAACAGAAAATGTCTCTTTTTATTAAAAGGAATTTGTAGAGAGCAGACGCTTCAGCTGTGCCTTTTTAAACCATTCATTTAACTAATAATGTATAACATGCCACCAGTGCAGTAAAATGCAATATTTCAAAAATTCTAATGCCAGGACAAGGTTTTCATGTAAATTTTTATTCAATATAAAATGTTACAAATGTTATAATCTTACTCTTTGATTTTGTTAATTCTATAGATAAACCAGTACTCTAGTTTTACCAGACCTACTGAAAAAAATCACATACAATGTTTATATTTAATACACCAAGATAGTCATAATTGGTTAATAACATTTTAAATGCCTAATTCCCATTAACATAATTTTTCTTAAATTTATTCAGTAGAGAAGCACTAAACTGTAGAAATGTTGCTCTGTTAAGCAATATGCATAGCAGTTATTCACAGTCACTATGAAAGAGAAGACTAAAGCAGTCAGCACTATTTCTGGGTGTCATGAAACAAAAAGTGGCTTTATCCTATTGGAGCTGATCCCAAAGCACATTGCAGATCTTATGACCAGAGAATTAAGGTTAAGAAGTCTGTTCTTGTCAGCTTTAACTTGGGTCAAGGGTATTGTTGGTTAATGTGCTTGGAGTTAAATATTAGCTCTTTATTTCCCTTGGGCAAACTGGAAATATAGTTTATATTTAAATTGTAAGCTGTAATTTTTCATTATTTTTTCTAGCATAATAGCTAAAACCACTGCATTTGTTTTGTTTTATTCTTTGATTTTTGGGGTTTTTTTAAGGTCGCCTGAGTTATCCACATCCGGGGACTGACAATCTTCTGATGTTAAATGGTAAGTGCTAATCTTATAACAGTTTCTAATTATCTCCAGCTTAGCTTAAATCTGACATGTTGGTATAAAATTATACTATTATATTCTGTTATTGAATTACTTGCCTCTAGTCTTCAACACTGATGGGACTGTTGCCATTATTCGGAGTTGAATGGCAGGAGCTAATCTCGCAACAGCCTTTCATTATATCTAGCTTATTTGAAATCTGAAATGCTTATGACAATGCACTGTTCTTTTTCGTTCTCAAGCAAACCAGTGGTGAGTTCTCCGAAGAAATCTAGAAATCTATTGTACAGAAACAGGAATTAGTAAAGTAAGGCGGCCAGACAGGCATGATTTGTTATCTTCCCTAAGTAAAGGGTGAACCAGGTACTTTCTATTACGATTGTGTGGAATAACATTTTATTTTTGTTGGGTTTTTTTGGAAGCGACTTTGTCAAATATGTTTCTAACTGCAAAATCCACTGAAGTTAGAGTTCATGTTCACGTTCCTTTCCCAGTAGGTCAGACTTCATGAACATCTGCTGCTTGGTGAAGGCATGAACTTTAGCCTTTGTTCAAGGCTAAAGAAGGAAGCAGAGCTTGATAATCCATCTAAGTCAATAATAAATCAGGGGGTTTGCACACAAATGTTTTTTCTGCACTGGGAAAAATCAGAGCTGTAATGCCACAGCTTCTCTAGATGAGCAAACGTGGAAACCATTGTACACAAAGCAAGTACGCTTTTGTCATTGACTTGATGGGTCTAAGCATTACCAGTAAAGACCTATATATATATATATATATATATATATATATATATATATATATATATATATATATATATAAAAACCCATAGAATAGTTATTTCAGATTTGTGACTCTTGGTTTTTTAGCTGCCTTACCCTTCTGCACGTTTATACTTGTGCAAATTGGAGATAAAATATAAGAAATTTCTCATTTCCCTTGTGTAACACCATGTAAATGTTTAAATTTTTAAGAAAATTCAAGTTCAGCTTTATACCTAGTAAAGGAAAATACTGCTCGACGGACATTTGAAGAATTAGGTCCTTTGGTAGTGACTAGTTATTTAAGGTAATGTATCTTGAAAGGTGAAAATAGCTACTTAACTATTGAAATAAAATCAGCATTTAGCCCACACAGGCCATAATCCTGATTCTTGTACACGGAATACTGATGTGTTTGATGTTACAACATTTACAACAGTTAACTTTTTATATTTAACTGCTGCTGTAAGCCAGCTTGCAGAATAGGTCTTGTTCAGGAGGTAGGTGTGCGATTGTAATTTGTATTGCTGATTTATAACGAAGTGTTAGAGGGGAAGGTATTAAAACTAAGCAGTCTTTATGAGCAAATGTGAGATTTCAATGCAATCAGGGTTAGACATTCAGATCATTTTTATTAATTTCTTTTAATACTTAGAATGGTGAGCGTCTGTCTGTTCTGTGTGCTAAAAGAGCACGTGGGAAGCAGTTACTCCATGGAATGGCTACAAGAAAAGACTTTTACTATTATCTTTGAGCTGCATTTTTTCCACTGTCAGTGGTACCGCTCTATCCTGCGAACCTAACCACAAATCTAGAATATGCACTGAAGAATATTTGTTATTAACACCAGTGGGGTTTCTACTGTAGTTTGGAAGCTGGTGCTTCAGGTGACTGCTTTCCTCTTTAAGAGCTGCAGTGTTATTTCCAACCCTCAATAAGTGAGATAAAAATAACAATTTGAGTACTGCAACACCTAATTTTTAGGTGTACTCTTTAGAATTTATTTCAGAGCCTCGGTTTAGACCCCTAAGCTCTCTGATGTTCCTAGGGAGTCTGATGCACCCATCAGTTGGAGTCTCTGAGGTGCAGCTCCTTGCAGTTCCAGACCAGAAACATTGGGATCACCCCCTGGGAAGTTCTGGGTGCTCAGTCAGTGTAGTTGCTATGAGGAGGAGCAGATGTCCATGAAAGAAAAGCACCATTTCTAAGGATCCTGGGCCCACCTGTGTGTGCAGTAATAGTTAACACTAGATCATGACCCTCACTGGATTTTAGCTGGCTTAATTTTAGTGAGCTGGTATCTGTGGATCCCAGTGAGGTTCTGACATGAGCCAGACTGGAATTCCTCAACCGTTTTAAGTCTAAGCACTTCTAGATAAAACTTATTTTTAGGTATTTTTTTCTTAAGCGATATATCTTTTCCAGCTCATTTGCAATGTACTTACTGAACTGTACCTAATATTAATATTTACAGTTTTCATTACTTAAATCAATGAAATGAACCAAAGGAGAGCTGATTTATGTGTTTTAATAAATTATATATCTGATAATTATATATCTGTTTCAGCTTAAGCTGTAAAAAAAAGGCAATGCATTTTTAATGGCTGTTATCTTTCAAAAGTCAAAAAAAGATACTTCAGAATGGGTTTACCTGAGTACATCCTTAATTGTCAGCTTAGAGAGAACCACTTTGTAGCCAAGTAATAATTCAAGACTCCAGTTTGCTGGAGTGTGTTTTTTTCCCCATTATAGGATTCCTCCACTTTTATGGTTTAATGCATTGCATTTTTTTTAATGGCTGTTGAAACCTAATTCAGCATTTGAGTAGTTTAGCAAGAGAGTCTGTTTTAAAGATACTATAGCTGTCCTTCTGAAAAAAGGTGTTTTACTTCAAGCAGAAGTTAGTAAACTTCCTATACAGGAATTGCTGAATGGGTCTCTGTAGTCTGCTAGGCATGCCAAACTTAAATGGTCATAATAGTGATCTCTCAGCCTTAAAATCTATACAGATGTGATTTCTAAAGAAATCTTAGAGTGTAGGCACCCAAATGCAATAGAATAAACTGGGAATTAGGCACCTACCTCCTTTAGTCTGCACTCTTGGGAAACTGTTAGCAAAGCTGTTTATTGATTTCTTTAAATGACAAATAAGTGTTCCTGAAAAAGGCTTCATTGATTTGTACTATTTGATAATTAAGTCAGGAATGTTGGCGACAAATAGCATTTTATCTTTCTTTCTATCGTGAATTTTGTAGTGCTCTCTAAGGGCAGCTTGCCTGGTACTTTTTCCTGTTATACAACATAATATTTTGAATTCAGCTCAATCCTTCAGTTGAGTTATTTAAATACGTACGTATTTGATCTCTGGCATATATTTGAAATGCGTGTCTGAATAAAATAGAAGTTATACATTTCCTAGCCTTCTGATAGCACTGCTCGCACAATGTACAAAGCTATGTTGTCTTGATGTTAGATAAACATGCACAAAAAAGTCTACTTCTGTGTCGTATTTTTGTGCAGAAAGGGGACTGTTAAGCCTTATTAGTCTGCAACTTCAGGGATACAGAAACAGTTTTATCTAGAAAAGGATTTATTAATTGTACATGCAGCACTCTTAGTATTGGACTTCATTTTTATTCTAGAAAATATAAATTAGGCAACAAAGATAACGATGCCAAATAAAAATGATCTCCTGTACTTCTTCACTCATTTGAAATCTTTCAGATATTTTGGAAAATTATAATATCCAGCTTTATAAACTAAAAAATAAAAGAAGATTAAAAAAAAAACCCAAACCACCACCAAGTTAAGGAAAGAGGTTTAATCTCTTCCTTTTTTTTGTTGTTCTAAATCAATTATTTGCCTACAGTGTCTGGCCTTTCCCAAAGGGCTGTCTCCCCTGCAATTATTTATCTAAACACGTGCACTAGTTACGTAGATGTATGTATTAAATACATATATATAAACCATATGTATAGCTAAGTCTAAATATGTAGAATGTGTATATTTATACAGACCATGTCCTCTGTAAGCATATGTGCTCTTAAAGGTGTAAAACGTGCGAGTTATAAATATAGAAATCTTTTTGAAGATATTAGATTCCATCAGAAATAATCTCATTGCTTGCAATGTACTAAAAGTTTGAGTGGAACTGTTTTCACAATTAGAATCTGGCCTTTGAAAGGAAGTTTATATATATGTAATACAGAAGAGATGAAAACACTGAAGTTTCATGAAGACATCATGACATGATATCATATTTTTAGTAACAGTAAGACTTTGTACTTAACTGTTATTAAAACAACTTCTTCATAATAAACTCCACAGTCTTAAAGTCTGGATAACAATAGAAGCTAATACGTTTTGCAAAACCAGACATTTTGATGTTAGTGATCACATTTATTGCAGCAGTGCCCACAGATTGTCTAAGAACAGGAGCAAGGTAGCAAAAAAGCCCTGCCCAGATTAGTTTGGAGTTTAAATGGGCAAGACGGATGGATAAATATTGGTGAAGGAAGTTTGCCATACAAGTAAAGTAAATAATGTGACAAGATCAAGTATAGTTATTTTTCCCATTTTATCCAATTTTATTGTTTTGCTGAAGCAAAGGATACACAGATAACTTTGGTACATCACTGTAATTGCTATATATATATAAAATACTGCAGCCACTTTTCTGTTAAGTTGAATCTCATTGGGGTTTCTTTAGCATTTTAGTAGCCCTTTTGTATTTCTCTTCAAAATTACTGTTTATTTTTAAATGCACAAAGAAAAACAGGTTGGCTGTTCCATACCAAAATATTTTTATGCATATGAGTTCACCTTAACTATGAAAATGTAATAAAATAGCTGAGCTGGTTGGGTGAGCAGAAGTGGCAGAAAAGAAAAACTACTAAGGCTTGTGCTAGAAGATGCTTATTAATATTCTTTGAGAGAGAACATGGCACTGCAGTCATTGCTATGGATGTGCTGCACTTTAATGTTCCCTGATCACTTTAGTTTTATTTGGGGAGTTAAAAAAAAAAAAGCATAGAGGGGGTTAGACAAGGGCTTCATGATGCTGCTGCTAACGCCAAGTGAGAGTCACTTTGGCTAAGAGTCAAAGATCCATGCGTGCTGTAAAGCTGACGTAGCACTGCGTGTCTTGTGAGTGCCTGGCTTTAGAGGAAAACAAGTTCTGAAGTTCAGCCTTACTATCCCCATGCAGCAGCAGGTCCTGAGAGAACTAATGCCATCAAACGCACTGCTTTGTGGGTTCTGTTTTGATGTGGGAAATCTGAATTTAGGTGTTTCCACTTGTTTAGTTTCCAAGGTCTCTTTAGGAAAGTGGACTTCTCGGTTTTGACTTCTAGTAGAAAGTTGGAGGATCTGAATACCTTTAAGCAAAAGTCTGTTCCCATCAGTAATAATTGTTTCAGATGAAAAGACGACTTTGAAAGTGAGCTCGATGCAAGTTGGATAGGAATATGATTAACTATCGTGTAAAAAATGAACGGTTTTAAGAGAGGGAAAGAAAAAAAGGAGAGCTTTTCAGAAATCCATGAGCAATGCACTGAATTCCTAGTAGGAAGAAATCAAAAGAACAACAAAAGATGATACAAAAAAGATTACTAAAAACTTTGAAAAACCGTGTGCAAACAGAAGGTACCAGGATATAAGTATTTAATATAATGAAAACAGAAGAGCAAATGACACCTATGAATCAATGAGTTTCTGAGGCTGCATAGATTTTAGTGTCCCCAGAACCACAGCTAATTTCTAGGAGAGTTGTATGTATGGAGTCCTAGTAAAATCAAAACAATAGAGCTGAGACACTACAGTCTTTGTTCAAAATACTGCTGTAATGTGATGGGTTAGAGTAAAATTCTTTATTTGTATTTTTAACTACAGTGCTGTAATGATTAAAACAATCTTTCTCATGTAAAAAGTCTGAAACGGGAATAGAAAATACTTAGTGGAAACATAACTAAGAAATTGCACACAGCTTAATAGTTTTTCTGTTAGTAATCTGTCTATTTTTAGTTTGCTTCTCTGCCTGAAGGCTAAGAATGAGGATGGTTTTCTGCACCACACTGTAGCTGTAAGCGTGATCTCTTTAAGAATCTTGCAAAACACAAAAGTTAGGAGAATCTTGGATTTACTTGCAGTCTGTCAGAAATTGTTGCTTTGCCTTTGTGCAGTGTTTTTGATACAAGAAACACCATTGTGACTTGTGCCCTGATTTTGTTTGCTACTACAAGGAGTCTTTTGTTTGAAACAAAACCTTGCGGTTAATTTTCTGCTAGGTCTTTTCATGAAAAAGGAAGGTCACGGCTTATAGCATTTGTATTGTCACTGCAAAGGACTGTACAAACTGTTCCATGGACCAGGACGTTTCTGTGATTAATTTTATCGCTTGCTACATGCTTTTTAAAGTAATATTTTTCCTTTTTACAATTTGGGTACCCTGTGTTATTGATGCACTTGTGTAAGATAGGAATTGCATTTGTGAGGATGAATTACAAAGTTATCATAATTTGTGCATCCATAATTCACATGAAGTTAAAATTGAGTATAAAGACATGTTGAAATATTTTCAAGTATGTTCTTTACAGCTGGTGCTAACATCAATTTAGTAGTAAAATAGTATTGTATATAAGTGAAACTTTAGTTTAATGCATTCTCATCTACAGTTATCAGTAGCAAGTACAGATGTAGATTTTTACTTGTTGCTTACCCACATGGTTTTGTATCATAAATATTTTAATATGTGGGCATAATACAGTTGTTTGACATTTTACAATTTGTCCTTTGTTTGCATGCAGCAAGGAGTTATGGGCGAAGACGAGGTAATTCACTTCTGTTTGTTACAGTACGATTAATTCTGATTGAGCTGTTACTGATCATTACAATTAATTAATCCAGACTGATTATAAATGCTTATCTGTATGTTGTCTTAGTTTGGGGAAGATGGAAGGTGCGAGGGAAGGAGGGGTGCAGTCTGGAGTGTTGTGATCATTGATCTCTCTTTAGTTTGAATTGCAAATCCTTTGATCCGTTAAAACACTTGTTCTAATCATATTTTAGTTTCTGCTAATGGCTACTGCTTACAGTCATTGCCCCCTTTAAAAGTACAGTTTGCTGGTTCTTCTAACTCATCTTTTGCTTCTGTAGAAGAGGTAGCATATAGAGTAAAAATTAAAAGCCTTTCATAAACTTGGCAAGAAACCTAGTAGATGGCCCTTGGAAACAGTAAACAGGGGTTTGTAGTTGAGCCGTTATATACTCAGTGACCTTGGAAAAGCTGTACTGATTTACCTACGTGAGGATGTGACCTGCGGTTGATGCAAAGACCATGTGAAGTGTGCAGCAAAAACATGAAGATCTTTGAGAGCTTCCAGTATCCACCATGTCCACATAAGTTAGTGTCTCTCCTGACCTCTGTGTTGGTTTGTAACTGGTTTTGTGGGATCCCTGATGTAGAGAGGAACGATGATCTAGATCGGTGTTGATGTCTGTAACAGTACAGTCATGTTTTGACCATTCCTGGCAGATTCTGCTTCACTGTCATTATCCAAGAAGGACCAAGCATTTAAAAGGGTTTATCCTTTTAATTCACAGTTGTCAGGAGAAATGTGAAAGCCTAGCAAATGCCTCTTTGCTCTTTTCACTGGAGAGGCACTTAGAGGAGAAAAGGAAGAAGGAAGTATTACAGAGCATTTTACTTTAAAAGTGTTAATCCATTGTCTCCTGTTGTAGCTCTCTGAGGAGCTACCCTTGTCTTGGCAAACCTTTACCCGCATTAAAGTAAAACTCATCTCTTTAGTATCACTTCAAAACATGTTCTGGCTGTTTAATTTGTGCTGAGAAGAGAGCTTTAGATTGTCTCTATTCAATGTTAACATTGGTCTATTTGTAAAAACTAACTTTTTCTGAGGATTATTCTTTGGTTATTCCCCCCCCCCCCCATATATGTATGTATATTGTAATTTGGAATCATCTTAAGAAGTACTTTTAGAGAAACACAAAACCATCGTTTTCATGGTCCAAAGAGACACCTTCCTTAAGTATAAGTTGTGTGTTGTTTTTTAAAAATAGAACAAAAACTGACCGCCACCCTTAAATGCTTTTGTGGCAATATTCTAATGTCAACAAAGTTATTAAAATTTATGTCATTCAGTCACTTAAGTTTCTTTTTTCAGAGCCCCAGAGATTTGGAGAGGTAAAGAGCAGATCTATGCTTTTTATAAAGACGGAAGTCATTTTAGATTTAAGATATTAAGAATAACTCTCATGCATTAGTGAAAATTGTTAAAATTTCCAGTTTTGTGGTTTCATGCAAGGTCCTCCAATTTGAATCTTATTTGTTTTTTTAGCCACTTTTTCCTTTCACTGTCACTACAATTGTTCAGTCTTCTCCATCATTCACATCAGTAATTCAGAAATCCATTGTTATATGTCTGTCTTGATTTTACTGCTTCTTTGTATACGTCTTTAATAAGAATGATCAGATCTTAGACATATACAAGTCTTCGTAACTGAAACTCATATCCACATTACCCAGCTGCTGCAGTCTTCATAGCATGATCCTGCTCAGTTTGTGTCTAAATAGATGATTTCCAAGAGGGATCTGCCTGGCGGGTGCTTCCAACTGTGTTAACTTTCTGCTTTTCCCTTGCTTCCTCGCTTTCCTGCCCGTTGAGCACCAGTTATGTACTTGCGCTTTTAAAGGTGCTCTGCTGCTCTCTTACCTAGCTGTTTGCATCCTCACGATAGTGAGCAAGGATGCTGTCACTTGATCCCTACTTCATCATATTCTCAAACACATGCATCACCATTCTGAGTGGAATGGAGGAGCCTGCTACAGCTTTGCATTTGCTGTCCTCTCCATCAAATGCCTGTTTTAAGACATAAATGTGAGATTCCATCAGTTGCAGTCTTTGCTTATCACAGTGGTCCTGCTTTTATTTTGTTCCTCATGATATTTTATTATACTTCATTGTTTTCTGTCATCTTGTGTTTTCAGTATTTTTGAAGTGCTCTATTTTTGTTATTGATTTAGACACCAAGTCAGGGCGGTTAGGCATTGCCGCAGCATAGGTCATTAGTCATGATTTTTGTTCTCCAACCTTGTCTTTAAGCACTTGACTCAGCTGGTCTTCTGGAGGTGAATGGCTCTCATTTCTCTTACACCTAGCTGATCAGCAAAATGCCTGCAGGTGTTCTTGCAGGGCTTTCCTGAGAGTGTCCCCTGGAGAGGGGATGGGAGTTCCAGACCGCAGCGTGGCTCACAGCTAAAGCCCAGCAGTCAGCTGGCAAGGACCTGCAGCTCCTGCCTGTGGGTTTGCAGTGGGTCAATCTGGAAGAAGGTGCTTCTGCAAAATGTGCTAGGTTGTTTTTTGGATTTGTTTGCTTGGCTGGGTTTGGAAAGCAGTTAAATTAATATTTTCTAAACAATGAGCGAGAGAGAAAAAGGAAGAATTACACTTGAGAAGAAATGGTGATAAGGGGTATTTTATTTTGCTTCAGAAAAATGTTTCTTTTGAAGCTTTTTGCAGTTAGACTGACTTCTGAATTTGAAACTGTCTTTAATCTTAATCTAAAGCAGTGAAAGTCTGAATAAGCTAAGGTGCGTATCCTAGCTTTCTGAATCTTTCCATTTTGGAGGTATCTAAAATTTGAAAATATGAGGGAGTAATGGGACAGAATTACCCTGTTTTCACTCACCCCTGATATCAGTACACCTATTTGAACAGTCTGCATTTGCAAAGCCTTCGAACTTTTCAGATTTTGCACTTGCTTTCCAGGTATTTTAGTTTTACTGCAGATTGCTACATCTTAGGAACCACCAATGACTTCTCTCTGAAACTCTGGTACATTTGAGAGCGAGAAGGATAAATCAGCACTGTGACTTGTTTTTCAAGTGTTACATTTTGCACATTGATTAGAATCCTCTTTTACTTAGAAATTAAATCTATTCTTATGTTATCAGAATCAGATTCCTTTAGAAGAGAAAGCAAACCTGTTTGACGCTTCTTACTCTGTATGCTTTTTCTGTTTCCCTCTTTCAATTAAAGTGTAAGATTTTTAGACCTGCAGTAGTCATTCAGGTGTTGGAAGTTATCAGTTTAGCTTGAAGGTAAACTAAAAGCAGACTCATGTAACTCACTCACAGCTCTTAATAAGATTTCTTCATAAATAAGACCTTTTATTTAAAAACAAATTCCTACTTTCCTATTGGGTTGATCAGAATAACTACAATATAATGTAAGGTGAAGTATTATGCTCACAGTGATGTCAGCTTGCAATCTTGATTTTCCTTTTTGAAGTTAAATGCATATTTTATTTTCTTAATTTTTCTTTGAACTAATGTGCACTTTTCTAATATCTTAGAATATTACAGTATTTTCACTTTTACATTCCAGACTCCTGTTCCTCCATTCTGTAAAATTACATAACTATGTACTGCCACAAAATTATTTTAATGTGTCTTATCTTTTCTTTTTAAGGCCGTTCTTCCCTCTTCCCAATAGATGATGGTTTGCTGGATGATGGTCATAGTGATCAGGTTGGAGTCCTGAATTCACCTACCTGCTATTCAGCTCATCAGAACGGAGAACGAATTGAGCGGTTTTCTCGGAAAGTGTTTGTTGGGGGTCTTCCACCAGATATTGATGAAGGTGAGCCACCTGAAAGCAAAGCAAACCGTGTGTGGAGGGAGAGAGCTAGAGAGATTTTGAAAAACCTAAATGAAGAGGTAGAAATCATCCACCCAGCTACAGCTATGTATATTTTTTTAGAGAGGTGATGGATATATTGAGCTTAATAGTCATCCATCTCTTGGTTTTGAGATTTCCTCTGGTTCTGTGCTTGCATATTGTAGAGTTGCGTGTGATGCCTGGAATTTGTGCTCCTGCTTACCTTGCATCTTCCTTTGAAATACATCTTAGCCCTTCATAGTGTCCTCTATCTGTGCCTGCTTTATTCTCTATTCATAGAAAGCTTCTGTTAGTAATTGAATTTCAAATTCTATTTTACCATTACCTGGAGATCTCAGAAGTGGTTTAGAAAGGTTAATATTATTCCTGTTCATAAATAGAGAAACTAAGGCAGAGGAAGGTCAAGTAGCAGAGTATTCTGCGATGCATTAAACATAGAATGCACCACGGAAGCTCAGATTGTTACGCCATGCAGTTGGAATTGCTTTGTACAATAGTGCTGATTTGAAGTCATCGTGCTGGTTTATGTTGGGTTTCTCCTGTGCAGATAAATGTAAATTAAATGCTAGCTTTGTAATGTAGACAGAAGTCCCTTTACAAGGTTCACTGTAATCCTAGAGGTAACTTGCAAATAAAATAAGCTGACTGTGGTTAATTAATTAACTTCCAGATACAGAAAGACCATATTTTGGTTTTGTTTTCATTGTGATGCTCTCTTGCAAGGTACTAAGAGATGTATTTTGTTATCCTTTAGCTTTTTTGATGCACTTTAGCTTCCAGTTCAAACGTGCACTGTTGCCTTTCATACATGCGCTAAACAAGGATACGTGAAAATACAGTTTTTCTTCCCTGCTTGTTTATGTGCTGATGACAGGGTACAACTGAAAGAAATGTAACATTTTTGTGTTTGGTCAGTTATTGCTCTTGTGGACCCTAGGGTAGTTAAATTTTGTCCACATGACTGAGGTTCTTACAGTCGCTGACAGGAAAGAGTGACTGGGATAGAAAGGCTTCATGAAGTTGTGTGGGGGTGCATAGTAGATCTTGCAACAGGGCTGCTCATGGTTATGTTAGAAGCACCTCTAAATAGGGAGTTTTAAGTTTCTCTGCTTGATAGTATGCTGGCAGTTTCCAGCAGGTAATTGCAGTGTTATGTGCTATGCAAGTATCTACCTACGAAGCTCTGAGCTGCACATCACTAAAGAAGGAATTATTTTGTTTGCATTCAAACCAGATTCTGAATTGAAGGAACACCAGTTTTCACCGCTGCCTTCGGTTGCCCGTATACTTCTGAAATGCTCCTCTTATTAAGCAATAAAAAACACACAAGCTTAAAATCAGCAGAAATATATAGCATAAATATTAATGCTTTGGAAAATGTCTCTAAGCTTTTTGTTCATGAAAGTTGGAAATTTTTTTATTCCTTTTTTTGCCATGAAATGTTAGCTATGCTAGAAACAAAGATCTTTGATAGTACTTCTTCATTGAGTTACATCATTTATTTTAATTACAACTCTTATACCTGTTTTCAGATGAAATTACTGCTAGCTTCAGACGATTTGGGCCTTTGGTGGTCGACTGGCCTCACAAAGCAGAAAGCAAGTCCTATTTTCCACCAAAAGGTAAGAGTTGGAAGGTTTTGACCTGTCACTGAGTGCACATCTTACTCTGGGGAACTGAGGGTGTAATTCACAATTTACAATCGCTGTAAACAGTTCTGCAGTTTCAGTGCAGGTTCAGACGTGGCTTCTTTACAGACCAAGTCTAACACCTGAGTGTTTTAATATTGTGTCTGGTTCGGTGCTGGAATCCTGAAGGAGCTCTGTATTCTGATTTCCCATATATCTGATCAATGTTATATAGTTATATGTGTAATTAATCCTAAATTCTGTATTTGTATTTCTGTCTGGTTTCCAAAACTGAAATTTGGTCAAATTTTTAAGATTGAATCTTAGATAAAAGTTTTCATAGGAATTTACAGGTAGGATTCAGAAGGATGCATTTGGTTATCTGATCAAGATAACCAATACTATGTTTATTTCAGTTTTAGGATGTGAACTTCCTATAAAATCTCCAAATATTGATACATTAATTAAATATTGATTTTTAACAATTTTTAGTGTTGCTATTAGACTAAGTTTTTTAATATCACTTGAAGTGTTGGAAAAGCCATTTTGTACATTAAGTAATTAAATTATGTAGCATATCTCTGTACATGTACAATCATTGGTACATATAAAATGGAAAAATCTGATCCATGTATGAAAGCAATTCATTTTGTAGAGAATGCAGCAATTCATTCCTTCCATGGAAGTGAAAAAAGTAGGTATAGTGCTTTTACTCTTCACTTATTTATCTGATCATCTATGCTGGGGAAAAGACAGGATTATTATTGCAGATGGGTCATCTAAAGAGCAGGAAATGGAATTGAAACTATTCAAATAGTATTTATGAACACTATATGGAAATTCTAAGGAAAAATAATAGACTTTGGCATTTTTGATTGCATAAAGCTACTGTCAAGTTAAATTTGATTATCCTTAGGAGCGCTGCTCTCTTCATAAATTACCAAGAGAAATTCCTGAGGGACTCATTGAGGAGGGTGTATTTCGGTCTGTGATGCATGTATAGAAGAGGGAAGATGGAATATGTTCTTACTGAAAGGAATACATTCTGGCATTCATTCTCAAGGAGATAGTCCTGTCTCAGTATCTGAACATCTTAAGGATGTATTTCCGGACTTCCTCATTTAACAAACCTTTTGATGCAGTTGGAACACTTAGAATTACCACTCTAAAAATAAATAATCTTCACTGAACACAGAGCTTCTTAAAAGCAGAGAATACAAATAGAGCTTCAGTCTGTTCTTATTAGTTTGTAGGTGCTTCCTAAACTGTTAACTTGATTTCCCATGGTTAATTGATCCTTATTTGGAAATTGATAGCACTTACTATTTTCAGTCTTAGAACTTAATTCTAATTTGCAGTTTATTATGATGTTCGGTATTGTTCTGTAGTGTAGCCTAGCACGCTTTTAGTGTAGCTTTCTCTTTGTACATACTCTGAAACTATAAACACAGTAATATTCAGTGCTATATCTTTTTTCAGTGCGATATATGTGCCATGACTATTTCTTAATTTGTCTTAAGTATTACTCGTGTGCAGGCAAGAACCGTGTATACATATATTTAGTAAGTTGTCTGAAACTGCTGAAAATAGGCTAAATACTAAGACAGCTTAGAGATTGATCATTAATTAGAAATTTAGAAATACATACTGTATTAGCCCAAGAAGTAGTTTTGGGGTTTGTTTTTTTCACTTCTGATCTCCAATTTTTAATTTGTTACTGTGCATGGAATCAATTCAGTGTGTACATCTTTTTTCAGTCTCATTAGAGATTTGCCACAGTATTACTTTCCACCATCATCTCAGAATTACCCTGTTCTGGACTGATTTATATAATGGTCTTCTCTGTGGTGGAAAAGGCACAGCCTGGGTTTTCTTCTTATTCTTGTTGAGTTTTCCAAACTGTGGTTCCTTCCAGGCTCTCTGCTTACAGGAAGCCTTGAGGAGAAGCCAAGTTTATAATGAGTGTTTCCAAGTGTCCCGACCCACCAGGGCTGGCTGTCTCCTGAGAAACACCAACTGCTTGCTCTTAACTAATTACATTTTGTATTTACTTGCCACAAAATTAGGCCCAAATAAAACAGGAATTTTTAAAACTTCACACTACTCTTAGAGCTCTGTTCTGAAGCAGACAAAAATTGTTCTGAGATCAAAGTGCAAAGTCAAGTGATATAACTGCAGTGGAGAGCTCCTTCCTGTCCTACTTGCCACTGTTTATCATAACTCCTGTTTATTACGTAGTTGGCAAATATACTTATTTATGAAACAATACACAAGTCTAAAGCAACTTGCTGAGTTGAGGACTCCTTCTTATGAAAATGAAGCCCCTAAAGCAATGGTGCCGTGAGGAAATGCAAACCCAGTGAAGGCCTTTCAAAATACACCCAGTCGTCTGTACTATTTATAGTCTCTATCAAATGGAGGATAATCTGATTTAAACAGGGCAATATCCCCAGCCTCTTCTAATTGTCTGCGTGTTTTTATTGCCTTCTATCACAGTAGTTGTGCGGTAGCTTCATTTATTCAAGGTTTTTAACTGCTAACTTAGAACTGACTGAAAAAAAGGAGATTGAAGTGGTTTTATTTCTAGTTTAAGAAGCAAACTCCAGTCCATCCAAGTTCTGTTTAACTTGTTACCAGGTTGTTTGATCACGCTGGGTGGGATTGAACTCTGGATTCAGGCACATAACTTTAGGTGTGTTGTGTGATTAGTGTTTAAGCTTCCTTTAATTAGTGGGAATCTGGCCAATGCAGTCACTGGAGTAAAGAGGACTATTCAGGTCACCGTAACATAAGCATGTTGAGCTTGATGTGTTTACCCACCAAGCCATCTTGGTCTTTACCAAGGCCATCTGAAAGATGGTGACAGGTCTTGCAAATGTGATGCAGCACCTATTGAAGCCCCACACCATTCTGGAGCACCAGCTGATGGTTAGGCAAAGTCCTGCGGGGGATAAATGGTGCTAGAAATCTCCATGTCCCACTTGGTCAGCTGAGTAACTGTCTGGTCACCACTGCCTGTGTTGACTGGATCTCTGCTAAAAGAGGAGCTTAAACACAGTCACTGCAGAAATGTGGAAATGGGTGTTTGGATCTTGAAGTGAGTCCTGCTCCCCCATACTCAGAAGTGTCTCAGCTCATAGCTATGTTAGAGTTGTATCACCTGAATTCTTTGTCCTCAAGCGTGCTTTGGAGTTAGTTCTCCATCGAAGGTGAATAAACTGAACAAGTGAAAGATTATGTTTTAAAGATTAAATTTAAATATTTTTGGTGATGAGATGAGGAATAGGTGAAACATAGTGTGTCCTTACCAAAAGTGAATTATTCCTATCATCAAATGCAGGTTAGGACACACAATTGATCTACAGTTTACACTGCTTTCTGATTTAAGCCAAGACGCAGCATTCTGTGGGGAATAATTGCACTGCACTGAGGGCGTTTTGTGTCCTCTGGGGAGAGTCTGCTGCTCCAAAACCAAACCCAGCTGTACTGACTGGCGTGGACAGTGCCATGCTGACTCTCTAGACTCCTTCTTTAAGCCACTAGCGATGGGAGTTAAAGGCAGCTTGCTGGAACTTTATGCTGCTCTCCAGTTTCTACACAGAGTATGCGTAGCAAAAGCATCCTTTCTCCTTGTGGTAAACTTCCATATTAATATGAAATAAAGAAATTATGCTTTGCTGGGAGAATCATCTTAGCTACCAGTGTGAATCTAGTGTAGAACACTTTGGTTTGAGTTGTTCTTTCTGTAAGAATACAAAAAATTAAAAGGTTTTATTAGGTAATACAGCTGGAACTCTTCAGATTTCTCATGGGCTTTGTTTCCAGTGCTGACTCCAAACATTCAAAAGAAAAAAGTATTTCTTGGTCTCGTTTCATTGAGAGATACCAGCTCAGAGTAAGGACAACTGTAACCAGTGCAGTATCTTTACGTATCTGGGAATGAGGTTCTAAAGCCAATTACCATGTGCAGAAAGATTTGTTTATTTTGGTGTAGTTTTCTGAGGATGGGTATTATCAAAGTCCCCTACACTGATTGCCTTTGAAGACAGGAGTATTACTAACAGTTCCAGTGTTATGCAGAGGAACTTAGTTAAGTGATAAACACTGACAGGAGTTACCTAAACATTGTCTCCCACAGGAGAGGCTCACACTAACAAATTTTTGTAGGACTGTTTCACCTAATATTTTTCACCTTGTGAAATATGTACGAAACGTCCAAGCTTTGTTGCTTGGAAAGTAATATCTGATCATGACCTGCTACATGTGTTGGTGTACGTCTGAGCCAAGGGTATGAAGCAGATCTCTTCAAAGAAAACTTAGAGTAGCTTTGCTTTTCCATTATAAACACTTGCACTGCTGTTGGGTGTGAAGGTGTGGTATGCCAAAGAAACAAGTGAGAGAGTTAAACTGGTTTGTAGTACAGTAAAACAGCTCCTACTCTTCACCCTACCGGCTCACCATGTTTCACTGTATCATGTGCTTTCTACCATACACCGTAATTGGAGTTCAGTACTACTTCAGAGACTTACAGCACTTCATCTTTTTCATCATACTTATGCATGTGACTTCTTGCCAGCATTCTAGCTCTGCAGACATCGAACATCCAGCATAGTTCATGAGTTATGGATGCTGAGGTGAAACATAGTCCAGAAAAAGGATAATGAAGTTTGTAACATACTGTTGTTGGCGTGTGGTACCTGGAGTAACAAGAAAGATAGAATGGTTTGGGTTGGAAGGGACCTTAAAGGTCATGGAGTTCCCCCCCTCTGCTATGGGCAGGGACACCTCCCACCAGCTCAGGCTGCTCAAGGCCCCATCCAACCTGGCCTTGAACTCCTCCAGGGAGGAGGATGTCCACAGATTTTCTGGGCAACCTGTGCCAGTGTCTCACTGCCCTCAGGGTGGAGAATTTCTTCCTTTATAGCTAATGTGAATCTATCCTCTTTCAGTTTAAAGCCCTTGCCCCTTTGTCTTATCACTACATACCCTTGTAAAAGGGTATACCCTCAGCTTTTTTGTGAGCCCCCTCAAGGTATTGGAAGGCTGCTCTAAGGTTTCCCTGGAGCCTTCTCTTCAGGCTGAACAACCCCAGTTCTCTCAACCTTTATTCATAGATGAGGCTCTGGTTGCAGCTGAATGATCTTTAAGGTTCTGTGTTTCATAGCCCTCCTTTGGACCCACTGCAACAGGTCCACATCCTTATGTTGTAGGTCCCAGAGCAGGTCATGGTACTGCAGGTGGGATCTCACGAGAGTGAGTAGAGGGGCAGAATCACCTACCTTGAACTACTAGTCACGCTTCTTTTGATGCAGCCCAGGATAAAGTTAACTTTCCAGGCTGCAAGCTCATGCCAGCTCATGCACCCCAAGCCCTTCTCTTCAGGGCTATGCCCAATCCAATCTCTGCCTAGCTTGTATTTGTGCTTGGGATTGCCTCGACCCAGGTGCAGAACCTTGCACTTGACCTTGTTGATCTTCATGAGGTTGGCACAGGCCCACCTCAAGCCTGTCAAGGCTCCTCTGGAGGGCATCCCTTCCCTCCAGTGTGTCCACTGCACCACAAAGCTTGGTGTTGTTGGCCAGTTTGCTGAGGGTGCATTCAGTACCACTGTCCAGGGCACTGATAGAAGAAGAGTGCTGATCTATGATGATTATCTGAAATACCTGAGATAAGTGTGTGCTTTCCCCTTGCAATCACTTGCTCGCTAGTGAACGTAGCCGGTTGCCTGTGCAACTGGTGTTCTTTGACGAAGTCTGTAGCTAATGTATAATTGATTTATGCCAGGAAATTTGCCCTTATCCAGGACAAGTGATGGAGAGTGATTTGTATGCAGGCTAGGCAAGTCTAGCATTCTTTGGAAAGGATTGCCTGTCTCTGTATGTTGCCTGCAAAACGTGGGACCTGAGTAAATTGTCTTCTCTAGCCAGTTTTCTTCACCGGGAGAGATGGTTATTTTTCTCCAGACTAGATGTAGGCAAGTAAACTAAAAAGCACTGTAAATCATTGAAGGACAGAGCTGTGGAGCAAAACCACCCCCCAACCAGTTTGATAGTACAGACTATACCCTAACTTTCTCAGTATCTTTTTAGGGGCAGAAAATGCTGGTGCTTTAGTAGCTTCTCTCAGAAATGCAGTGTCATTTCCAAAAGACTTGGTAAAGCAGCCATGTTCCTTCTTGCCAAGCTCACTCTAGAGCAGCTTATTCAGCATTTGCTTTTCCATCCAAGTAATAAAGTTTAACTTCGTATAAAAATTCCAGACTTGATAGTAATCCCAGAAAGAAATGTGGATTTATGGTCCTTAAAAGGATATTTTAGAATAGAACCCTAATTGTCCCTTTGGGCACCTGTAAAGTAGCAGATTTTGCATGTATTGTTAAACTGTTAAAGCATTCAAATGTGAGAGTTTTTGCTTGCCTGACTTTGCTTTTACCGTAGCATTAAATAAGCATTTTGATTCCTATTTTTGTAGCATTTGGGAGGTTTGCTGGGTCACTTATGTAACAAAGTACTTTGATCTGATCTCTAGAATAGAGATTAGTCCTTTGTGCCAAGTCGGATTTTCATTGTATAATGTCTGTTGCTGCCAATGAATTATGCTCAGCCTAGACTTCCAGTACATGATAGAGCACACGTGTGCTTTTATTTGGTTATTAGTCTCTTTTGACAATTTTTTTAAGGATAGAAGCTTGTTGGTCGTGGGGAGGTAGTACATAGTTAAAGATGATGACTAATAACAACTGCTTTAACTTTCTGTTACTTTTAGAATAAACACATTTGAATGGAAAAGACACCGACAAAGATGATTAAAAAAAATAAAGATAAAAGAAAAAGTATCAGTTGATTTGGCTTCTTTTTCCAGGTTATGCGTTCCTCCTGTTCCAAGAAGAGAGTTCTGTTCAGGCCCTAATTGATGCCTGCATTGAAGAAGATGGAAAACTCTACTTGTGTGTCTCCAGTCCTACTATCAAGGACAAACCAGTAAGCAAGCAGTAGATGGCCTGCAGGCTGTAGCTGCCATCTGTCTAAAGCTGCATTTGAAAAGATGACGATGAAAATCAAAAGCAAACTACTGTTGGCAGAGCTCAACCTCTGGAGCAGTTGGATGATTTTTAAAATTGTAGTGTTTTAAAGTAATAGGATTAAAAAAAGAGCACCTAGACGTGCTAAACTGGTGGGATTATGGCTCTTGAACAGTTTCGTGGATATTGTAGTGAAACTTTAAGTAGCATACTGTTTGCTTTCCCAATTCCATAGGTTCAGATCCGTCCCTGGAATCTCAGTGATAGTGACTTTGTAATGGATGGTTCCCAGCCACTTGATCCTCGAAAAACGATTTTTGTTGGAGGAGTCCCCAGACCATTAAGAGCTGGTGAGTTTAATCTGTGGCTGTTTTTAAAACTAGGAGGTTCTTGGAAGTACAATGAACCATGAATACTTCTGCCAAATTATGTATGGCTAGTGTATGGATAGTTATATACATATAGAAACACAAGACTGTCATGATAATTATAACCACAGTACAATATTCGTGTATTATGTTTCTCTAGTAACTGCTTTCACCTGCCTTTGGCCATAATCACTGTTATCACTGAGATTTACTGGAAACTTACATGTCCGAAACTGTAGAAAATATCGTATTAGCCAAACTGTAGTGTAAACTGTCATGAAAGAGTTTACTTTAAAAATAATGCTGTTGGAACCTCTTTGCCATGTTCCACAAGTATGTGGAGCTCTATTTGTACTTGCTTGTCGTTGTGCATTAGCTACTCTTCCGCCCTGATCGGGTTGCAGTTACTCTTGCTGATACAGACAAAGCAAAAACACAGGCGGGGAAGAAGTGCTTGAAGGAGTAGAAATAGGGGAGAAAAAAGGAAGAAATTCGGAGAGTTAGCACAGTCTGTATGGCACAACTCTATGTGAGGTTGCAGGACTCCTTCTAGACTCTTGTTGGAGTGCGTGAAGGAAAAATTAAATGTTTTGTAACTGTGGAATGGTTGGTCTACGACCTGGACAGTCTGCTTCGTGAGACTGGCGGCACTAGCCTGCACTATTTTATGGAGGTTTTCCAATATGTGGGTTAAAGTGAATGCTGAAAGTAGAATCATGACATGCAGTGGTTCAGAATCCATTTTCTATTGGAGTGGCTACTGGACTTCCTTAGCCTTCCATAGTTTGTAATGAATTTTGATCTTGGAGGAAGATGAGCTTTGACATGGAAGAAGTAGGAGAACCAGGAAGTTGTAGTGCAAATTTGGGGTGTAAAGAATTTTAATTTTTTCTATCGTGGACCTGCAATGCTCAAGCTTTTCTGTTATTTTACTTACAAGATTTTGCTTTTGACTGTAGTAAAAGCTCTGTAAATTAGCATAAACATAGCGTGTTCCAACTGCAGATTAATTTTTCTTTAAAAGCACTCCAAATACTCGAGATTACTGTGCTGAATGTCTGTGATAAATTTAATGGATGCATTCTTATGCTTAGCTTTCAAAAGCCCTGTATATGTGAAAATTACTTTTATGGCATTGTTAAATAAGAATCATGACTTCAGTAAAACTTTAGGAGACTTTTCAAACAACTATGTAACATCAATGACTGCTGACACCTTTAATACTCTAACACAGAGGATACTACTTTTTTCCACCTAAATGAATGACACTACTGAATTCAAGATAACTGTTAATAGAGGATTGCTGAAATAGAGAACACCTACCAAGGAATTTGTGGCGTGTGGATTTATTTTATACTGCTTACATTCCATGTCTGCCCAGAAATCTTTTGCTCTGCTCTCCTGAGGAAAACCACCATGGAATTTCAGTTCCAGGTTATCAAGGACTTAGAATTCCATTGTTCCTTGGATGCATGTACCCTGTGTGAAAGATCTGTCTCTGGGTATTTCGTAGCTCATTTAATGTTTCTGTATTTATTGTAGTTCCTGTTACATCGGCTGTTGCAAAATTAATTACTAAAATTAACTTTTTTGGTATTTTTAAATACCAGTGTGTTATATAAAATTTGTACTGTAAGAAGAGTTTAAGCGACCATTGTTTTGTTTCTTAATAGTGGAATTGGCTATGATCATGGACCGTCTCTATGGTGGAGTCTGTTACGCAGGAATTGATACTGACCCTGAGCTGAAGTACCCAAAAGGTGCTGGACGTGTTGCTTTTTCCAATCAGCAGAGTTACATTGCTGCCATCAGTGCTCGGTTTGTTCAACTTCAGCATGGCGATATTGATAAAAGAGTAAGTTATACAGAAATTTCAAAAAGTAAATCAATACAGGAGTGATGCATAGTACAGTAAATCAGTACAGGAGTGATAAAGGAACTTCTCAGTCTAACACTGCATTTGATTGGCTGTTGTGTTGGCTTCTGCATTACTTTTGGTGTTCCTGTACATCCACTCGTTCCAGGAGTTGAACCAGGAGTGTACCCAGACCAGTGCTGTGCATTCCGCAGAGCAGCAGTTCGTTCCTTGGACATATTTTAGGCCATATGTTCTTTCACTTCTGGAGTTCTTAGTTTTGTTGTGTAGAGGCAAAGGAGTTGAAAGTCTCTTTTGTTCTGATGAAACCAAATACTGCGATAACTCCTCTGCCATTCATGGGAAACTCCAATATACATTGGTTTCAGATTAGCATTAAATTTGCAGCTGCCTTTAATTTCAGCCGTAATCGTCAGTGCTTAGCACTTCAGAAAATCAATCAAGCTCAGCACCTAAAATACAAAATGTTTTATCCTTCCTGTTTGAGTCATCTCTGTATTTACCAGCGTGCATTACTGGTTGCTACAGATGCTACCCTTTGCTAGCCAAAGGAAACCCAACTGTTAGTAAGACCACCAGTGAATTTCATTACTCCTAATTAGAAGAGTAACAAACTGGCATCTAAATTATGTCGGGCTTCAGTGCTACTTCTTTTGATGTCAAGAGCTGCAGAGTTACTCCCTGGTATTAATAGATGTTCTTTGGGGAAAAAAACGTCTTAGAGGAAGGAGGTTTAAGTAAAGTAGTTCAAGGTCCAGTCTCCTCTCAGATCAAAGTGAAAAAGAAAGTAGTGCAGTTAAGAGAAGTCTGCTGCAGGGAGGTGGCACGTGCGTCTCCTTTCAGAGTCGTGCAGCTTTGCATCTGTCTCACAGCTACCAGTGGCCTTGTGAGCTGGAATGCCCAAACATGGTCCTTTCCAGGGGATGAGGGGGTCTGAATGGGGGGGTGAACTAGGCTTCACTATAAGATGTGACAGCTAGGTTTTACTGGTGGGATTGCTGCCCTTGTGGCTTGCAGCTGACTTTGACTGACTAATAGCTCTGCCTTTTGGCTAGGAAAAATGGCCTTGGCACTGCGGCTATGTGAGGGGAAATAGAGCTATTAATCATCTTGCATTTGAGTATGGGGAAAAAATGGGAATAAGGACCCGAATCCAGAACTCCGTCTGAAGAAAAGCTGATTTGGTCATTCAGCTTCAGAACTGGGCATAGCTCAGTGTGCTTCAGGAACTGCCTGTGGTGCATTTGGCTGCAAGGTGACCTAACCTTAAACCTAGAGGTGGATGTTTGGGTCCTGTCCAGACTTGTTCCTCCTCAAAGGTGAGAGATGTGGACTTGAACCCTGCAAACTAGGGGATGCTTTTTTTCTTGGTCTTTTGCAGTAGGAGTGTCCTTTGCGGTAGAGGAGTCGTTAGAGAAAGGAAGGCACAAACCTGCTTTGAAGTCTGCATTTCCAAGTGGGTTTGTTGTTTGTTTGGGGTTTTTATGATAGGTCACCAGAGATTTTAAGGGCTTTTTGGATGCCAAGCAGGCATCTGAAGTGGCACTGCTTTGTTTGCACAGAAAGGGACGTAATTTGAAGTGTGATGTAACACTGAAATCCTTAAAGGGGATGGGAAGTGAACCTCTGGTAAGAGTGGGCTTGTGCAGCAGGCTGCTTGTAGCTTGGGCAGGGGAAAACACCCACAAAAACTACCTCAGACACTGGGTTTCAGAAGCACAGCATTTGAGTGATATCTGTGAAACTCAATCCATACAAACAGTAGTGAAATTATTTCTTCAATCACTGTAGCAAAAATTAAACAACAACAAATATAATTAGTATCTGTAGACAGCTGTTCATGGGCTGGAGGGGTTGGGGGGCAGAGAGAAGGAAGATCTAGGCTTTCTCTATAAATATCTGAATGCTCAGTTTCTTTTGATTGTTTTAATTGGTGTTCTTTCTTTAGTGCTGCTTTTCTAATTCTTGCAAATTAATTTTTTGATTCAAGTGGTCTCTTAAGTCTGGAAATCTGGCATTTTTTATTAGCATCCTTGGGTTTTTTCTGATTTTTAAGTGTGTGCTACTGCTGAGGTTTTTCACTTGCAAAATACAGCACTGCCAAGTCTGAGTATTCTGATACATTTGTCTTTAAATCTGATGACGGGGAGGGTTTACAAACTTGTTTAATTCACAAGGCTTTAATCTTTATTTTTTTATTCTTTTTATTCTTTATATCATTGCATATATATCTTTATACAACCCAGTTGCATTACTGAGGGGTGATAGAGCAGCCTCATTTTAGGGAACACCTTAACTCTCAGCTGGTTTTGAGAGTATGAAAAGAGCTATTAGAAATACGGTTTTGCTCCATGGAGTTTAAACACTAATGCCTTTTTCAGGCTCTGAAAATATTCTGAAATCAATATTAGTGCTGATTTGTAGATGAGCAGGTGATTTGTATAAATCTGCTAACCGCTCTTTCTGTGGAAGAGGAAGGTGGTCCTTCAGGTACCGCTGCCCTCGGAGATGTGTAGGTATGATGCTCAATAAAGCAGTATATTGTACCAGTTCTATCCAGTCTCTGTAGGCCTGCTGTCCTTTCACATTCTTCTCGTAACTGGTTCTGTCTATGTAAAAGTCTTTTCTTTTTTCTTGCCAGATTTTGCAGTTCACCTGTTTATCCTTCTGAACTTTAGTCTGAAGTATTTATAGGATTTTTTTGGACATACCTTTTCCTGCCTTAATTGGAAATCTTGGTGTTACACTTACTTAGCAAACATTATCTGTGATCTTAACTTCTTCCTTACCTAAGTACTCTGCAGCTTCTCTCCAGTTCTTTTGATGTGTAGATATGTTTAGTTTCTCTAACAGATGTTTTTCTTCAGTAAAGTGCTCCTTATCCTGTTTTATCATATATGAAAGCTCAGCTCTAAACATTTCCTTGAAACTTGTCTGGAGTTTCAGCTCCAAACAGTTCCTTAAAACGTTGGCTTTCATACGCCGGCAATCTGCATCCACTTCATGTAGTGCTTCCATTTGCTGAAGTGTTTCTCTTAATACATTTGCAATCATTTTCATACCAATCTGAGGACGTTAATGCACTGAAGCTTGAAATATGTGCTGCTTCATGCTTTCAGCAGTTTTGAACCATGGACACAATTACTGTGTAAAATACCTTGGAAAGTTTGAGGGTAATTTGTGATAAGGCAAGTTTATTGTGGTATAAAAAGAAGCAGAGCTTGTGCTGAATATAGATGACTGGAAGAAGCATGCTCTGTTTGAAATGGAGATATATTTGATGTGTCAAGTATGACTGCTTCTGAAGCTAAGAACATGAAGACTATTATGCTGTAAAATTTGGTGTAAATAGCATTTTAAAGTTCTTATTTCAAACATTCTGTCTGACTGTTGTACATAATGTTAACATCTACGTGTAACATTCTTCTCGGGTAATAGTATCTTGGGAAAAAATATCTCTTGCAGCAGTGAGGTTTAGTGTGAACTGGAATAACACTTTTTTGCCAACAAATGGCAGAAAATACCATCTTTAAAAATGAGGAAAATGTGGAAGAGAAGAATACATTCCTTAATGATGGAGTCGACTCATTTTCCACTTTATTATGAAGTTCTTACTGTCTGGCAGTAGCAGTTGTTATACAAATACATCGTGCAAATCTGGACTCTTGCCACTTTTGCACTCTGGCAGTCAGATGTGTGTTGGAGAAAAGCTCCCTAAGACAGGGGGTTGTAACGGTGTCTGCATTTGCCTTTTAAAAATATTTTCAGAAATACATTGAATACAAATTTTTGTACAAGTCAATGCTACAAAAAGAACAGGTAATAGATGACCAAATCCTGTAGCTCCAAATTCGACTGGTTTAGAAATGAAGGGAGTGAATTTACAGGGAACAAGAGTGCTAAAAGATCTGTAGAAAGTACTTCTAATTAGTTGGGAGACCTTTGGGCTTGTTTGTTTGGCTTCTGTACTACCATTGGCCAAGAACATCTTTCCAGAGTAAATTAAGGAGAGGTTCTGATGTAACTATTCATTGTATATACGTTGTACTTTTAAAATTTGTCTTGATTTGTGTTCTGCTTACTCTATGGATAGATCTGTAGCTGAGAAATAAGACAGCAAGAACTGATCACCTGAAACTGGACACATGAACACCTTTAAGATGACATTTGTTTGGGGGTTTTTAACCAGAAAAAAATGAATGCCCTCATATAACGTCAAGTAGGGAGAGATATTAACTGGAATTGTTTCTGGTTTGCTCCAACAGGTGGAGGTAAAGCCATACGTGTTGGATGACCAGATGTGTGACGAATGCCAGGGCGCACGATGCGGTGGAAAGTTTGCTCCTTTCTTCTGTGCCAATGTCACTTGCCTGCAGTATTACTGTGAGTTTTGTTGGGCAAATATCCACTCTCGTGCAGGACGTGAATTCCATAAGCCATTGGTAAAGGAGGGCGCTGACCGCCCGCGTCAGATCCACTTCCGCTGGAATTAAACATGAGGAACCGGCCTCTACGGAAGGAGAGAAGGGTGCATGTGGCTTACTGTGTTTGAAGATACTGACATGCAGAAGAAATAAGTGCATTCTTCTGCTTTTCACCCCAGCTATCAATACATGCATCTTTATCAGCAGCCAAAACACTACAAGCCTCTTGTTTTTCACCAAAACCCTACATCTCAGGCTTACTAATTTTTGTGATATTTTCATGTTAAAATAAAATGTTTTTTTGTATTTTCTCCAAGTTATTTTTATATGTAAAGTTAAAACTAGATATGAGAATGTTTTTGCGTAGGGGCACACAGTCTGCTGCTATATTTAGTGGGTGAAGCGTGCACTTATTTCTAAACATGGGTTTTTAACTTCAAGATCTGCCCCAGTAATTTACCAAAGGTAGCAAAATAGTGAAGATGGAATATGTCTGCTACAAAAAGCTTATTTTTATTGTTGTTGCTATTTTCAGTGTATACATAAACTAAAAATTAGGGTTGATTTTTTGCTCTCCATTTTGACTTGCAAGAAATAATACCTCAAGATAATCTGATTTATTAGCTATTTTTAAACATTTTTAATCACAAGCTGTATTAGCTTTGCTGCTATATAGGTGTTATGTGTAATGCCACCTATTAATACGGGATTGAAACGTTTAAGACACACTGCATTACAGATTAAATGCAGGCAGCACAATATGGCCTAAACTGCCATAGTTTTAGAATGTGAAAAAATTGCATGTTTACTTACCTGTATACACCATATGCATGCACTAGAACTATTAATTAACAAGAGGTGAGTTATTGCAGATGTTCAAAAAAGGCTCTCTTGAAACTAGGTAGCATGAGCAAATTTACAAAATTTGTTACAAAAAAGACTTGCATGCATTCTTGTGACTGAAGTAAAACAATGTCCTACATGTGTACAATATGCAAATTAGTTTTAGACTAGAAAGTGCAGCCATTTTGTGACCTGGTCAGTAGTGGAATTCAATTTTATGCAGACTGGATGTAATATTGTAATCCCTGTGCAATTTTGTGACGTGTGCTTCTACTTCCTGTGGCGTGACGTAGTATAGAGACGAGTTTGAGTAAAAAGCTAGCGTTTTAAACAGTTCTTTTACGCCCCCTTGGTTGTTCCTGGTTAAGATTTCCTCTACAAACCAAAGATGGCCAGCACACTGCTAACCAGTCACCAAATGGGAAACCCGTGACAAAAGCTGACAAAGACATCCGTAAGAGCGCGTCACGCTTTAGAAATTCAATGTGAGTAAAGTCAAAATGGAGAAGGCGTAGCATCCGGACGGCTAGTTGCGTAACAAACTAAATTCGACCTTCAAGACAACAGTGAAATTTGGCTTAAAAAGAAAAATCTTGCTTAGGTACTTGAGCTGTGTGCGTTGTGGTCTCCTGTCCAACCAGGGTCGCTGTTGCTTGGACAGGAGCTACTTGATGGTCAAGGCTAGTGGGTTAATTTCCATGAAAGAGTTGTAGTTACCGATGTTGCTTGCGGATTTTGTGAAACAAGTGTAGTTAGGACAGAGGCAATGTTTAACTGAACACTAAGAGGAAATCCCAGCAGTGGCTTTGTCTATCTCAGCATTTTTAATGCGACTAGCCCCTACTTTTTAAGGAAACAAGCAGTTACTCTGCAGTCGAAGCGAGCGCTCGGCAGTAAATGCTGTAATGCAGAATAAAGAGCCTGATGCGAGAGTTGAAATGACGAGGGTGTTGTTCCCCAACCCCTCGGGACAATCCTTCACGTGAGCAAAGTGTTGATCTTCTATTGGTTGTCTGCGGTGTACTTTTTTGTACTGTACAAAACGTGGTTCATGTCTAACTCTGCTGTTTTATTGTGGTTGTGGTTCAAGTTTTTAATGTTTAAAGTTGATGCTGTTTTAAGAAGAGCTTTTTACTAATTTATTTGTCAATGTTCCCTATTTGTTACCTAACCATGATCCTCCAGATTTTTTGGAGTATTCTTTTCTAACCTTAACCCTGCCAAACCTTGATCCATTTTGACATTTGTTATGCACTATTTTTATATCTCTGTGAGAGATTTTTCCAACAGTCAGCTATTTTAAGGCACACTTTTTTTGACTGATGACATCTCCTTTGCTATACCTCAATTTTTGGAATTTAGAAAAGAAATCAGTAGTTTTGCAATGTTAATTATTTAGATATAATTTAATTCTGCAGATTTTTTTAAACTTTATTTTCATATTTTCTGCTTGA